>CM050164.1:67466653-68044153 GCA_027410445.1 Discoglossus pictus | reverse complement strand
ATCCTACTCGCTGAAAGCCTGCAAATACCATTAAGCATTAGTCGATAAATCTGCCTTTCTCTCTCTACCAAATTCCTACAAGCTTCCGTTTATAGCTTGCTCTCTGACTGCTGCCCTACTCTCAGTGATTAAGCCAGCAGCACCTAATTGGGGGCCACATCCATCTTTCTGTGTATCTGCTGTGAGCAGGCTTTTTCTCTTAATTACTGCTCCAGGAATTTTCTGTCTGTGGGGGAGAAATATCATAGCTCTGAATCTTGCACTGGCCTCTGGGGTGGCACTGTGTCACAATCTATATAATCAGAAATTATCCCTATTGCATCTAATATAATCTTATATGCCATGGAGGTCCTGGACCTCCATGGCATGGAAATCAAAGATATATGCCATGGAGGTCCTGCAAGGACCTCCATGGCACCTACACTTAACGCCCTATGCCACTTAAGTCCAATAAAACCGCTGTGTCATCTAAAAGTAATCCCCTATCCACAGGGGTTCAGTATAGACCCTCATGGCTCCTATTAACAATACTGTAACCTTATGTATATCCTTAAGGGACCTCTGTGGCTCATCTAATAAACCTATATGTGCTGATTGAAGAATCACGTCCTCTACTTTCTTGATTGAAGCCATTAAATGCTCATCCTCCCCCACCACAAATGGCTTTTGTTGCATTTTCCTGGGTTAAATAGTAATTTTACTTTGTTCTGATTAGCTGAACTATGTGTAACTCATAGTTCAGCCAATTTGAATAAATTTTTAAATGTTACCCTACTTTATATATATATATATATATATATATATATATATATATATATATATATATATATATATACAATATGTTGTGTATCCATACACAGACATGTTCCTAATGTGTGTACAACTTTATATGGGTATTATCTATTTATTTATTTATATTTATATATTTATTTATTTATTTATGAGTCCACCGGCTGAATATTGATGACACCTTAACTAATGGCTGTATTACAATATTCTAAATTAAGCAGTGCTGAAATGATAACCCAAGGCTGAAGGCAGGGGAAGAGAGTGGGGGTTTGACCTGATTAGCTATGGAATATGTTGGCGAGTTACAAATAAAGTATAATAATAATAATAATAATAATAATTAGGGAGCTGGGATTATAACAGGTTACATTTATGTGGTGATTGGGTAGGGAAGCAGGAGTTACTATGTGATGTAAGGAGGAGTTTTCCCGCCCCTGAACACCTAAAAGGGGCAGAGAAAAGATCTGCTGATGGCTGCTGCAGAAAAGATCAAATATGCATTTAAAAGCCGCACTTACTTCTTTCTTAATTATTAAACAAATTAAACATGACAACTACAGTGGTCCTTTAAATGGTTCTAATACATTTCATTTGACTTTTCTAGATTTGCCTGCAGTAGCTACTAGGAGGCAAGTAAAAGACTTCTAACAGGACAACCTCCTGGGCAGATCTTCTTACCTGGATAACATATAGGGGATGCAACACTACATTTCAAATGTAAGCTACCATAAAAAACAAACTTCAATACAGATTTCATTACTAATCAGTTAATAAATAAGAAATGGAATCCTATCACATGGTCTCTGCAAAGGTACATATATATATATATATATATATATATATATATATATACTTAAGATAATTCACCTTTGCCTGCGGAAAGTAATTATTATTATTATCCTTTATTTGGAATGCACCAATATATTCCAAAGGGCTATACAGGGGTTAAGTGCAAAGGGGGAAAAAGAGATTTTAACACATTGCAAAATAATGGAAGGCCCTGTCTGTGAGTAACCTATATGAGGTGAACTGTGCCATACAGTATTGGCTTTGTCTACGGTTTCACATACAGGAATTGTTTTTATCTCTAGTCTTCATAGAAACTATACATATTTCCCATTATCAGTTGTGTGCAGATAAGCAGGAAGAACTTTTATCCCCACTCTCTATCCCTGGTAATAGAGGTACATATTTTGGGTTAATTTAGGTACTGAGGTATACTACCAAAAGTTTGTTTGTTTTGGGTTAACAACTGGTGGGTATGGCGGGGTTGCTTGCCCCTTATGGTGAAGGTATGTTGACCTAAAGGTATGGAGATTGAGGTAGTCCTCCTAGGGCACAGCGTCCCCTTGAGGTACCCGTCAATGAGCATGGGGCAGGCTCCACTGGATTTTTCTAACCTTATGTTAAGGTTTTTTGTTATAATAAATGAGCTGTGGCCTTATTATCCATAAGTTTATTGTGTCTGTGTATTTATTGAAGAGTGTGAGTGGGTAATCCTAAAGTTGAGTTTACCTTGGTCAAAAAAAATCGCACCACACTAACATATTGCATGATAAACTAAGCCAACAAAAACTGCTCTATGGACTAAATCTAATCAAGTGTAGTTGGTGACCTAATGGAGGGCTTTCCTATTCAATTCTTTCTAATCTAATAAAAAATAAACAATGAAAACCAATGGAGACTTTAGTAATATGAACTAGACCAGCATCTACAAGCTGAAAGACATCAGTCTGATGTATTTCTAGACTGTATGACACAGGCTCGCAGACCTATCAAGAGAAATTTGACAGATGGCTTAATATTTGTCATCCTGAAGTATATGAAATATTTTTTCTGCAGCTGCTGCCCCCGTGCATTTATACTATTTTAAGAGCTGTTTCTCACAAATACACTTTATGCTTGAACTGAGGCAGAAATGTTAACGCCTGTGTTGCCATTGAGCACTGTGTAAAACAACAATATTTTGTATAGATGGACAGATATATTCACATTATATATCTGGCACCAAAATGGGGCTTGGTACAAAAAAATAACTTATTGTTCTTTTGACTTAAACAAAACTGATGTAAAGCTAACAGACATAAGCTTAGAATCAGGGGTGGATCTACCATCGGTTCAGCCAGTGCGTTGCACCAGGGCCCTTGCTCTGTGACGGGCCCATCAGCAGCATCATTAACCTCCTAAAAAAAAAAACAGTGCCCCTTGTCACACCATTCAAGCACCCCTCTCCTCCTTTAATTGTGCACGGCAGTCCCTGTGGCAGAGTAAATATTGCTGAGGGGGCCCTGGAGGGTTTGGGTGTGAATATGGCATCTGAGGCTGTTGGGGGTGAATGGTGCAACAAGGGGGCCCTGGTTTGTTTTTTGGGAGGTGGTGAATGCTCCTGCTATGGGGGCCCTGGCTTCTTTGGGGGGCGGTGAATAGTGCTCCTGAGGGGCCCTGGCGGGTTAAGTATTGAATATTGCTGCTAAGGGGGCTCTGGGGGTGAATATGGTTGTTGAGGGTGGTTGGGGGGTAAATGGTGCTGCTGAGGGGGCCTGGAGAGGTGAATACTGCTGCTGAGGGGGTTAAGGGATAAATGGTGCTGCTGAGGGGGGCCTGGGGGTGAATGGTGTTGCTTAGGGGGGCTCGGGGTCCACTGCACTACATAAAGGAACATTTTCACAAAAAATATTGTTTACAATATTTTAAAACATTTTTTTATGTGTGTGTATGTATATATATATATATATACTGTATATATATATATATATATATATATATATCACATATATAGTTGTGAGCATACGAGCAGTTGCTCATGCTGGCGGGATGCAGTTTGCTCTGCAAATGCGGACCCTCGCGAAGCGAGGGGCCGCATTTGCGGGAGGTGGAGGCTCCAACGTCGGCTGTGTTTGTCCGGAAATGCGAACCCTCGCAAAGCGAGGGGCCGCATTTGCGGAGGTGGAGGCTCAAAGGCGCCTCACACGCAATTAAAAATACACACGCATGACTTAGAAAAAAAAAACGACTTCAGAACCAACCTTAACGTAACAAACACCCACACGCACGACCATAACGGCGGAACCGCATGCACCTAAAAACAGCTTACCCATAGCAAGGGGGGCACCCAGAACCTCTGAAAGTGAAGTTACACCTCCATTTAAGTCCAAATTCCCGAGTTCAGACACACGAAAATCCAATAAGCGAGAGAAAAAATGGCCGAGGCTCAATGCCCAGGACTGTCCAGCCACACACGTGACCTCGGAACCAACCTTAACGGACCAAACACCCACACGCACGAAAAATACGACCATAACGGGCACCTAAAAACAGTCAAAACACACCAAATATTCACAAAAAATACATAAAAAGCTTACCCATAGCAAGGGAGGGCACCCAGGACCTCTGAAAGTGAAGTTACACCTCCATTTAAGTCCAAACTCCAGTTCAGACACACAAGAGAAAAAATGGCCGCCGAAAAAAACAAAAAAGAGGCTCAAAGACCCAGGACTGCACAGCCACCTACAACTTACCCAAGAAGGGATCCGAGATAAGCTCGGAAACCCGCATTAACCCCACAGGATCCGAGATAAGCTCAGAGACCTGCATTCAACCCACATTAACCCGCACTCATGGGGGTCAATACAGACCCCCATAAACCCCTAATTAACCCTGTCACTCATGGGGGTCAATATAGACCCCCATAAGCCCTTTATTAACCCTGTGACTCATGGGGGTCAATACAGGCCCCCATAAGCACTTCATTAACCCTGTCACTCATGGGGGTCAATACAGACCCCCATAAACCCCTAATTAACCCTGTCATTCATGGGGGTCAATATAGACACCCATAAGCCCTTCATTAACCCTGTCACTCATGGGGGTCAATACAAGCCCCCATAAGCACTTCATTTACCCCTCACTCATGGGGGTCAATATAGACCCCCATAAGACCTTCATTAACCCTGTCACTCATGGGGGTCAATATAGACCCCCATAAGCCCTTCATTAACCCTGTCACTCATGGGTGTCACTACAGACCCCCATAAGCCCTTCATTAACCCTGTCACTCATGGGGGTCAATACAGAACCTCATAAGCCCTTCATTAACCCTGTCACTCATGGGGGTCAATATAGACCCCCATAAGCCCTTCATTAACCCCTTCACTCATGGGGGTCAATACAGACCCCCATAAGCACTTCATTAACCCTGTCACTCATGGGGGTCAATACAGACACCCATAAACCCCTAATTAACCCTTTCATTCATGTTTGTCAATATAGACCCCCATAAGCCCTTCATTAACCCTGTCACTCATGGCGGCCAATACAGACTCCCATAAGGCCTTCATCAACTGTGTCACTTATGGGGGTTAATACAGACCCCCATAAGCACTTCATTAACCCTGTCACTCATGGGGGTCAATATAGACCCCAATAAGCCCTTCATTAACCCTGTCACTCATGGGGGTCAATACAGACCCCCATAAGCCCTTCATTAACCCTGTCACTCATGGGGGTCAATACAGACCCTCATAAGCCCTTCATTAAGTCTGTCACTCATGGGGGTCAATATAGACCCCCATAAGCCCTTCATTAACCCCTTCACTCACAGGGGTCAATACAGACCCACCTAAGCCCTTCATTAACCCTGTCACTCATGGGGGTCAATACAGACCCTCATAAGCCCTTCATTAAGTCTGTCACTCATGGGGGTCAATATAGACCCCCATAAGCCCTTCATTAACCCCTTCACTCACGGGGGTCAATATAGACCCCCATAAGCCCTTCATTAACCCTGTCACTCATGGCGGCCAATACAGAACCCCATAAGCCCTTCATTAACTGTGTCACTCGTGGGTTTCAATACAGACCCCCATAAGCACTTCATTAACCCCCTCACTCATTGAGGTCAATATAGACCCCAATAAGCCCTTCATTAACCCTGTCACTCATTGGGGTCAATATAGACCCCCATAAGCCTTTGATTAACCCTGTCACTCATGGGGTTCAATACAGACCCCCATAAGCCCTTCATTAACCCTGTCACTCATGCGGGTCAATACAGACCCCCATAAGCCCTTCATTAACCCTGTCACTCATGGGGGTCAATATAGACCCCCATAAACCCTTAATTAACCCTGTCAGTCAGGAGGGTCAATACAGCCCCCCATAAGCCCTTAATTAACCCCCTCACTCATGGGGGTCAATACAGACCCCCATAAACCGCTAAGTAACCCTGTCACTCATGGGGGTCCATACAGACCCTCATAACCCTTTATTTAACCACATCAGTCCCATAAGGGTATATTAAGACCATTATGGGCCTGTTATAACCCAACATTAACCACATAAGTGCCATGACGATCCTCAAGGACCATCATGACACTAAGCATAAACACTACACTGCTCTATACCGCCCCAATAAAACATGAAATATCAACTAAACAGCCTCTACACTAACCTATTAACACCTACAATACCTACCTAGCCCCTAATAACCCCAACCACTCTAATTACATAAAATAAAAAAAACTAAAGTCACAAAAAATAAAAAATCTACATTACAAAAAATAAAAAACCTGTCACAAAAATAAAATCTACATTACAGAAAATAAAAAAACCTAAGTCACAAAAAATAAAAAAAGGAACATTACAGAAAAAAAAAACATATTACAACCCCCCCCCCCCCCACTACAGAAAAAAAAAATTACACACCTGAAAAGGAAATACATATAATACATACAATACAATTCATACAATATAATACATACAATACATACAATATAAAACATACAATACAATACATACGATATAATACAATACAATACAATTAAATACAATACAATACACCCCTATCTAATATACAATACATTCTATCTATCTAATATACATCCCCCAATCCATCTAAATAAATACCATAATCTAGTATACATCCTATCTATATAATATACATCACACAATCTATGTAATATAAATAAATACTATCTATCTAATATACATCCTATATATATAATATACACCCCCCAACCTATCTAAATAAATACCATAATCTAATATACATCCTATCTATATAATATACATCCCCAAATCTATCTAAATAAATAACACAATCTAATATACAATACATGCTATGCTATCTATATAAAACACATACCCCTAGCTAACATACAATAAATGCTATCTATATATAAAATAATCTAATTCTAAGCTAAAATAAAATAATTATGACCACTTACCTTTGCAGATGTCCATTCAGATCAGCCACCTAGGGGAAAAGAAATACAAAAAAATAGTGCAACACATTTACAGTAGTGATGTCGTGAACAGTTCGCCCGCGGACTATTCGCTGCGATTTTGGCATGTTCGCGCTCGCAGCGAACGGCGAACATATGCGCTTTTCGGTTTGCTTCCTATTCTTTATCATTGAGGAAACTTTGACCCTGCACCTCACAGTAAGCAGACACATTCCAGCCAATCAGCAGCATACACTCCCTTCCAGAGCCTTCCATCTGAAGGACAGCAACCCAAAAAGCCCTTTTTAGGGCTAGAACATAATTTATTTTATTGTATATTTTTTTTTCTGTGTAATCTAACTGCATATGCCTGCCTGCCAGCGTGTGTGTGTGACAGGCTAACACCTAACAGCTTATATTGTGCTCAGTGAAATAAAAAAACACTTTTTTGACTGTAATAGATTGAATATCAGTTGCCTGCCTACAGGTGTGAGTGTGAAGCCTGTTGCATCTACTCTGCCATCATTTGCCAGTGCACAGTGATACGTCATATCTGGTGCAACCATAGTGTACAGTGACATAAAACAACACTTTTTTGACTGTAATAGATTGAATAGCGATTGCCTGCCTACAGGCGTGTGTGTGAAGCCTATTGCATCTACTCTGCCAACTTTTGCCAGTGCACAGTGATACGTCATATCTGGTGCAACCGTAGTGTACAGTGACATAAAACAACACTTTTTTTACTGTAATCGATTGAATATCAGTTGCCTGCCTACAGGCGTGTGTGTTAAGCCTATTGCATATACTCTGCCAACTTTTGCCACTGCACAGTGACACTCCTATCTGGTGGCACCTTAGATTGCACGCGCAGTGACCCGAATTTGAAGTGGGAGGACCGACCAAGCATCTTTTTCCATATCCCGCTTCCAAAAATCCATGCCATATACACGTCCCCTGATAGTGGACGTAACAGGGATTAAACCGATAGGAATAGTACTACTTAACAGTACACACCTTATAATAACGCAGACAGAGGCAACGCGTATAATCTTCCAAGCTGTGCAGTGGAAGCCCCCAGACTCTGACCTGTGTATAATATTCCATGCTGGGCAGTGGAAGCCCCCAGACTCTGACCTGTGTATAATCTTCCATGCTGGGCAGTGAAAGCCCCCAGACTCTGACCTGTGTATAATCTTCCATGCTGGGCAGTGGAAGCCCCCAGACTCTGACCTGTGTATAATATTCCATGCTGGGCAGTGGAAGCCACCAGACTCTCGGAGTCTGAAGAAGAGGAGTCAGAGGAGGAAGGTGGCTTTGAGGAGGTGGAAGACCAAACACAGCAGGCGTCCCAGGGGGCTTGTTGTCACCTTTCGGAGACCCTTGGTGGCTGGGTGGAGGAAGAGACCTTCAATGACATCAGTGAGGACAAGGAACGGGACATGGCTAGCTTGGTATCCAACCTTGTGCAAATGGGGAGTTTGCGGTTGTGCAAAGGGACTGTTTGTGGTTGTTTGCGGTGCATTAAACGGGGAGATTGGTCTGTTACTGTGAAGCGGGTGTAACCCTTACACTACCTAATCGATACAACATCATACCTGATGTTTTAAAGCATGTTATTGTAATTTTCTGTGGGAGTTTTGCCATGGATCCCCCTCCGGCATGCCACAGTCCAGATGTTAGTCCCCTTGAAACAACTTTCCCATCACTATTGTGGCAAGAAAGAGTCCCTGTGGGTTTTGAAATTCGCCTGCCCATTGAAGTCTATGGCGGTTCGCCGATGTTCGCCCCTTCGCGAACATTTGATGAAGTTCGCGTCCGCTATTCGCGAACCCAAAATTTGATGTTCGCGACATCACTTCTTTACAGTATATAAATAAACATTCTAAACATTCTTAATATTCTACTCACCTTTCCGGAATGTACCGTCCTTATTCTTTTCTTTTTCTCCGTTGTGGCATCTGTTAAAAAAAACATAACAAACATACATAAACATAAAAACAAAATAAAATAAACATAATCTACATTGTACCTACCTCCCCGCGATGTCTCCAACCTCCTCTTCTGCCACGCCCTGTAAAAAAAAAAAAAAGTACTTATATCCGCACTCACGGACATCCCCGACGCTAATGAGGCTCCCAGAGACTTTTCCGGAAGAAAATAGGCAATGGCGCCTTCTGATTGGTTGAAAACGCTGTCTATCAAATTCACCCAATTAGGAGGCGCCAATGTTTGAGCCAATCAGAAAGGGATACACCCTAATATCTCACTCTGATTGGATAATGCACCTGTCAATCTTTATTTTAACTAATCACAAGGCTCAGATGCCTTCAGCCAATCACAATGGAATACACCCCCACAGGGTGATTGGCTGGAGGCATCTGCGCATTCTGATTGGTTGCACTGACAATCGTGGGGGTGTATTCTATTGTCATTGGCTGATGGCAATAAAGCCTTTGAATTGGTTCAAATAAAGATTGACAGGTGCGTTATCCAATCAGCTTGGTATTTTGGGGTGTATCCATTTCTCATTGGTTCACAATTGGCATCTTCTCATTGGCTGAATTTGATAGACAGCGTTTTCAGCCAATCAGAAGCCGCCATTGCCAATTTTATTCTGGAACACTCCGCAGGAAGCTCATTAGCGTCGGGGACATCCGCCAGGGCGATGTGTGTTGTTTTTTATTTATTTATTTTTAAACAGCAGAGATGATTCCAGGGCCCTTCTGGGGCAGAACACGAGGAGTCCGGAGACATCGCGGGGAGGTAAGTACAATGTAGATTGTGTTTATTTCACTTTGTTTTATGTTTATGTGCTAATGTAATGATTTTTTTTAACACAGGCTGCGACGGAGAAGGAAAGATGAAGGACGTGACATGCTGGGACGGGACATGCTGGATAGGTGAGTATAATATTTAGAATGTTTAGAATGTTTATTTATTTTCTGTAAACGTGTTGTAGTAACTTTTTAAATCTTTTTTACCCTAGGTTGGTGATCTGAAGAAACATCTCAAAGGTAAGTGGTCTTTATTATTTTATTGTAGCTTAGAATTAGGGTTGCTATATACAGATAGCGTGTACTGTATATTGGATAGATAGGGGGATGTATAGTATATTGATAGTATTTATTGTATATTAGATAGGGGGATGTATACTAGATAGATAGTGCTGTATATTAGATAGGGAGATGTATATTAGATAGGGGATGTATATTACATAGGGGGATGTATATTAGATAGGGGGATGTATATTAGATAGGGATGTATTGTATTGTATTTAATTGTATGTTTTTTTTTTTTTCTGTAATGTAGATTTTTTATTTTTGGTGATTTTAGGTTGTTTTAGTTTATGTAATGTAGATTTTAGATTTTTGATGACTTTAGTTTTTTTTATTTCTGTAATTACAGTGGTGGGGGTTATTAGGGGGTAGGTAGGTAGTGTAGGTATTAATAGGTTAGTGTAGAGGGTGTTTAGTTGATATTTAATGTTTTATTTGGGGGGTATAGTGCAGTGTAGTGTTTGTACTTAGTGTCATGATGGTCCTTGAGGACCGTCATGGCACTTATTTGGTTAATGTTGGGTTGTAACAGGCCCATAATGGTCATAATATATACTTATGGGACTGATGGAGTTAAATAGAGGCTTAAAAGGGTCTGGATAGACCGCCATAAGTGACCGGGTTAAAAAGGTGTAGTGCTTACACTTTGGGTCATGAGGGTCCTGGATGACCCTCATGGCGCTTATAGTGTTATTACATGCGTTCATTAGTGTGTTAGAGGGGTCTATATAGATGAGGCACACAGTATACTCACATTGTGTGGCAAACAGCATTTCAACACTTTTTTTTAATTGACCGTCATTTTTTGACGGGCAAGTCGCTAGTATATATATATATATTTATATATATATATATATATATATATATATATATATATATATATATGGCACTGGAAAATGGCCAGGGGGGTCAAAAAAAAAGTTTGCCCCTCCTCCCTTGGAGGGGGGCAAACATTTTTTTGTGCACCGGGAGCCTCCATTCACTAGCTCTGCCACTGCTTAGAATGTCTATTATTATAAAAGATAACAAACATTTATAATAATAAAAACTTCAGATACATTATCTATGTTTTTCTAATCCAGAGAAAACACTAAACCAGAGGAAAACAACAAAAAATAAATTCTTAATAAGAATAATACAAAATGTTGATTTACTTATTTCTGCTGACACAGGGATATACTGTTCTCAAATTGCAGTCGCACCCCTAGGATAAACACTGGATTACATTATTTAAGTGTTTTTTGCTATTTTTTTTTATTTTTTTTGATTCAAGCTGAAAAAAAGCAAGGAAAAAAATCACAATTTCCAGTTTTGCCTCATATAAGCAAAAATAAATGGTATTTTTAATCTTTTTCTGCCTTAAGGCATTGTGGCAATACAAGGGTTCATGATAATAGATCTTTGAAAGAAAATACAAAATTGTTATACACCTGGGGAAATGTGGTTCCTGACAAGCAATTTGTGTTTATAACAGGTAATTTGCCAAGTAAACAGAAATATAAATCAAGCTGCCAATATTTCTTTGGTAATGTGGTGAACTAATCTTCTTTAGCTTCTTCAGTAAGTGAGATTAATTAAAGTTGATGTGGATTTTACTGCCATTGACAGGGATGACAATTAAGTGACAGTTGTGATGTGATTATGAAGATTATAGTTTAAAGACCCAATGTGAGCAAGTGTTACATATAAAGAAAGTGAATATTCATACTACCCCTCTAATTATGAAAGGGCGCAATTGTGTAATAACTGTATTGCTGGTATCAGTTGATACAAACTTTTTTACACTTTTTATTTAGAGCTGAACATAAAACAAAGGTAAACTATACAAAGTAAAGAACACTGTTTTACTGAATACACAGCTTTTTATATACATTTATAAAAAAAAAAAAAACATTTAACCACACTATTAAATTAATTATATCTTCCACAAATACAAAATATCTTACACAGTCTCATACACAAATGCTTATATTTGAGGCAGGATCAAAATCTGGTAGAGTGAGGCAAGGAGTTCCACAGAGTATGGGCAACTGGAAAACAGTCCTGAAGGCAGGAGGGAGAGAAGGTGAAAAGAGAAGAGTAAAAAATATGGTCAGCAGTTGGGGAAGTATTTTGTGATTAGGGCAGAGTTTTAAAAGTGTGTACTTGTTATTAAGGGCTTTATATTTTAGAGTCATGATTTTATTCTGGAGGCTATGGTCAACCAGTGGAGTGACTGATAGATTGGTGCTGCAGATACATAGCGCTGATTATGATAGATGAGTCTAGCCAAGGCATTCATTATGGACTGGAGTTGAGACAGGTGGTAGAGGCCAGTAAGGAATATGTTTCAGTAGTCATGGGGTATGTTGGGAGAAGGGATTAGAATTTAAGTTGCATCTTGTGTAAGATAGTGATGTATTTTATAGATGTTTTTAGGGTGAAAATGACATGATTTTTTTATTGATAGTATGTGTGGAATGAAAGAGAAGGAAGGGTCAATATAACCTCAAAACAATTACCCTGAGAGATGGGATTGATGATGACATGGTCAACAATGAGCGATATTTGAGGAATGGAAGCTGTAGTAGAGGGAGGGAATAGTAGGAGCTCAGTCTTTGACATATTGAGTTTGAGTTGACGGGCGGACATCAAGGAGAGGCAGTTGCTAGAAAAGAGGGGGGTAGATATGGTGCTGAGCGGTAGATTTGAATGCCATCTGCATATAAATGACCCTAAAATCTAAAAGATTTTATTAGGCTACCAAGGGAGGATGTATAGATGGAAAAGAGGTGAGGGCCTAGAACCATAGACATGAATAACCTCACATATAATTTTCAATTTCTAACATAGGCAAAAAAAACAATAGCAGAGAGACCACAAACATTCAGTTGGGAACACGGAAAGTTCCACAAGCAGACAAATAGATAGCCCCAACAACCGATAAAGTAGGCTGTCAGCCATAAGTATAGCAAAAAAAACCCCACTAAGGTACATGAAAACTAATCAACCCCAAAACATTGATCTTCAGTTAGCCACACTATTCAAATAAAATAATCAGTTGCTGAAAAATAGGAAACCAATTAACTCTATATTGGTATGCCATCATACATTAGTGAAGGTATGTTGGCGGAAGTGTCTCTTTAATATTATCTGACTGGTTTAAAACATTGTAAATTAATGCCTTTAATAATCATTTTGAAGACATATAATCTAAAAAGATAAATATTTTAAATGCTTAAAAAAAAACACTGTTGACACAGGCTTATGTTTTAATCAAACATTGTGACATGAACAAATGATCCATATTCACCGGATTTAAAGTCCATTACAATCTGTTCAGCTAATAAAGATAGCCATGCTTCAATTTTAGAATGACCATTTTAGCTCACAGATTAGACTAATTTTATGCTCCAATTACCAAAAGTAAATTCTGTTTAAGCAGGCACTATATACACATCGATGCTGCAGCTTACTTTGTAATTAGTAGAAACATAAAATAGCTAACTCATTACTCTGGTAAGTTAATTTTATAATTCAAAATCTGTCAGCATAATGTGTGTATCCTTAAAAAATCAATTTTGCTGGTCTCTCATTTTTTGCAAATAACTTGCTCAATTAAAATTTTGCAAAGGTTGAAAAAACACACACACAAACATAAAACCAGATGAAAATTAATTAATGCTTGGATCTCTGAGGATACTGATAAATGGTTTTGAATTCTTATTATGGTCACTGCATGTGTTATATTAGAGGTACTCTCACTTGATTACTGCTCATTACCAGGAGCACAGACAGTATGATTGTATCTATTGATGTTTCTATGAACATAGAAGGGCAGCGACATCTCAAGATTGCTCACTTGAGTATGCTATTGCGATACGTGTTGATGTCAAGTATAGAAGAGAGGAGCATTTCCTCCCCTTTTTCACCACTTTCTGGAAATGGGTGCATTACCCACAACCTAAACTGTTAGTTATTCAAGGCATTAACCAACAAACAGAAATGGCTCCCAGAAAGGACTATTCTCCCATCTCTGTAAAAGAAAAAAAAAATCATGATTAACAAAACCAGTCATAGATAAAAATGTTTTTATTATAATCTCATTGTATTTTTGATACTATGACATGACTAAATTTCCTCTTTGGTTGCTTTTTGAAAAATAATGTCCCTGAAGCTTAAGAACCACTTTAGTCAATAGTTTTCTATATGGCAATTTTAAATAACTAAACTTGATAATGGACAAAATATTTTTAGAACGCAGAAGACATAGACACAACCTGTACATTTATAACTTTTATATGCAAATATTATTCCATACGTTGTTCAATTTACTTGATTCTGTCTTCCAATTTTCCAGGAACGGGTTCAATTGTAAACTAATGAGATTTCCATTAGAGATTTGAAAAGCATAGTAGTTTTCCATAAGATATTCCCATTGAGCAGATGGAAAATTCAAAGTATCCTCCTACCTCAGTTAGGTAATTAGAAAAAATCAAAATGATAGATTACACTGCAGTTTAAATGCATATACAAGGTAATAAATTGGAAACTGTATTATGTTTTACATTCTAACAGCATTTTGCCTATACCCATAAATAGTTCTTCAAAAATATTTATTAGCTACAGTGGTCCTTTACAATGATTTATGTCTAAAATTTTCAGTCAAATACATATAACCTTTAAAAATTGTGATGCTTTACCGTGTTCATAGAGAAATTCTCAACTGCCTACCTGAATTTTGTTTGTTCAAGCATAAATGATCAGAAGCAAAAGAGGGAAAATATGTAACAGGAAACTTTATTAGTATATGAACAACGCCTCTATTAAAATTAGTATGTACACCATACAGAGAGATATGAAGAATATTCTGAAAATAATTGCCACAATTACTATGATCCATAAAGGATTCCTCCTATCTGGAAGACTCAGGAAGCTGCTGCCCAAAATCTAACTCTATTGATGTTTCTATGAACGTAGAAAGGCACCACATCTCAACATTGCACACTTGAGTATTCTATTACTAAATTAAAAATGATAGAAATTGCAACTATGCAGCAATACATATCTCTCAATCATAGATTACAATAAAACACTGATCATATATAGATGCATACAAAAATTAATGTTTACAAACATGAAAATAACTATATGTGGTTATTCAAGCATAACAACAGATATTGCTTGAACAAACATAATTCAACAAACATATTCTATTCAAAGATGGTATCACCGTTGAGGGCAGAACATTACACAGAGCTTGGCAGTGGAAGCCTTCAGACAGTTGTTAGTTTTTATTAAAGGGCTAGTTAATTCAGCACAACTTGGAGCACACCACTGTAATGTACTCCTGAAAATATGGTGAAATACTTTTGGTATTTTTGAAAAAGATGCCCTTTTCACACAAAAAAAATCATAAATTAAGTTCTTTTTACAAGAGAATTAGACAAGCCCCCGGAGAAACTGACAGGGAGAGCTGTGTATATAGAGCAGATCAGAAATAGGGGTTAACCCTTTCCAAATTCAGCTGTGCAGGGAAATAACTGCTAGAAACTAACAAATATGTTGACTTGGGGGTTAACTGATGGCTGATGACATTCACGAAAGTTGTAAATCCAACATTCCTTTTCTTCACAGAGCTTTGGAACGGCCATTTGCCGGCAGATGCTATAAATCATGGGCAGTCTCCAGTCTCAGTAAACAATCCTAACACTGCAAATTCTTAGCTGTTCCTAGTTTCCTAATTCAATTTAAAAAAAAGCAACAGATCATCTCAACACAGCATTTTGTACTGTCACACAATGCAGAGCACTTAGTGAGGTGTCACTTTAATTGAACAGTCGTGTATGCTGTACAATAATGTGTATTAATTTTTTTTCAAATAATCATTCAAATAGATATAGATGGGTTTCAAAATTGATGTAATATATACATATATTATGTGTTCCTGTCATTTATATTTATACATATACATTATGTAAGTGTTATTGGTTTTTATTTATGATATTTGTGTGCTCTACAGGAATATATATTACACTTTATTTGTTTATTAAAATTGTGCTTTTTTGCTAGGGAGATGAGCCACCCTAACAGTAATCTAAAGAGTCCCCCTGTTATATTGTAAGTGAACTCTGCCCAGGTGTGTTGATGGAAGCTCCAGTAACACAAAATGTAGGAGGAGTTTTGTGTGGGAGAATGCTTGTGGTCAAATGGTTGCCCAAATACTGAGCAAAACAAGTGGAGAGATAAAACAAGTAAGCCCAAAATATTTCACATATTTCACTAACATGTTTTTGCAAAGTATAAAATAGAATTTGATTCAATGTAAAAAAAATGCAGCGTTTAATGGTCATTTAATTTCCACAAGTGATTAGAAAGACCCTTTCTTGTGAGTACTGACTGACATGCTATAGGGTATTTTGTTCTTGTGAACAGTGAGCTAAAAGAGTGTTGCTTTCGGGGGAGTAGGTTTGGTCTTAGATTGAGCACATATGACTGTGTATTTCTATCTATCATAAATGTGTTGGCTGTAAATATATGTCTACCAAAATGTATTTTCATACAACAGACAAAAAAATTAAAGGTTGATTCGGTTGTTAGAAGTCCCTGAAAGTTTACAATATATGGGCAACCTGTCATGATCTGCTTCTTCAAGGCTGAGTCGTGCCATAGCCTTGGTGTTAATCTCCAGTGTTTGCTTAGGACTCTCTGAAGTGCAGGCATCTGTCTTGACTGCTGTTTATCAAGGCCTGTATGTGTGAGGATGCAATGTTCTGCAGTTAAGCTTTTGTGTAGAGCATTTTTACCTTTTCCTCTTGTATCTAATTATACTCTGTGAGTTGAATCCATATGTATACAAATACTGAGGGGAAGAGATCCTCACTAAAGTACTCCCCTGCATATAAAATTCTCTGACATATGCAAATCCTTTCCCCTGTAAATTCATCTCATTTAAACTGATATGCTGTGTATAAATATAAATTTATAATTTAGGGAAAACTGCAATTTATTGCTAATCAGTTAAGCTATAAATCAGGTATTCTGGCCGTGTATTGTTATTTTTATTCCAATTTCACATTACCCTATTTGCATCAATTACAAATGCAATTATCTGAATAATGCCACTACCTTAAATTAGTATTATAAGGTTATGTAGTCTCCTGTGAATATTGTGTTTGTGTCCATGCTTGCTTTACACTGACTAATGTATTAGCTATTATAATTATTCCCAGCAAGGAGCACCAGAAAAAATATTGTGGTTAATTGGTTAAAGTGTGAAAGTACCGTATTTTTCTGTCTATAAGACGACCCCATGTATAAGATGACCCCTATTTTTGGAGCCCAAAATTAATAAATAAATAAATATGCAAATGTGTATTTTATACGTTTTTATTCTATTACACATATATTTAAGGGCACTTTCTGTCATGATTTTCACTGATTTCCATTCCAGCTCAATATCCTTGTGATCACATCACTTATTAGTCGCAATGTGCAATTGATTTTTTTAATACAGGATCACAAAGATATTGAGCTGTAATGTAAATCAGTGAAAATCATGACAGAAAGTGCCCTTAAATATATGTGTAACACAATAAAAACCTATAAAATACACATTTCTATGCACACAAGCAGCACACATATTCTACACACAAGCTGTACAGTTCATTTGTGATGTTTAAGTTTAACACATATGTAGTGGGATGCAATGGTTGCACTTAGATTGCATTACACAAGTGTGCATCAAAATGTGTATTTTATTGTGTTACACATCTATTTAAGGGCACTTTCTGTCATGATTTTCACTGATTTCTATTCAAGCTGAAAATCTTTGTGATCCTGTGTTAAACAGAATTGTATTATTAAACCCAAAAGAAAAGAAAATATAACTTTTAATGCATTCACAGTTAAAATGTATCTATAGAATAAAATTAAAAAAGAAGCTTTGGGAGAACACTTATGAAGGGAGAATATGCACCAGGAACAAGACAAACTTGTGTATTGGTCAAAACAGTGTGCAAAATTCTGCCTTGATAAATGACAGATATATATAACTAGCGAATTGCCCATCAAAAAATTACAGCAATAGAATTGTAAGTCAAGGAATGGTGTTTGGCACAGACATTATTTTTTGTGGTGGTCTGAGATCTTGGCGCTTATTGCGAGGCTCGCGCTGAGCTCCTTTGGTGCTTACCATGTGGCTCGCAATGAGCGCCTTCGATGCTCATTGCGAGCCTCTTGGTTCTTGTATTTTTCTTGTATCAGTGTAGCTGGGTACTTCCGGATTCTGTAAGATAGTGTTGTAAAATGGCGGCAAATGTGTATGTGGTTTTTGGGATTGTATGATGAAGCGTCCTTGGTAATGGTGTATGTTGTATGTCGTACAGGTTTTTGTAAAAGCCGTATTTGCTTTGTGGAATTTAGCGGCTTTAGGGGTTGTTTTTTCCGGGGGCCATTTTTCCTCTCGCTTAGGATATTTTCGAGTGGCTAAACTTTGTAAATTTGACAGAATTGGAGGTTGAAGCAGTGTTGCAGAGGTCCTGGATGTCCCCCCTTGGTGTGGGTAAGGTTCGCTTGCGAGCCCGTAAGCTTTAGCAACAACCCGCATGCTGACAACTATATATGTGATACTGTAGAAATAGACTCAATCCCAAATGGTTTGTCTAAGTACTGATTGCCAACAGATATAAATATATTTCACTTCCTTTCATTAGTGCTCAGGAGAGATGTGGAGAAGGGTAGAGCAGTGGCCATTAATGAGGCAAACTGTGTTTTTAAACTTTGCTGCTATATGTACATGTATTTTTAACTAATGGTAAAAAAAATTGGTTTAATATGAAAAGTAAGTATCTTGGCCATTTAAGTCAAGTATACTGGCAGAGCTAGATGATGGAGGGCCCCAGTGCAAAGAAAAATGTTGGACAACAAAGCCCCCAGCCCCCCTTGGTAAAAGAGTTGTGAATATTTTTTGTGCTTTGACCCCTCGGTACTAACTCCCTTAGTGCCCTCTGAAGACTGATTTCATGACAACAACTCCTAGCTTGGTGAGCTAGGAAGTGCAATAACATTTGATATGACTCAGTAAGCGAAGAGTACGAAATGGTATCTAATGACTTGGAACGCTAAAGATTTGCTACAACATGTTAGGGGTACAATACAATAACATGAGACCTGGAATGCGGTGGTGTAAATTATGACTTAGAACTCTTGGAAAATTATATGACTTAGCTTTGTTTGCAAAGGGAATGGTACGACATGACAAGATTTTGTAAACTTGGGGTGTGATATGATGAGAAAGAATGCTAGGAATACTATAAGGTACAGCTTTGTGAGCTAAGGTTACAATATGATGTGATAAGATTCCTTATGCTCGGGGTACGATACAGTAAGCTTTAACATGATATACTAAGAGGTTTGTAAAAGTACAAAACTGATCTGGTACACTAGGGGTCCAATATGGTATGCTACAGGTATAATACAGTAAAATGAGCCTTGTTAAGTGATGGTTACGGTCTCCTTTGATGTTGGTTGGTGTACAGGAGGTATGACGTGGTTAGATGAGGCACGGTATACTGGAAAAACTGATGCAAGATGATAGAAATTAGTAAGCTAGAAGTGTGGTACAGCTCGATGTGGGTTAAGTTTGCTAGAAAATATTATATTATAGTATTAGTCAGTATGCTAAGGTTACAGTTCAGTCTGTAAGGGGTATGATATGGAATGATATGGCTTGGTACGCTAAGGGTGAGATGCCATGCGATTAGACTTGAGGTGCGCAGGGTATGAAACAGTACAATGTGATTCCGTATGCTCGGAGTACAATACTCTATGGTGTGTGATATTACCTAGAAAGCAAGTAGTACAGCATAGTATGGTACTACTTGGGATGAGAGGGATACAGAATGATGTGGCTCAGAAAATTGAGGGTTTGAAACGGTATGCAGTGACTTGGTATTACAATGGTATTATACGTATAACTACCTGGTATGCTAGTAGTACAGTTATGTATGAAACAACTCTGTGGATCAAAAGGAATAATTCTGTATGGACTAGTCCGGTAGGTAAGGAGTACAAAGCTCAATAGGATGGATCTCGATGTTAGGAGTATGATTCGATGTGAAGAGTACAAATCAGTATATTATGACTTAGTGTCCCGGGGGACCAATGTAGTTGGATTTGGCTTAGTACGCTTGGAGCATGAGATGGTAGATTATGACTTGGTTTGCTAATAGTGTGATATGGTAAAAGTGCTTGGTTCGCTAGAGGAATGTTAGGCCTTGATGTAACGCTCAAGACTTAGGGTGCAAAGCAAGTATGATGGGAATTGGTAAGCGAAGAGTATTATGCAGTGTGTTAAGATTTAGTGTGCTAGGAGTAGGATTATGATACTGCATGATGGGCATGCAAAAGTCAGCTGCAGGAAGTCAGAGACTGTGGCACCTAACTTCTGCCCCACTACCTTTCCCCATCAAAGCGGACCTCATCAAGACTTTGGGAGTCTGGTTAAATGGAGATAGCCCTGCCCTGAAATGCTGAGAGGAGAGAATGCCCAAAGTGCAGCAGACATTTAGACTGTGGAGCCACAGTGACCTCTCTTTGGAGGTTAAAATGCTTGTGCTGTGGAATGGTTTTGCTGGGACAAGTGTTGCAGCTTTGTTCTCTGCAACTAGACCAACCCACGGTAATACCAGGATGTAGGACAATTTGTAAGGGAGCACCAGCTTCAGAGCATCAAACCTGACTTGTGGACACCAAAGGTCATCTACAAACTTTTGAGAAAAATGGACATTATGGGTGAAAAAAGCATGATTTAAAAAAAAAACTGTGCATTTCTATTTTTCTTTTAACTGTTCTGTCTGTATCTGATGGATAACTTAAATAGCCCTTTAAGTATTACTCAGTGTAGTTTTTTTTAATTACCACTGGTACCTTCAGAACCAGTTAACAGTGTAGTAGGGAACTTACAGTATTACTTAAAAATGTTAAGTGTTACATGGTTTAGTAATCCAGGAACTTTCCTTATATGTGCTGACTACCTTATAATCTATGTATATACTGTTTACATATCCAACCTGTTCAAAAACTGTCATATTCATTTTGAAACATATTGTAACCAATTAATAATACTTATTTATATCACCTATTGCTTATACAATCAGGCATTGGAAAACTCAGAAATGGAGGCAAAATAAACATTTGTTCACATCACATTTAAAGTTATGCTTTGAAGATAGAGTAGACTGAAATGTTTTTAAATAGAACTTGCATTGAATGTAGAAACTTGCATAAACTGAATGATAATAAAGTCTTTATTAATGATTTATTAGATCAAAGTATAACTCTACCTGTTTAAAGAAGATAGTTGTATCGTAAATACTGATCTTTATCAATAATTAAACTTAAATTAGTTCTATTTTATTGCAATGAAAATTTTTATTCAAATTAATATTGCAATTATATATTTATTCAAATCTAGCAAAATGATTCCCAGATTTTTTTTTTCTATTTAAATGAAAGTAGAATATGTAAATTAATTAATTATTCATTAAATCCTTCTGGACATAAGCTTTTAAGACTAAAATTGTAGTGTGTTTCTTTTTGAAGGAGGAGCCGATCTACATTTCCTGTTTTGATGTTGACTGGGATATGTTCAGTTCCCAGAAATTTTAAACATTTAGGATTACTGATTGAACTTTGTTGACATGTCTAGCAACAGATATGTTAGATTTATTAATAACATAATTTACACGTTCCAAAACTCGGAGTCTGAGCTGACATTTAGTTTTTCCTATTTAAATACATGCACATCTGCACTCATGTATTGCATGTAATATGTTGTCAATTATGAAAATTGTTATGCCGTGTAAAGTCCCAAAACCTTTCCGATTTTTCAATAAAGATGCATGCTTTATTTGTCCACAAGGGACAATTAGGTAGAGGTTCAGAATTATGGACCAGCATGCCCTTTAAGTTGGTGGCACATCTATAAGTGATGGTACCCTGATTACTTACAAAATCTCTGATAGATCGATATCCTCTTTTCAGATATGCCAATGTTTCTCCATTATTGATATGATTTCAGGAATTTCAGCAACTGAATTTACCTATACAACAAGTGATTTTGTTGGCAATTGATTTCATATTATCACCCAACATCTAATCTCCATTTTGCTTCAATGCTCTATGGTAAGCTTTGTTTAGGCAATTATGGGAATCGCCTCAATCTAAAATATCTGTTTTAATGATTGCTGTTTAAATTCTTCAACATTGCTACAATTTTTGAACATTGAGCAATTGGAGTTGCATCTATTATATTTTTGGGATGGTGACTGGCAGATTGGAGTAAGGTGTTACTTGCAATGAGATTGTGACATATATTTGTGTGTATTTCACCTCTTGCATCTTTAAATATGAACACATGCAAGATTGTTATTTGTTTATTTGTTCGATGAATTCCTAATATATTGTTATTCAACACTTTGATAAATTCTGGTGATTCTTTTTCATCCCCATCCCATAAAAATAGCACATCATCGATAAAAGAATTCCACAATTCAATACTATTGGTGTATATTCTATTATCCTTAGAAAAAAACAAAAATGGCTTACCACCATCCAATTAGTATAGCTAGAGGCACAAGGATCAAAGTGTTTGTTTCCAAGAAAAGAGAGAAAATGTTGACAGGTTTCCAAACCTTCCTTATGAGCTATTGATGTGTACAGCAACTCTACATCAAGACTAACTAAACTGTGTTTGAATTACAGTAAATCTCTGTAATGCATCCTTTGTATGCTGAATATAGGATGGAAGGGTATGAACATTTTGTTTTCAAATTGGATGAATATATTTTTTTAGTATTCTGCAAAGCAATTTTGGTCGGACACTATAGGCATACCAGGAGGATATTCTGAGTGTTATGCATGTTTAGAAGATTATAGAATGTAGTTACTTTGGGATGTTTAGTCGTCATATAGTCATACTCATTTTTACAGATTAAATCATGGCCAAGTCCAAAAACCAAGATAATGGTATTGTTTTTTGTTTCAATAATTTTTATTGGCTCACAAGTAAATGTAAGATAAAACAGAGTAAATGTAAGATAAAACAGAAGGGAAACAAAATGATATCAGTCACAAACCATGGCAAGTACATGTTGGTGTAAAGGATACACACAAAAAAAGTAATAAACATGGCCTGAAGATATAAATTATTAATGTTTAAGTGAGCGTCACCACCAACCATTTTCCATTTTCAACAATAAAAATATATAGCTAAACAGGGATAATAAGAAGGGGAAGGGAAGGAAGTAAAGGCAGGATATATACTGTATATGTACAGTAAATATATATATATATTTGTCCATAATCTTAAAGTTAGTACTATAATGCTAAAGAGCGTCAACTCACTGTTCAATCTGGTCTCCACTGAGGGCACCAGGCCCCGCATCTCCCGAGCAGCCCGCCTTAGATCCATACACAACAGTCCAACAGGAATGTATTTTATGTATAAATATATATATATATATATATATATATATATATATATATATATATATATACAGACATTCTTTTTTTCCCCTTAAATCTATACTGTGAGTCGAGGAAATCCAAGTTTCCCAAATGGATAAGAATGTAGAATATGTGTCGGAAACTGTGTGAATGAGTCTTTCATTAATCATTATGAAGTTTATCTTATTAATTATTTCTTTTAAGCATAGGTCAGCAATTTTCCACCTCTTGGCAATATCATTTTTAACTGCTAATAGTATATATTGGAGTCATTTATTCTGGGATTTTGGTAGGAGGGAAGAGTTATGTCCCAATAAACAGACTTTAATGGAGGGTGATACCTGGGTGCATAGAAGGTCTGAGGCCAACTGAGTTATTTCAGACCATAGATTTTGGGCTTTTGGGCAGGTCTACCATGTGTAGATAAAGGATCCTATGTCTGGGCATCCACTAAAACAGGTAGCGGATTCTATGAAGTCTCTCGGGGGTGATATAGGTTCTGAGAAGAACCTTTAGTGAAATTTCTAATAAGCTGTAATTAAAAGAGCCTTTAGCTATTCTCTGACCTGTTTGTCCCCATTTGTCCATATAACAATTCTGACCTAGGTCTTCCTCCCATCTAATCATGTATTTTGGTTTATAATTTTCAGGGGGGTTAATGAAGTTTTCATATATTTGGCCTAGAATGCCTTTTGTTAATGGAGCATCTTTGCAGATGTGAGTCATCCAATTAGCCTCGGGAAGGCCTAGTGACCTTTTCAGAGTCATTATGAAATGTCTAAATTTACAAAAATTAAAATGCTCCTCCACTGGGAGTTCAAAGTTGTCCCTTAAGTACCACCAAGCCTTTGAGTCAGTGGAAAGGTTGTTAGAAAAGGAAGGAGAAGTGGTTAAAGAGAGAAGGGGAGATAAGTCAGGTGCTAATTGACATTTATAATTAGCCCAGGACCAACACATTAGGGACAATCTGATCATGGGGTTAGAACTTCTAATTAGTGAACGCTGAGATTTTGGAAGCCATACCAGCTTGTCCCACCCTAGGGGTTGTAATTGGTGAATTTCTATCTGTACCTAAATAGGCTGATGCTCTAAGGAATGTGCTTGAGGTAGAAATGAGATTTGGGCCTCTCTATAATAGAGTTTAAGGTGCGGGCACGCAAGTCCACCTTTGTCTTTGTTCCTAAACATTACAGATTTGTTAATTCTAGGAGGTTTATGGCGCCAAATAAATCTCATAATTTGTTTTTGAAAATTATCTAGGTCTGCAATGGGAAGCTTGGTAGATAAGGATCTAAAATAATATAATATTCTCGGGAGAATATTCATTTTGACCGAGTTTATTCGGCCAGACCATTACATTTTAAATTTATTCCATTTCTCCAGGTCGGCTGATAGTTCCTTAAAAAGAGCCAGATAATTATATTTGTAAAGAGCTGAGATATTTGGGCTAATTTTAATTTTTAATTCCTAAGTAACTTAAGTGAGTCTTGGGCCAAAAAAAGTTAAATGAGTTCTTTAATAATTCCCAATCTGAATTTGAAAGCTGGCATCCGAGAGCTTCAGTCTTATCTATATTGACTCGTAGGCCTGATATTAACTTGAAATTGTTCAGAACTTCCATAAGGGCCGTGACAGAGGTGGTATGGTTTGTTAACGTGCATAACAGATTGTCCGCAAAGAGACAACATTTGTAATTTTGATTACCCAACATCAAACCCTGGATTTTGAGGGAGATTCTAACCGTCTGTGGCAATGGCTCCATGGCCAGGGCAAAAAGTAAAGGAGAGAGGGAGCATCCCTGCCTTGTGCCCCTTTGGATATTTAGGAGTGAACTCTTAAAACCGGTAAGTTAAAATTTGCTTTAGGGAAATGAGGTTTTGAGGAGATTTATGAAGTTACCTTTGAAACCAAATTTTGCCAAAACAGCATAGAGATATGGCCATTCTAGTGAATCGAAGGCTTTTTCTATATATAATGCTAGAATGCAAAGTGGGGTTTTTGAGTGATGAGCTAGGTGGAGTCCGTTCATTACTCTCCTAATGTTATCTCCGGCTTGTCTGTGTGGGATGAAAACAACTTGATCTTTGTGGACAAGTTTAGGTAGGAAGCTATAGATCCTATTCGCCATTATTTTATCTAATATTTTGATGTCTCCATTTAGCAGGGAGATAGGGCGATAATTTTTAACCTCTAGTGGGTCTCTCCTCGCCTTGGGAAAAAAGACCAAGTTTGCTTGATTTAGCTCTGGGGGCATCTGATCCCTTGTAAAATGGCATTACATAAAGCTACCAAATGAGGTGCCAAGACGTCTACAAATTTCATATAATATAAATTAGAGAAGCCGCCCAGCCCCAGGGATTTACCTAATTTTAGACATTTAATCGTACCTTTGACTTCTTCCAATGTCAGTGAGGATAAATCCATACAAATTTGAAGCGGAGATCCATCTGGTCCCTTGATGCTAGACAGTTTCTTAGATACATTAAGGATCAGATCCCTGGTTCTTTGCCTCAAAAAGCATACAATAATGTCTTTGGGGAGTTCTTGGGTTCTGGAGGTTCCCAGTGCTCTGTGAGCTTGTTCGATCTCCCAGGAACTGTCCGATAAGCCTGGTAAGATACTAGTGATTACAGCTGTGAGATATTGAACCAGATCTGGAACTGCTTTTGCTACTCCACACACTCTTAATGTTGTGTCGCCTCGACCAATTTTCCAGGTTATCTATTTTTTCTTCTTGGGCTAGAACTTTAGAAGCCAAGGATGAGATTTCAGCTCTATCATGTTCTTGAGCTTCCAAAATGTGGTCTGTCTGTTGTTTCCTCTAATAGATTAGTTATTTGGCCAAGCTCATATATATCTTTCCTGATATCTCTCACCAGTTGAGCCGATTGAGCTTGTAGCATTTGTCCAATTGTAGCAATTGATTTGGCAGATAGATTCATGTCAGGCGTAATAATTGTTTCTTCCCCTTCAATCTCTGATGACTCAGATTGCCTGGAGGGTGAACTTTGTGGAAGAGAAGGAAGTGCTTCAGGCTTGTTAAAGTGCTCCGATATGCTCCTTGGAGGTATATTTTTCTTTGGTTTGCCCATTTTGAGCGAATGGAGATGATTCTCTATTTCTGTTTTCTGGCAAGTTAGGGGTAGTTGGTATTTGGGGTCAGGTGGTCATACAGGATCCTCCTTAAAGTCTGTCATTTAATGCAAGGATAGTGAAGTGATTCTAGGTCCTGCTGATGTTTGAGGTTGTGCCTCATTCAGAGCCCCCTGACGCTCATCTTTTTACCCCATGTTGATTGCAAGGATACTTTGGTGTATCAAAACGTATTCAGCCAGGGAGAGGAAAAAATGTGGTTCTCCCCTTTTCCAGAGAATGGGTCTAGGTAGAGGTCCAATCCAGGCTCTTTAGGTGTAATTGAGGAATTTCTTGTGTAATATGCAATGTATATGGATTCAAAAATGCTTGTAAATGAGACTCCAAAGCCAATATAATATACGGCCAGTGTGAAGTTGTTTTTCTTGACTTTGGGTGGGTCAAACTGCAAATTACAAACTTGTGTGGCCAAAATTATGTATACTTTAGACAATATGAATAATCTCTGTAGAGGGGCTTCATAGGGTACTCAGGAGAACTTGGAGTAAAGGGCTCATTCAGGGGAATGCAGTCATAGTCTTTATTGAATCTTAAGCTGTTCCCAGTGACCCACTTCAGTCACTCTAGTAGAATCTCTGTTGATCAGAGCAAAGTCCAAGATGTGCTAAATAAGGGATGTGCTGCATGGGGAGCTTTCCTCCCTGTTGTCAGTCCCTGGTGCTATAGCATAACCCTAATTGGAATGAGAGTGCTTCATCCACATGGGTGGATCAAAATGGCGGCTGTAAAGTATTAGGGCCTCCCTCCCACATACACAATATCTCTCCTCAAGGTGGGGGGTATAGCTGAGGGTTGTGGGGTGCTATATAGTGGCCTCTTCTCCCGGGGGGGGGGGGAAGGGGTGGTTCCAGGGTCCTCTTGGGGTGTGTTGGGTGCAGGGATATCCCCTTCTCACCTGCCTCTTAAGTTAGGACTTGCTGGGAAGAGGTCTGGCTTCTCCCAGCTTGCTGCCTGCGCCCCTTATGTCTTGGGGTGTCGCTGGTGTGGTTGCGTTGCGCAGGGATCCTCTCCTGCTGGTGGTTGTTTCTTCTGTAAGTACCCACAGGGCCCGTGCCGGCATGCAGCACAGCCGTCCCACGGTCTGTGCGGCGGGCTGGAGGCTTAGAAACCCAATTCACGAGTTTCACTAGGTCTCCCCCTGTTCCCCCTCCAATTGGGGCCTGAATGGGGCTGTGCAGAGACTGCTGCCCTCTTGTCTTTCCCAGCCTGCCACGGAGCTCTACAAAGTTGTGTCCGCCATCTTAGGATGCTAGCTCCGCCCCCATGGTATTGTTTTTTAAATGTAATAGTTGGATCAAATGTTAGTTATTAATTAATCAGATATTTGATTATAATTTGATCACTGTTCTTTAATTCTGACAAAGCTCTTGTTTATAAGTTTATAAGCCTTTAACTTGAATGATTGTTATTCACATATTCTTGTAACTGTTCAAGATCTTTATAAACTAGATATTTTATTATTAGGAGATACATTCCAACTATGCAAAGTACTTTTTGGCTTCAGTATTTCATTTTCATATAGAATGCCTCTGACTCTTTTTGTGGATATAGAAGAAACATTAAATCCATCATAAATTCTTGTTCATTCTGTCTCATATCTAATGAATTCATTAATTAACTTTGACATTTTTATGTAAGCCAGTTTCTGTACACATAAATGTTTCTATTTATTCCATTCAAATATATCAAATTTACAAATTGGAGAAAAAGTTAATGCTTTAGATAATACTTAAATTTGATATTTATTAAAATACATTTTAGACAGATGTGACATGCTCTTGGCCTAACCATACGTGACTTGGTACCCATAACCTGACCACATAACCCAATAAAGATACAAAACCAAGGTTTGGGGTATTACCAGGCAACAGTTTTATTATAACAAATGTATGATAACAAATATCAAATCACAAGAGGTAGCTGTACCGATGGTGTCCAAGTGACCTCCGGGACAACCAGAACCGGATACCTTACCAACCAATGAGCTCCAGCCTAAGGTGATGCAGTACCCCCGTCACCTGCAAAACCAACAGTCTAAGCACCGCCAACACTCTCCATGTCCTGGATAATACCCACCATTAATGTATATTTAAACAAAGAAAGACCCACCTCATTGTGGTGTATCCCATTTTTCAAAAAATATGTGAATGTCTCTGGGACCTCCAAGTCTCTATGCCTTATAGAGAAACCCCCAACCTCCTAACGAATGATGCCATTATCTTGTTAACCCGAAGTCTCGCTCCATCCAATCTTTTTTGATTATTTGCTCCCCTTCACTACAACCTAGTTATAATCTGGAACCAAATTAATTACTGGCTCCTTTAGATTCAGAGTGCGACCATTAAAATGCTGCAGGAAAAGATACCATACACGTAAATCAGCCTTGTGCTCTGCCGTTATTCTTATGTGATGATGAGGCTGACGCCAACCCACCGTGGCCAATTATAACCTTCTAGAAAAGATCCTCCCCATTGGTATAATACGACATGCAAAATTAAGTTTGCCCAGCAATGGCTGCATTACATTCAAAGCTACTTTCTTAGATGACAAAACCAACAGCACTGTGTCCCTTAAGTCAACCTACACTCCAACAACTCAGTATCGATCTGGATCCCCAGAAAACTCAAAAAGTGACATGGGCCTTCAGGCTTTTCCGCTGCTAGGGGAATCCCAAATTCAGCTGCCATCTTTTTTAACTTACCAAGCAATATGCTACAATCTAAAGACTCTTCCGGGCCCACAAATAAAAAATCATCTAAGTAATGGACCACTGATGATGACCGAGCCCATTTACACACCACCCACTGCAAGATAGTGCAAAACTTTTCAAAGTAGGAACAAGAGATGGAGCACACCACGGGAAGACACAAATCCACAAAATACCTGCCTTGAATATAATAACCCAGTAAATGATGGGAATCAAGATGAACTGGCAACAACCTAAATGCCAACTTAATATCCACTTTGGAAAACCAGGCCCATTTTCCAGCCTTCCTAACCAACTTCACTACTTGATCAAAGGAAGCATATGTGATCGATGACAGTTACTTATCAATCCCGTCATTGACTGATAAACCCTCGGGTGAGACAGGTGATGAATAAGCCTAAAATAATCGGCCTTTTTGGGGGGGACCAGACCGAATGGGGAAATCCTTAATCTTCCAATATTCTCACACTCTTACTAACTTTCTCTAATAGCTTCCTCATTACTGCTTGAGGATTGTCCCTTGACGATTTCAAATTTGAAGGCCTTCCTAACCCTGATACAATTACTGACGGAACAGAAAAACCAGCTTCAAACCCATTAACCAATAACCTAGCTTCTGCCACTCTACCCAGAATCCTAGCATACAGGTTTAGCCATGTTTGCATTTTTTTCTAATAGCACTGGGCTCTTCCCTTTTTACAGATTGTTCTCCTGATTTTTAACCTTTTGCTTTCTTAAAGCATCAAAAAGAGTCTGCCCCAACCCACACTCTGAGCACTCATGTCTAAACTTGCATGATGTCCCCCAACTTCAGGAGCTCTAATTGAAAGCAAAACAAAATCCCTTCTAACCAGCACTAACAGCAGCAGGTTTTGTCCCTGAGACTGCTATTAATCTTAAAGGGATAGCTGTTTTCAGCCAGTTCCCCATATCCCTGTCATCCAATTGCATGCCCGGACAAACAGACATTTTTTGCCTGAATTTCTCATCGTATGCCCACCAAGCTAGCCCCTCATTTGTACGATGGATACCCTCAATTTTATCTAAATAGCAAAACAATGAGGAGCAATAATCCAGATTTTTCTCTCCTACTATACTGGCAAAGATCACGTAAGCTTGTAACCAGTTGGTAAAAGTTTTGGGTATTTTTCTATACCTCTGCTTGCGCTCGTCCTCCTCCTTTTTTGCGTCATCTTTTTTCTCCTTGTAGAGGAGGGCATAAATTTGCTCTTGCGTCCCCCTGATGCTGACCGACCACTCCTGCGCACCCTCTCGCCAGCGATCATCTGCTTCTGTAATTAAACACATAAGTTGTTCGCCCGGGCCTTACTGCCTCCTTTTGCTCTGTCCTCCTGCTTCCTTCCTTCATGCCTCCTGCCAACCAGTGTCACTGACCGCTGCTGCGATTATCCTGGGATTAGCCTTCTGACCTTTTGAATATATTTTTCTAAGTGTCTGAATTGATGTCATCTTTGAGAATTAAATAAGGAAATTAACATAAAAATGTTGTTTGTTTGTCAAGAGTTGGATTTGTAACCAGTAGCTCTGTAGTAACACATAAATATGTACTCAACATATATGGCTGCATCCAATAGAGAAGGAAGAGGTACTAGGTTTAACATAGAAAAACATAGATTTGATGACAGATAAGAAAGAAAAAGCCTCATCCGGTCTGCCCATTCTATCTGCCTAAAAATTTGCTTAATTAAGCGTCAGAATAACTTTATGCTTATCCCAGGCTTGCTTAAATTCCTTTACTGTTTGACCCTACCTCTTCCACTGGAAGTCTGTTCCAAGTATCTACTAGTCTCTCTTTAAAGGACAATTTTCTCGTATTTCTCATTAAATCTTCAATCTTCCAACTTCAAATCATGGTTTTTCTAAAATACTCACCACTTGCATGTCAAAAATAAAGGCATGACAGAGTTTTATTCATTTTTGCCCCTCTCCCCTGCGTCTCATCCCCCCCTCTCCCTTCCCTGTGTCTCATGCCCCTTCCCTCCACTGTGTCTCTCCCCTCTCTCCTTCCCCTGTGTCTCTTCCCCCCTGTCTCTCTTCCCCTCATCTCTCTCCCCTGTGTTTCTCCCCCTTCCCTCCTGTCTCTTTCCCCCCTCTCCCTCCCCTGTGTCTTTTCCCCTCTCTCCCTCCCCTGTGTCTCCTCCCCTCCTCCCTATGTATCCTTCCCACCTCCCATGTGTATTCTCCCTTCTATGTGTCTCCTTTTCCCCTCTACCTCCCCTGTGCCTCTTTCCCCCCTCTACTTCCCCGCTGGTGCTCCCCCTCTCCCTCCCCTGTATCGCCTTTCCCCCTCTCCCTCCCCTTAGTCTTCTTTTCCCCTCTCCTTCTCCTGTGCCTCCTTCCCCCTCTCCTTCTCCTTTTCTCCACCTCTCCCTTAACAGTGTCTCTTGCCCCCTCTCTCCCTCCCCAGTCTCTCCTTGTCCCCTCTCTCCCTCCCAGTGTCTCTTTGCCCCTCTCTCCCTCCCCTGTGTATTTTGGCCCCCTCTCCCCCATGTCTCTGTTTACCCCCTCTCTCCCTCCCCTGTCTCTCTTTGCCCCCTCTCTTCCTCTCCATTCTCTTTTTGCCCCCTCTCTCCCTCCCCAGTCTCTCTTTTCCCCCTCTTCTTCCCTGTGCTCCACTTGGATCACCTCAGCCTCAGGCCCCAATCCCTGTGGCCTCGCCAGGAATCCCAGATCCCCTCAGCCTTACTGCTATATCCTCTTCTGTCTTCTTACGTTCATCCTGTCTCAATGCAGAGGCAGAGAGTCTGAATGGTGACGTCACCACGCAGGCTTCCCTGCCTCTGCAGAAGGACCCACAGACGCAGAGATACAGGGTGAACGTAGGAAGACCAGAAAATAAAGCAGTAAGTCTGAGGGGATCCGGAGGGGGGTCCTGGAGAGGCCATAGGGATCGGGAAGTGGGGCTTGGGGTTCCTCTGTGAGGCTGAGGAGATCAAGGGCTGAGGTTGTGAGCCTCGCCCTCCCCCTCTCCTTCTTACGGGCCTCGGATGAGTGTCTTCGGTGCTCATTGCATGCCTTATAGTGTGGTAATTGCGAGTTGTGGTTGCTCATGCGCAACCTGTAAATTTTAACATTGCGTGACGACAACTCGCAATTACCACAACTATTATATTATATATTATATTTATATAAAAAATGACGGCAATAAAATTTGAAGCCTGGCAATGTTGTTTGCCACACAATATGAGTCTTTTGGAGCTCATTGCGAGCCTCTACCCTTGTGTACTTCAACTTTCCTGCTTTGCAATGATCACCTTCGGCACTCATCGCGAGCTCTATGTACTGGCCTCTCATTGCAGGGTGCATTAACCTGCAAGTTTTGTGCTTGGGAATGCCATGTGTCTCTTTCCATCTCCTCCCTGTCCCTTCCCTGTGTTTTTCTCCTCTGTGTGTCTACTGAATCTTTCCGTTGGTTTTATTTTCAAAGTCCTGAGTGCCTGGTGTTGTTCGTGCAAGTGTTAGTGTCTTTCCCATCGTGTATTTCTTAGTCCAGCATATTTTTCCGATTTCAGTATTTTTCCGAGGTCAGAATGTGCTTAGTCTCGTTTTCATTCCATTTTCAGATTTTTTTACGTTTTTCGTCAACCATATTTTTTCTAGCTTAGCCGATTTTCGAGTGACGAAACACAGCAAATTGGGCTTTTTGTGTTTTTCGAGTTCAGCCATTACATTCATATTTTTCCGAGGTCGGATTTTGTTTCTGTAAGTTTTACTGTCTTTGGCATTGTGTATTTTCCAAGGTCTGACCGCCTGGCATTTCAGAGCCTCGTTTTCATCCAGTTTCAGAATTGTTGCCGTTTTTTGTCCGCCATTTTTTTCTTGCTTAGCCGATTTTCGAGTGACGAAACACTGCAAATTTGGCTTAAATTCGCTTGCAACCTGACTCCCATGCGTCCTGGCTCTCCCCCTGTGCTGTGTGTGAGTGTGGTTTAATTATTATTATTTTTTTGTTTTTTTTTCTTTTTTTTCGTTTTCAGCGGTTCGGCCATTACATTTATCTTTTTCCGACTTCGGTTGTTTTTTTGGCCCTGAGATTCCGAGGTCAGATTTTTTTTTTTTAAGTCCTGCGTTCCTCAAGTGCTTGAGGCCTAAGTAAGTCTTGCATTCCTCAACTGCTTGCAGCCTAAGTCCCGCATGCTTCAATGCCTCAACTGCTCGCCTCACTTCGCGAGGCTTGCAGGAGCGCCTAAGTCCCGGGTGTTTCCCTGCATCAACTGCTCACCTCGCTTTGCAAGGCTCGCAAGGCAATGAGAGCCTTCGTTGCTCATTGCTTACGTCCTCTGAGTTCGGAAAGGCTTCTTTGCCTCAATGGCTCACTTTGCTTTGCAAGGCTCGCAAGTGTGACAACAAATCTCAGTTTAACAACTATTATATGTGATTCTTCCCTCTTGAACATTATAAAACCCTTTGGTATATTTGAAGGTTTCTATCATATCACCTCTCTACATTCAGTCTTTTAGGCTAAACATAATATGTACACATTAAGATCATGAAGTCTCCATAGAAATATACATCTTTTCCTAATTTCTCTGCAACATATTTTTCTGTTGCTACTTCTTTCTTACTCTTCCCTTTTTTATTCGTTGCCTGACCTATACCTTTTAATTATTATTGGAATTACAAATACAGAAAAAACACTCAATTAATTCACAGATTGTATCCATTTTCTATGTTTCTATGTAAGGAAAGAAAAAGTGTTTACAAAAATATATATAACTGAAGTCCAATTTTGCTAAAATAGAATGGGCACACTAATTATAGGTATATTGCTGTAAATGTTCTAGTAGTGGTAATAGTGTCAGTAAACCAGTAGGCAAAACATTGCAAATTTTAACTGATTGCAGATGATATGTATCTGGTATAACGAGAGAAGCTTGATTAGGTGGCTCCTGTAGGAAATCTTTCAAATTAAAAGTTCTTGTAAGCCCTAATGGAGGTTTTTACATGTTATATGCTCTTGGAAGTATTTGCGAATGCTCATAGTGATTCATGTCTTATGTGTAAAATAAACCTCCTGCAAGAGAAGCAAGACGCCTATGAGAATACTTACGAGACAAATTAGGATCCCAGTACCAGAAAAAAACAGTGTAAAGAAGCATATTTATAGGACTCTATTAAAGTAAAAAAATAATCCCACACATCTTAAAGCATAAAATAAACCATTCTAATGCCCTCTACAACAAGAATTACTAAAGAATCATAAAATTAATTATGTCAATTACAAATACCTACTCATACAACTTACACCCAAGTCACACCTGCTTAATACAGAGCCCCAAGGGTTACCAACTACCCACCTTCACTACAAATATATATCAACATGCTGTTAATCCGTATGTGATTCCTGGAGCACAATTTAGGCGATGAGCACCGAAGGTGCTCATCGCTTGCGAGGCAAGCCGTTAACTCGCAGCACTTACGCGATGAGCACCAAAGGCGCTCATCGCCTGCGAGCCGTTAATGCAGTACAATTCACAACACTTCAGCGATGAGCCCGTGAGCCTCGCGTAATGAGGTGAGCCGTTAAGGCACTAAAACTCGCAGCACTTGAGCGAGGCGCTCATTGCTTGTGAGCCTCGCATAGCGAGGCGAGCCGTAAACTTGCAGTAAAACTCGCAGCACTCGAGCGATGAGCACTGAAGGTGCTCATTGCCTGCTATCCTCACTTAACGAGGTGAGCCGTTAACTTGCAGCACTTAGGAGATGTGAGCCCCGCGTAGCAAGACAAGCCGTTAAGGCACTAAAATTTGCAGCACTTGGCCGATGAGCATCAAAGGCACTCATTGCCTGCGAGCCTCGCAAAGCGAGATGAGCAGTGGAGGCTGTGAAACACGTGGGACTTAGCCTCCAAACACTTAAGAAACGCAGGATCGCCTTAAGCTGCAAGCACTTGATAAATGCGGGACTAAAAAAAAAAATACAAGATGCAGGATTTAGAAAAAAAAAATACGAGATAGGAAAATTGCAAAGTTAATGGCCTAACCGCGCAAAGCAAAAAATACGAAATACGAAAAAAATGTCATAAAAAATACAACAAAAACATCACACACAGCAAGGGGAACAGCCAGAATGTTTGGGAGTTAGGTGGAACGCAAATTTAAGTAGATTTTGCAGAGTTTCGGCATTCGAAAATAACCTAATAACCGGGAAAAAAATGGAGGACAAAAAAAATGAAAACAAAGCTACACGACCCAGGGCCGCGCAAAATACTGCCAACCGCGTACCAATTTCAACATGGAACGTTCAAGGTACATAATACACTATTACAAAGGACAGCAAATGCTCGCGAACAGCGTAGGACATAGACAAACTGTGCTATTTTACAATCCTAACTTGCCATTAACAACATTACTCATCTAAAATAGCGCTTTACACAAATAAACCAACGGTTTGCCCTCGCGCACGCAGCCTTTTTCTAACGCACAGTTGGCACATTCATAACACTATCTCCTCAGGCCAGCAACAGTCCAACTGGACATTATATGCTGCAGGACAATAACAAGAGATTGTTACCTCTTCAGGCTATTGATTGTTACATATATTAATTAGAAAAAGGTAAACTATATTAATTTATTATTCAATTAATTCATTAATTAGTATTTAAAAAAATAGAGAGAGGAGCCAAAGGACACGCAAGGAGAGGCTCGCAATGAGCACCGAAGGCATTCAGCGCGAGGCTCGCAATGAGCGCCGAAGCTCCTTAGAGTATATAAAGAGTATAAAAAGCTTCACATTGTTTGCCAAACAGCATTGACATGGCTTCAAATTTTATTGACCGTCATTTTTTGTTGGGCAAGTTGCTAGTATTAAATAGATGGTAAAGTCAGTACAATGAGTACCACCACCACTCTAGGTTTGCAGGAACATTCTAGTTATTTATTCAGCTTCTCTCAGGTTGAACCAAGGTGCATGACTACAATGAATATCATAGGCCTCCATTCAATTCCAAGCCCATAATTACATTCATGCAGCCCAAACCTATATTCAAATCTAAGGTGATTTGAAAAAAAAGAAACACCATGGCCCGCATTTAATTGCAAGCCCGTATTTACCTTCAAGCTGAACTTTTGGCTGCGGGTTCCAGATTTGTTACATATATAGATGCATTTCATTGACTCAAGCCCGTAATTACAGGATCACAGCCCCAACACGCAAGCCATGAATCCGTAAGTAGCATTTCAGGGCATGAACATGATCAATAAAGCAAGGCCCTAAGTTGCAACTTAGACAGAGCCAATAGTAAATGAGACCGTTATCATGACATCAGTTAAACATAGAGCTTAAACTACAATCAATTAGTGTTTAGAAGTCCGATATGGGATCGGACTCGCAATCCAGAAATGTAGAAATCAATAAAAATCAATAAATAAACTGTTCTAGTCCATGTGGGTACAGTAGAATGATTATATTTGCTTTTACAGTGTTATGAACAGGTGTTTAACCCACATGCAAGTCCTATCTAGTACTCATACATTTTTTTATACATTTGCCATTTACGGGTTTGAAGGCAATTGTGGGCTTGCTGAATTGTTGCAATTGAATATGTATTTTGTGTTTTTAGCACTGGTAAGAATTGCGTGCTTTAAACATCAAAGGAGGAGATAGGAGAGAGTAATGTTTATGACAACCGCAAGGATTTTGACCCTGTAACTCGCAAATCGATTGCAGGTAGCGAGAATAGGCCAATTAAATATGAGTAACTTTTATGGGCTAAATAACGGGCTCCAGTAAATAAAATTTGGCCAATTGAATCGGGGCCATAGAGTTATAAACCTGGGCACAATCAAAAAGAGAACCTGAATACACAGGCAGAAAGTACCTGCAATCCTTAATTGTTGGCAGCACTCAAGGCCAAACCTCACCAACCCTGGTCAATTTATACGCAGCATGGACAACAAAGCAACAAAACCATGCACAAATATAATCAGTGTGGCGCTGTTTGATCCCAGGGGGCCATGAGTCTAACAAAAATAACATTAAAAACATTTCTAACTCCTAACACTGTACCAAAATGTATATCTGGTCAGTACACAAAAAAAATAAGTATACATTTAGAGAAGGTTTTACCAACAATTTAATTCCTAAAATGGAACTAACACATTTTCTTCATCTGGTCAGTACACCGCAATGATTGTCACCTAGTGATTCCCATTTACCTACACACAGCAAGTATCATTGAGCAATTGAAAAAACATGGAAAGGAGAAAAAATATATAAATTCTTCCTGCTGTTGATCTCCAAGCAGTGCTGTCGTTTAGTCGTTTAGTCATGTCCAACTCTTTGTGGTCCTATGGACCGCTGCACTCAAGCTTATGTTCATTGCTTATATATAATTTCCACCTTTCACGTCCCCTACTTTATGTGCTTCAATCTTTCCCAGCATAAAAGAGCCCTATACAATTGAGCAATTGTAACTTACTGGAGCCCGTAAGTGAGGCAGCAAGTTAATTTGCTATTCAATTGGCGTATTTTTGCGGACTCCAAACAGTTTACGGGTTACAGTCTTTAAAACCTTGCAGTTGTTAAACCCAAGAACTTACAGCCCATCGATGCCTTTGATCTTTTCCGTCCGCAAGAGATACGATCGCTAAAATCGCAAATCGATATTGAAATGCTACAATTCCACAAGCCCGCAAATGTTAACACAGCGGTAAAAGGCAAATGTAGGAGAAAATCCTATGAGTACTAGCGAGGAGCCGCAAGGGGGTTTAACCCCTGTCCGTAACACTGTAAATGCAAATAAAAAATCAATACTGCACTCTAAATGACGGGGAAAGTAACGAGAGACATTAGAATTAATTGCACAAGTCTCAAGCTCGCAAATCGGCAATACATTTTATTTTTTATGTGTCATTTTGGGGTTATATCAATGGGAATCAATGAGTTAATACATATCAGGCCACATACATGGACTAGAACAGTATTGGCATTCATTTTTATTATTTTGTATTGTGCGGGTTTGTGAGTCCCATCGCATATCGGACCACCAAACCTAATTGATTGACATGTAACCTCTATGTTTTACTGCCTTAATGAAACGGGTGGTCACGGCCTTGCTTAATTGATCATGTTCCTCCCTTACTCACAAGTGAATGGTTTAAGGCTTCGGCTTTCGGCCTGTAACTTGCGGGCTTGTTCAACTGAATAGCACCGGAATCGTAGCAGACTGGGAGCCCACAGAACGCCCACAGACATACGGCCTGTTTACCGCGATGTGCAAGCTTCTAATTGAATCAGGCTCAGAGTTTTCTCTAAAGAATACTATCTTTTCATGATATGGTCAAAATATTTGAGCTTTAGCCTCAAGCCTTCCATTAAACAGTTTGGTTTAATTCCCTGTAGGATTGATTGATTTGACCTTCTTTCATTTCAAGAACCTCTAAGCAGTTTTCTCCAACACTACAATTCAAAGGCATACATTCTAGCTCTCACATCTGTAATTTAAAACTGGGAAAGCCATAGTTTTAACTATGTGGATCTTTGTTGGTAGTGATACATCTTTACTTTTTAACAGCATATCCAGACTTGGACGAAGTGAGCAGTTGAGGAATTGAAACATGCAGGACTTAAGCATAAATGAATGCTGAAGGAGCTCCTGCGAGGCATTGAAAAACGCGGAACTTAGTCTCCAAGCAGTTAGGAAATGCGGCATTGCCTTAGTCGGCAAGCAGTTGAGGAACATGGGACTTAGAAAAATTTTTGCGAGGCACGGAACTTAGAAAAAAAAAAAAACATACAAAAAAAAAACTCACACACAGCACGGGGGGACAGCCAGGACATCTGGGAGTGAGGTTTCACAAGAGTTTAAGCCGAATGTGCAGAGTTTCGGCATTCAAAAATCGTCTAAGCGAGAAAAAAATTGACCAAGAAAAAATGAAAAAGAGGCTACACGACTGGAACCGTGCAAAACACCACCAGACGCGTACCACTTAAACAGGAACATACGATTTACAAAAAACACTATTAGAAAGGGCGGAAACTGGTCGCGAGCCGCGTAACACATAGACAACCGCCATTTAACAACACTAACTTGAAACTGATAACATTGCGAATCTAAAATGGTGCTTTACATGACTAAACCAACAGTTTGGCCTCGCGCATGCAGCCTATTTATACTAGACAATTGGCACATTACTGACACTTTCTCATCAGGGTAGCAACAGTCCAAATGTACATTATATGCTTCAGGAAAATCAAAAGAGAGTGTTAGCTCTTCAGGATCTTGATTGCTGGATATATTAATTATAAATAGGTAAAGTATATTAATTTATTAATTAATTAAGTAGTTAATTAATTAATTAATTATTATTATAAAAAAATATATATATAAATTAAAAAAAATACTTAATAGCATATTTTACACTGCCGTTACTTTATGAATAAATTAATGTTTTGCACTTCCTAATACATTTGTTCATTCAGAATTAATTATTAACGTACATTAATTTAATAAGTATTAATTAGTAATGGGAAATAAAAATTTATACTTTCCACTAAAAAATTACACTGCAGTTATATATATCGCGCAGAAGGTGCTCAGAGGAGCAAAAGTACACAAGAGGAGAGGCTCGCAATGAGCGCTGAAGGTCCTCAAAGTAGCAAAAGCCTTACATTGTGTGGCAAACAGCATTGCCATGGCTTCAAATTTTATCTGGGCACTTAGGCCCTCATTCAATTGCAATTTGGCCAATTGAATAGGGCTCTAAATAAGCACATAACATATTTTTTTTTAAAGAAAACAAAGTCAAATGTAAGTTTTAAAAGCTACAAATAATTTATTTTATTAAAATACCTAATTCACTGCTATTCAGTTAATAAATAAGCAAATAAAAGCCTACTGTGTGATCACTGCAGTGGCCCTTTAAGTTGCAGTGCAGCTATAAGTAATTGGTCATTATTTCAACAACACCTCCTGGAACAAAGTGATACTGATAATTTTGCATGCATGTTTTAGATTACGCAAGCCTCACAATTCACAAAGTTACATGGGTGAAAATTCAATGACATTTGCAGTTTATTTATAACTCAATCCGCTGGCTCTGCAACATAGTATAGTAAAGACCCCAGGGGGGGATTATGCACATTCTGTATGCAGAACATGTGATATAAGGACTCCCATCTGCTGTGCATTAAGTAAAACAGAAATGTTCATCTGCATGATGCCTTAATAAAGTCTCAATTTTTTTAGAAAGGTTATCAAGTTAACTACTAGTGTGTGATATGAGTATTTGCATATATTTCAGTACTCTCAAAAAATGCACAAACAGATGAAAGACCACATGACTATTATACAAGTATAATGTTGTATTTGCAGTAAAATAAAGGTATAGTCACTTTCTACTCTCAATTAGGAGGCCAAAATTATAATGTGGCATAGAACTTATTGATATACAGTGCCTTGTATAAGTGATCACACTCTTGGATTGTTACACATTTTGTAGTGTTACCACCTGTAATTAAAATACATTTACCTGGAATTTGTACCATTTGATTACACAACATATTTGTCGTACACTATTGGCAACTTATTTAAAAAAGCAAACATTTGTGTATTGCTTACAACATGCTGTTTTAATTACCGTAATTGAAAGAAATTCTTGAACTAAACTAGCCCTGTAACACTTTGAGGGTGCAAAAAACATGTTTGACTGTAACACAAAAGTTAATTAGAACAAGATATTTGTTGTTTGCAAAAGTATGCACCTCCCTGATTCTTGGATACTTGGCATATTCTTCTTTGAAAAATTCTTCAAACTTTGTCAGGTTGGATGAGAACTAATAATGAGATGTCTTTTTCAAGTCTTGACACAGATTCTCAAGCAGATTGAGGTGAGGGATTTGACTGGGCCGTTCTTCCATCCAATCTCATGTCTCTTACAGACTGAAACATTTTTTTCTCTAGAATCACCCTGTATTTAGCTCCCCAGTCCCAATAAGTCTCCTAGTCCCTGTCAATAAAAAGAATCACTGCAACATGATCCTACCACGACCTTTTTTCATGTTTTCATTTGCCTTTTAATAAAACATAAACCGGATTTGATATGGATTTTTTTTTCAGCAATAGCTTTCTTCTCGATATTCTTCCATAAAGCCCTGCTTTGTAGGGAGTCTTATCTATAGTCCTTTCTCCCATCTCAGCTGGGGATTTCTCTTGCTCCTTCACAATAACTACCTCCATCTTGGTTGCTTCTCTAATGACCATCTACTCTGGTCACCAAGTTATGGTGGATGGCCTTTTCTATGCAGTCGCACCATTCTTTAAACATGTATTTTACAGCATATTCAAAGTTTAGGTATTTATAACCCAATCCTGACTTGACCAGTGCTTCACAAAAACATTTTTTCAGACTTATTTGATACCTCCTTGGCCTTTATGTTTCTGTCTGTTTAGATGTGTTCTCTGAAAAATGCTGGGGCCTTCTTGAGTATGTATTCATAGATCATGTGACACTTTAATTGCATACAGGTGTACTACTTTATGTGACTTCTGACAGCAGGTGGTTTCACCAGATCTTATTTGGGGGTTTAATTGCAAAGGGGGTGAATACTTATACAATAAATGTTTTTTCAGTTTTTATATTTGTAAACTATTTTTTTTACATCCACAAAAATGTGGTCAAATCTAAGGGAGAGAATACTTATATAAGGTATTACATATGTCACAACTAAAACACTCATAAAATGTGCAGGGTAAGAGGGAAGACTGGAAGTTCAGAATGATATGTTAGGTAATTGGATCTAATTAAAACTGATACCACGCCTTTCTCCCTCACCTGTCAAGAAGCAGGTAGCTTGCATCTGAATCTCATTCACAACTTTGATCATGAATGTCTCCAGGGACAAGTTTCGTAAATGTATACACACTTAAAACTGCTCTTAATATTTCCACATATTCTATTAGCTATTCGCAATCCACCCGCAATCCGCCCACAATCACTACAGGCCAGCCAAACCCGCAAAACCAATCTTAGAACTCCATTGGTTTTGGCACATCTCAAATATTACAAGCTCTAAATAATTAAAATTACACAAAATCAATATTTGATTAGACCCGTAGCTAGCTATAGCTCACAAATAAAGTCTAACCCTCAACTGAAAAAAGTATCACTTTTCTGTCAAAAATATTGCGAGTCCTAATTAGAACTTGCAAGGGCTTTTTAAAACACTTATTAGAGCTGTAACAGCAACTAAGCACACAATACTGTACTATAAAAGCATGGGAAGGCATGGAAACACATTAGAAGGAATTGCAGAACAGTCTCAATCCCACAAATATACAACAAAAAAATATATTTTTAAATGTTATTTCTGAGTAATATTGCTAACAAAATGAAACGAGTGATGCGTTGCTCTTATAAACCTAATATATTTTGAATCTTACCATCATTTATGATTTTTTTTTTATAGATAAGCTTTCTAATCAGTTTACAAAGAGCATATGTGTTGTGTACTATAAATCCAGATTCTGTATTAATAATTAGAGGGTATCTCCAATTATAAAATCAACATTCAGGGATTTTTGCAGCTTTAGATATTGCATCAATAATCATCCATTTTCAATTACATTTCTCTATTGTATATTTGGAAAATGTAATGGCACACAGATCCAAATTGTGTTCCATGTCCCTGATGTTTTTGTGTCTAGAAAGCCATTTTCTGACTGTTATTGGTCAGCCAGTCCTAAAGTGAGCTGAGTATCTCTTCTGTAAAGCTCTTTAAGATCTGTGACACGCTGAGCTTATTATCTATAGTTAACTAAAGGTCAATATAAACAGTTCATCTATTCCATTATTTTTATAGGGCCTGACAAATGCAAGGAAGAAATGGCTCCTAAAATATTCCTACTAAAGTTTTTTAGTTATTATGCATACATTTCTATATATCAGGGGTGGGCAGGTTTGGTCCTGGAGATCCTCACACAGACCTGGATTTGGGGATGTATTTTCTGTGCACAGGTGAGTCAATCAGGATGACTGAAGAACTGTTTCCCTCATCTGTGGGCAGCAGGGATGTCCTAGAGTCCAGGCCTGTGTGGGGCTCTCCGGGACCAAACTTGTCCACCCCTGCTATACCCCTGGCTGCTAAAAAATAATAATATTTGTCTGGCTCTTAAATAATAAGACTAGCTCCTAACTTTAAGACACATTTGTCTACTCCCTGCATTAAATCCCTTGGTGTGGTCCATGTGATATGTGTTGGAGTTTGTCTATATTTTGCTCCTGTATTATTACCCATGTTTTTTTTTCTGTATCTTACCCAAAATTCCAAATCTGACAAAACGAAGTGGACACTAAGGGCCTCATTCTATTAGCGGCCGCAGCCGTTGAGGGGCCGCAAGGACCGGCCGCAAGCTATTCTGCTATTCTATTCCCTTACGGCCGGGGATTCCGGCAGGCTTGCGGCCGGTGCCTTGCTATCTCTTGCGGCCGCTTGCGCCGGAGGAAAGCCTTTGATCTAAAACGGCCGCAAGAGATTTGCAATTCAATTGCTCCGGGAAACCTCTCTGCAAGGCTAAAAACGAGCCGCAGCTTACTTGCAGGAAAGAGGTCCCGCTAGCACCAATTAAGCACATAAAATAGCCCAAATAAAGCCATCCTGCACTTTGAGAAGACTATAAAGGGATTTTAGGTGTTAGAAAAAATAGCACATAATTATCCTGTACTCAAATCCGTAAAATATTTTATTTTTAATATCCGTAAAATATCCATGTAAAAAGTCCAGAGTGCTTTGAACACCTCAGACACACCCACGCCGCAGCCGGCAAATAAACAGTTAATTTGAACTCGGGTTTGGGCAGATGTGCAAGCTTGAGAGGGGGTTCCTTTTAATCCTCATGTCCCCCAATATGATCCCTAGCATTTACAGAGCTGTACAGTGCAGGCTTGAATTTATTTTTCAGTTTTTATATTTCAGAGCTTACGGCCGGTTCCAAGATATGCGGCCGGCCGTAAGATGAGATCCTTGCGGGGCCGTATAATAGAATCGCGAGTTAACTAAACCCCCGCAAGGAATCGCAGCCTTACGGCCGATTTACGGCCGATAATAGAATGAGGCCCTTAGTAATTAGTTTACATAATTATTCAAATATTTTAATATCACTGATGTTTCAAGTACTATACAACATAAATAATATGTCTGATTTCTAAACAACAAAAAAATAGACTGTATGAAGATTTGAACCAGAGGCCTTCAACTCTATATATTGCAGCATAACTTGCTGTGCTATGTGTTTAGTTGTTACACTAGATGCTACTATGTAATAAACTAGTCACATATGACATAGCCGCTCTCTTATTCAAAGCTGTACATCGGATTCTAATTAATATTCATTACATTGGTACAGAGCTCATTTAATCATTTAGGCAGGGGTATCGCGCTGACATCCTATGGTCATGACTTCTATTGACCATAACTATAGAATTCAACATCAATTTGTAAATGGAAATCACTTTTCCCACATACTTGCAACAACCCCTCAACAACAGCTCACCCCCATACATCTCTGCTCTCATCTCCAAATACTCCCCCACACGCCCTTTTTTGTCTGCTAACGACCTTTTTCTTTCTACCACTCTTGTCACCTCCTCTCACTCCCGCCTCCAGGACTATTCTCGTGCTGCCCCTATTCTCTGGAACTCCTTGCCTCGCTTCACCAGACTATCCTCCTGCCTTAAATCCTTCAAAACATCAATAAAAAGGCACCTCTTTAAAGAATCCTATAACCTTCCTCCCTAACATGCTCAGCACTACTCTCTCCCTACTGTACCACATACACACTTCAACCTTTAGATTGTGAGTCTGTGAGTTTTAATCCTGCAAGGTGCTTTAGGGGAAGCGCTATGGACACCGGATTCCAAGCTCAAAGACAGGGCCCTCCATTCATTGCAATGTGTGAATCTTGAACTTGTTATTGCCTGTAACTTAACTTATGTACAGCGCTACGGAATATGTTGGCGCGTTACAAATAAACGATGATGATGATTTCTAGCCTGCTATTCACATTCTATCAATTGACAAGTTCATATTGTCAGTTTTAAGCTATAGTACTACTGTAATACCTTAACAATATTAATTACTAAAAACACACCTATTTAAAAAATCATATCACCTTCAGCCTTTATAATTACAACTGTACACTCCACAGCATAATAACACTCCCACCCACACTCTACAGTACAACACACAGACCCCTCCAATTGACTAAACAAATTGCATTCACATTGCCATTTTGTAGTTGTCACCCTCTTGTATCACACCTAAACCCTTAGATTGTAAGTTTTGCGAGTTTTCAATAGTGTGTCCGTGTCTTGGAAACAAGCACTATGTGCATTTGATTATATGCTCAAAAACAGGGCCCTCCATTCTTTATAAGGTGTTAAGTTTGTTTTTTGCCTTGTACAATACCACTGTACAGCGCTACGGAATATGTTGGCGCGATATAATTAAAGACAATAATAATAATAATAACTGTGTGTTTTAATTAGGCATTGATCACTATTAATTTTTATTATTAAAACATTTTTTTTATTATTTAAAAAGCAGGATAAAAGTTAACATATGGTCTCACAATGTTTGTGAGAGAGCCCATAAACATGGATATTCACATAATGTGACATAAATTCCCTATCAAAATTTCTGTATGTATTTGTATTCCTGTATCTTTTTGTCTTTCTGTCTCTTGAAGTTCCCCATCAGTATAGTGACTCTCATATATTTGATGCTGTGTCTATTTTGGCAGAAATGTTCACCCACTGGTATTTACTTTTTTTAGTAATTCATATTAAATCTGTGTGAATTCACATAGTTTGTCCTGTTTGTCCTTTTTATAGAATACTCCATGTCATTCTTTCCAGGTAAATGTACCAATCGTTCTATAATGTTGATCACCATTTCATTTGGTATTGGTACAATCTCTTTTGTAGACATAAATAGTATCTTTATTAAGTGATATTTTACTAGATGTTTCGAGTTTGGAGGTTATGTGTAGTAAAATGTTATCACTTTATCATTTTTATCCTAATATTCCGAATAAATGCTGTGTGCAACACGAACAGCAGCTAGACAGTGTGGTAGTGAGGCAAGACTACCTGGAGCCATGTAGACTGCAGTGCATCTGACAGCTGCTGAAGAGTGCGTTGTGGGGGATCCATACATGGAACATGGCAATCAAGGTGGTCTTACAGGTGCTCGATAGGGTTCAATTCTGGGGAATATGGAGGCCATGGAAGTACTTGGAAGTTTTAGTAGTGCAACCCCACCCACTTCCAGACAATTCTGGCCATATGAGATGTTGCATTGACCTGCTGAAAGATCCCTTTCGCTCCCAGGAATACAGTCAACATGTATAGGTTTACTTGATCTGCAAAGATAGATAGATAACCAAGGCAATTTAGAGTGCTTTCCAGAGGTATAAGTGGACCAGAAAACAGACCATATCGCTGCCACCATCAGCTTATTTTCTTCCAACAATAGTTACAGAGTGTCCGTCCAGTCGATGGAGTAGAAATGTGATTCATCAGAGAAGGTAACCCTCTGTCAATCAGAAGAGGTCCAGTTTTGGAACTGTTGTGCAAATTGAAGCCGTTTCTGACTATGAACCCTCTTCAGCATGGGTGCAGTGACCAGCCATTTGTTTCTGAGCCCCATAAGCAACAGGGTTGGCTATACTGTAATTTTAGACATACGTCTGGTAGCCCCATGGTTCGTTTGAATGGGGAGTTGCTCAACTGTAGTGTGTCTTTTGGCCCTCACAAACATTCGCAGCTGATGTTGACAGCTGACTGACATCAATGGCATCTGGTGCTCCGCAGGTTTCCACGGTGTTTAATCAAAATTATGTGGTTGTCCAGTCATGGTACACTTTAGCGATTGCAGCACGCAAACATTTCACAAACTGCACTGTTTCAGAAATACTGCTACCCTTGGCCGAAAACCAATTACAATACCCTTTTCAAAGTTAGATAAATCACACAATTTATGACAGCGATTATTGATAAATTTGCAGAATGCCTACCACCATACCCACCGAGACAGCTCACAACATGTGCCGTATTTTATTGGCTATGCGCTGCTGACATACATTAATTCAGTGAGGATTGAAACGCTCAGCCCCTGACTATAACAATATGCCTAAAACTCTATCAATTTATCAGCTTTTTTAAAAAGAAAAACAAGTTTTGACACAGGACTTTAAACACTCTATCTGATGATGAATGGTAACTTCAGTGGCCCTTTAAGATGGAGTATAGTTTTTTTGATCACCTAATGGGCAGAAGCGTACATGCCTGATGCTGTGACACTAAGTGATATAGATAAACAACAAGAACAGAATAACATGCTTTGCTTGTAACTGAACATAAATATCTTTAATATTTAGACCAATGTCATAGCAAAGTATCCATGGTGTGACAGACAGCTACTCACCTGGGAAGATGGATGCAAAGATTGTATGTTCTGTGCCGCAAATATGTATTGAAGCATATAGTTCCTCCAGGCGATTATCACAGTTTGTAGCTAGCAAATTATTTCCCTTGGGTTTCTGGTTTTAGCCACTCAAACAGATATTGATTTTTAGATTCCTGTTCTGGGATGCACTGAAGTGGACAGCTACATGTTAATTAATTTATTGCATGGACTTTACAAGAAAATTGAATTTAAGCAGAAAAAAAATCACATAAAATGCTATTTATGTGTAAAGAAAAGGAGAAGAGGAGAGAGGAGGGGAGAGGTGGAGAAGCAAGGAGTTAGGGAGAGGAGCATTGAGAAGAGGGGAGAGAGGGAGAGGGGAGATGAGAAGTAATGGTAGCAATGGAGGATCAAGAAGGGCCAGGAGTTACAGTATCGGAGGGTGAGTGAGAGCCAGCAGTGGCAGCAGCAGAGGAGAGGTGGAGGGAGGGATGCTCCAGTGCAACGAACACTAAGATCAGGAAGAGAAGATGAGGGGCCTGATCCCAGTGGTGGGGCAAGGGACAGTCAGACAGGGGGCTGTACCTAAGCAGAAGGGCCCCAAACTATACTCATGAGTTGTTTATGGTACTTCACTGTGTCATCCTTGCCCGTATCCTCCACAGAGGCAGGGATGTGAGGCCAGGCCCACTGCCGGATTATCAATTAAGCAAGCTAGCTGCATTTTTAGCTTAAATACCCCTAAAAATACCCCTGATTAAATTTATATGTAGGGAACCCAGAGACGGCTGGTAAAATGTTAAACTGGGAGGGTGATAGACTTTAGAATTTTATGTATAGTATAGATAGTTTGGGCCCGCAGACGCATCACAATTTATTTTAGCTAATTAAAAACAAGCTTTATGACGTTGTTCTTAATTACGTATTCTCTTAGTTGGTCTTTTCAAACAATTTCTGTTTTTATTGTGCAGTGGCCCTTTAACTCTCATAGTTACTCCATTTTTATTTATGATACAAGTGATCATGATATCTGTTTGTGTAACATATGCTCGCTGCCCTACCATGGAAAAATATAAATAACAGGGCCCACCATCCAATGCATTTAATAAACAAGTAATAGCTTGGCGTGTGTATGAATAGCTATGTTGTAAAAATAGCTGTTATGGTGAAATGTCTGTGATTTGCTCACACAGCAAGAGAGCAAGGTACACGCACAGAAAGGGGAAAAATGGGTGGGTGCGTACCCTGCTCACACACTGGCAGGGGCTCCTACACTTTACTGCCCAGAGGCTCCAGAATGGTAGATCCGGCACTGGCCAGGCTAGAGGGCCAAGATGTGGAAGGAGGTTGTCAGGGATGTCAGTACCCTGAGGGTGTATGTGAGGAATGTACGCTCTGTCAAGCACTGATACGGTGACTGCCGGTGCAATGTGAGCAGGAAGATGTCTGAGGAGGGGGAAAATACAAGAGAAACTTGTGGCCAGAGGATGCAAAGGGATTGCATCATCCCAGCAACAGTGGTCGGACTCCTGTGTCTGCTAGACTTTCAGCAGCATGGGACCCTGCCAGGTGAATATCATAAAGACTGTCATGCCATCATATACTCAAACATGTACACCACACACATATATGACACACATGAAATGTAAATACTGCCCAACAATTAAAGGAGTATGTAACGTTTCTGTATTTGTATATTATATATGTAGGGTACTAATTACTTTAAATAAAGGAATATACAGTATGACCTACAGTATATTCCTCAGTGCTTAACACTAAAAATGCAAAGTAATTAAAATAAAAAAATAAAAAAATAATTTAATGAGGGAAAATACAGTATCTCACAAAAGTGAGTACACCCCTCACATTTTTGTAAATATTTTCATGTGACAACACTGGAGAAATGACACTCTACTACAATGTAAAGTAGTAAGTGTGCAGCCTGTATAACTTTTGCTGTCCCCCTCAAAATAACTCAACACACAGGCATTAACTGTTGGCAACAAAAGTGAGTACACCGCTAAGTGAAAATGTCCAAATTGGGCCCAAAGTGTCAATATTTTGTGTGGCCACCATTTTATTTCCAGCACCACCTTAACCCTCATGGGAATGGAGTTCACCAGAGATTCACAGGTTGCCACTGGAGTCCTTTTCCACTCCTCCATGATGACATCACGGAGCTGGTGGATGTTAGAGACCTTGCACTTCCCCAACTTCCATTTGAGGATGCCCCACAGATGCTCAATAGGGTTTAGGTCTGGAGACATGCTTGGCCAGTCCATCGCCTTTACCTTCAGCTTCTTTAGCAAGGCAGTGATTGTCTTGGAGGTGTGTTTGGGGTCGTTATCATGTTGGAATACTGCCCTGTGGCCCAGTCTCCGAAGGGAGGCGATCCTGCTCTGCCTCAGTATATCACAGTACATGTTGGCATTCATGGTTCCCTCAATAAACTGTAGCTCCCCAGTGCCGGAAGCACTCATAAAGCAAATATAATCCTCATATGCAGTGTTAGTGCTAATCACAGGATTATAAATGGATGAGCACAGCACTAGTTAAAAAACAAAGTGACACACAATTAAAAACAAAGAGGGAGTTGCAGTGCTGTGGTTTGCACATCCAAACATTATATATATATCCAGAGGAAGCATAAGTAGCTAATAGATCAATACACAACACAGTTTGTGGAAAAACCATGGAGACAACTACATTTCTCAATAAAGCAAGTACTTGCATTTCATAGTGACAAACTGTGTGTAAGAGAAGTTCCTCATGTGGAGACAGCACAGCACAGAAACTCCTCAGTCTGTTTCACCCAACTGAATGGGCTTGTATTTACAATATCTACAACTATATATATACTTTTTGCCTTTGTTGTCATTTGTCACTTACGGCTGTATTTTTGTCTCCTGTATTTTCCGCCAGTGCTATAAATATAGCATTTATACGCCACCCTTCCATTTTTTGATTATTTCGCAGATATCCTTACATATGGTGTTATAGCCCGCACTTATTAATTTTCCCCCTTTTTATTTCACTAGCAGCGTTTTGTCTGGATTTTATCACATATATTTTGCTTCATTAAATTGAATTACCTAACTAATTACTTTGATATACCAGGTTTTATTGAGAATCAATTAAAACATATATTTAAAGTCAATAAACATCAAATAATTAGTCCCTGCATGGTATGAAGATACATACTCTGTAGGGCTAAATGTGCATTGCTGTGACCTAGCCTATTAGGGACCATGTCTCAGCAGCATGTGGCAAAATCTTACAGAGAGATGGTCAGTGATTTGTTTATATGAGATATGAAGACAGATCATGAAGTCAGGTATAGAGTAACAAACAGAGATCATATGATCATCCAATGTTGTTATCTGATATATTATTGATATCTCATTTCAGCTCCAAGGACATCTGATATCTTCACAGAGACAGAGACTGAGGCTGAGTATGAGGTCCCCAGCAGGATCCCTTGTATGAGGAGGAGCAACAGCTGCAAGAGAATGCACTGGAAGAGGATGCAGCATATGAAGATGACAGTTTTAAGTGTTCAGTGGGGGAACCTTCAGGATCATCAGCCACCAGGGTGGACTTCAATCTCACTGGCCCCTCTTCTCACAGGTACATTTGCTGCCTGGGACCTTTAAACTGGTACAATCTGCGAGCACCACCACCCAAACTCTTCCTCCACCACCACCTCCTTTAGCATAGTGGATGCAAGGACCACCCTCAAGACTACTGATGCTGCCGCCAATACCCCAGTACCTCCCCACAATGCCAACTTGACACAGATACCTCTGCAGTACCCACCATCAGTCACAACTTCCTCATCCCTAGGGACATCAATTGAGGCTAGCATAGCTGAATTAATTACATTCCAGAGGCAGCCGGAGGGCATTCTGGTAAGTCTTCTCACCAGCATGCAGTCATCACAGAGCACTGTGGCTGTGTGGCTGTTAATGAACAACCGAAATGCACTGCTCCAACTCAACATGGATCTCCAGCAGAAGACTGTGATGAGTCCCCAAACCACAACCAGCCTGTCCAGTCCTCCTCTGCCTCAATTCCTCCACCTCCATCAGCTATGCCTCCACCTCTAGCTATGCCTTCACATGCATCGCCCATGAGACCCTCATGTGGGAGAGGGCCTGGTCACGCAGGCAGGGTACCTGTGACTATGCAGAAGAGGGGCTGCATCTCATTTACTCTCAAATAAAGTCCTCAGTAAAAATATATTGGTCAAAATGTTACTTGTGTCTTTCTACAGAGTAGATGTTTATGGTCTGTGTGATGGTGATATAAAGTAGGCATGTGCCTAGCCACCAGCACATAGTCCATGATAATCTTATCTATGGACACGAATGGTTATGGTTAATATTTCACCAATTGATGGTTCCTGATGAATGCAGTTGATAAAAGATAAGACCCTATTTAGTATTTAACTTTTTTACTGATAACCTTTTCTTTTCTTTCAGCCAAATTTCACATTAAATTTCATATGATCTTGGGGGCGGGGGCTGACTAGCTGTGGAAGGGAGCAGTTGCTTGTTGCTTCAGCTCTACAGCCAAAACAGCAAAAATAGCCATTATTTTAGTTAATTTTGTCTCTAAATGCAGTAGGGTACAACCTAATGCTAAGAATATCAAGTCTCAAAGACCCAAAGAGAAATAAGGAGTGCCAGCTTTGAGGAAGAGAGGGCTATACACAACAACGTGGATGAGGCCCAGGCTAAGTTGCCATCTTTAGCCTGGCCTGCACCTGCCCCAGTCAGGTATCCCTCCCACGAGCCCAGAAACTCACCCAGATGGAACCCATGAGACAAACCCTGCAGGCACAGACCGCTAGAGAAGGAGACACCCTCAGTAGGCCCCACAAGAAAACAACGAGACCTGGTCAGGAGATTGCAACAACCGCAGTGCTGAGGACCTAGGCGGAGGTGCAGGGGAACGCTGCAGGGGTAGCCAGACAGGCGGGAGCCGGCGGAGGGCAGCCTAGATTGCAACAGAGGCACCGACATTGCTCCAACGAGAAGAGGACCTTGTGGGGAATCATTGAGGTGCTAAAGCAACGGAAGCCTTACCCAAGTAAAGGGCCTCAACAGAGGCAGACACCCTACGCCAAATAAGACCCCGACTCAGGGGCGAAAGGCAAGGGGACTGGACTTCCAACAATTAAGGCACAGCAAGTATATTTGTGGGAGCAAAGTGGGAGGTATCCCGTTGGGGTCTAAGGCCTAATCTCATAGGGTTAACCACAGGGGTACCATAAAACCTCCTTATCATAAAAAACAAAACCATTGTTTAATCTCTCCTACATATTTCCACATAACAATCCACACCCTGATAGAAAGAAAACATTGAGCTGGGGTGTATAGTACAGTGGATACAACACAAGGAAAGGGTCCATAATACCCTGAATGAAAAGAGCCTACTTAGGGAATATAAGACCGGGTAATATACGGGCTAAGCAGAATCGCTGTATGCAACCATAAATGTAAGATTTTTGGGAGGGTACTACTTTATTGAAGTTGGGTCAAAGAACACAGCCTTAATTCCATAAATGTACTACTGAACCCCAGAAGTAAGACATAAGTTTATCCTGGGAAGGAGCCAGCAAGGGCATAGACAGCACAAAGTGTATATTCCCCATATACTTGGGTGAGGCACTTGCAAACAACAGGAGGCCATCATACTCCTTGCTACCACAACCTTTTTACTGCAATTCCTTGGGCAGCATAGAGCAATGCTGCTACCTGGTGGATAACTTTAATTGGACAAAGATTCAACCATAAAAAACTTAGTACAAGCAGGTTCCACAAGTCTGCCGGCATGGCTCCACCTGGGGGACAGATTTAAAATTTGTGAAAACAAAGCTCTATCTTGCTGCCATCTTGTGGATCTACAAAATAATTGCGGTCTACAACTAAAGCTACAAAGGCTAATTTCACTCTTGTTTAAACCTCAGGGTGCCACTCTCTGTTAACAGAAACAACTTATAATTACTCCAATGCCAGCTCTAATAAAAAAAAGCACATCTTAGACAATAAAGCCTAACCCTAGATAAGCACTGCTTTCCAGACACGGATTTTACAAGCTGGGCCACGACTTCAAACTCTAACTATATCTTCTAAATTGCTAAATTGCTTCAAATTCGTACAAAGACTAGGATGCTAATAAATCAGCAGCTGTTTTACCAAATCTATGCTTGTGGCTCCACCGGGCGGACATAGCCCAGCCTAATAACCCAAAAATCAAGCTTCAATGCCATCTTGTGGATTTACAAAATAACTGCAGCCTCCAAGAAACAGCGAAGGCAAGCAAAAACACAACTGGGACCGCTGCACCCTGCTAACTAAAATAACCTTTAATCAAGTTGCAAGCTGCTAGGACCAAGAAGACCCACATTGGACGAGGACGTCTAATTCTGGTACGCTTTTACCACTTATACAGAAACAGTATTAACTACTCTGGACTTCAATATCCCTTGCTGGGACAACCTTAATCTCATATTTGCCCTGCAAAACCATCTTATAATTTGTGCTTGGTCAGCGCTGTGCTGTTAATTCTCCTTATATGTGGGCCTACAAGCTGCTAACTCACGCAGAGCTTACGACCCTCTAACATCTTGGACAACCGTGAGACATTCAAATGTGCCTGAATCAACATGCAAAGAGGTCTAGCATGGCTTAAATAAGGACTACGAGGACAATGTCTCAACTGGACCGCTAGCTCACCACATTGCTTCTCCTAGCCCCTGACAGAGACTGAGGCATCTTTCCAGCCACCTAAGAGGCCCCTCCTTCAGATACTCTAACTCCTATAGTCTCATATTGCACCTATCTGAGCATACCCCAACAGATCGCCATGGGGAAAAATAAGAGGCGTACCACCAGGAGAATCACGGATCACTATGGACCCTCAAGAGCCGCTTAAGAGACTAAACAGGGACTTTCAGATAATTCAGAAGATGAAGAGGGCCCACAGGGCTTTGGGGGCTACAAGAAACCCTGAGATTCCTAAAGATGTAATAGTTCAGTTCGTTAGACAGCAAGCAAGGGACTTAATACTGGCGGTCACCAGGAACACACAAAACATCATGGGTCCTGATAACTCGATAATCCTCATCTTCGCAGACCTCTCCCCTATAACATTAACAAGGTGCAGGGAAATGAAGCCGGCCTTGGAGATCCTTATTAAGCATAATAAACAATACAGAGTTTTCTGTTTGCTCTCCTGTTTAAGTACAGAGATAAGTCGAATTCAGCTTATTCGCTGGAGGACTGTTGGCCCATTCTTCAACTTCTAAATCTGTTTACTGAAGGGGCAGAGGGTTAAAGCACAAAAAGTAGCGACTCTTCAAATTTAGTTAAGCAATGGGCCGAGGTGTCTCACGGCACCAGGAAGAAAGCATATTCCAACTTTAAAGATGGACTTCCACTGACTATGAAACCTCAGCTCTCTTCCATGCAGAACCCAGGGACCCAAACTGGAAGCGATCCCACCTGAAACTGTACAATTACTGACTCAATGCAATTTGAAATTGCCTTATGTGGGTTATTTTAATCTTTGCATTGATACCGCTGCTGCTCTTGAGAGCTAAGATTGGATATTCCGAGATGCCTCAGTTATACTTGGCTGAAAGGAACTGGTTTTGCATATCCTGTTTATTTGTTTCAGTTCAATTTCCATTTTATATGGTTGTGTATTTGCCGTGTCCTAAATTGTTGTTCCTGGTTGGATTAGATGAAGCCTTAGGTTCAGGGACAAATTCCCTCTGATGTAAAAAAAAAAATTTTCTTGTAACCCCTTCTAAAAGGGGACCTACGGAGGAATGGTGTGTCCACCTCCTGCAGCCAAGGAAGCCAGGATAGCCGCCTGGCAAAGGAGGTTTTGTTTATTAGAATCAGTCCTATTCTACGAATATTGTAAAGCATTTACTGTTTGCATTATGTTCACTGTTTGTTTATTTCTGTTTTTTTTTTTCTATCTGCCCATGCCTGTGGTCTAACCATGCTGCAGTTAGCCTTAAATCTAGGACGAATCTGAAAAAACCATACTCGTGGAAGCTGAATAAAATCTCTGATCAAGAATTGGCTGCCTTGAACTCTGATATAACAATAGAGGAAATTTAAAAAGTTAACAAGGGTCTTAAACCTGTCGAGGCCCCAGGGCCGGTTGGCTTCACTAACTCATACTATAAAACATTTGCAGACTTTCTTGCCCCCTACATATGTACACTTTTTTATTCCATCCTTAATGGAGAATTGGAGATGCCATGCCCCCTGAACTTAACCATGCAGATTTGACAGTGCTCCCTAAGGAAGGGAGGGACCTGCTTGAGGCCAAAAATGACCGCCGAATTTCCCTTATGAATGAAGACATTAAACTTCTGGCCATGATTATGGCAGATAGAATCTCTAGATTTCTCCCCGAATTGATACATAAGGACCAGGCTGGTTTCATACCTCACAGGAAAACTGCAGTTAATTAGCTTCATTCAATTGCTCCGTTTTCGAGATCCGTGGTCGCAAGCAGAAAACCATTGTTGCTATTCAGTTGCTTCCATATTGAGACCTCAGATTGGGTTCCGTGTGACGGCCCTGGCTAATTGAATAGCCTCGGAAACAGAGGGGAAACGGAGCTTGCAGCTCACTCGGAGACATGCAACCCTCTGCGAGTGAGCTGCGACCTTCAAATTGAATGAGACTGAATATCAGGAGGACATTGAATGTAATACACTTAGCACTCAAAGATAAAACCCTGTTATGTGTTTTGGCCCTGGATATAGAGAAGGCCTTCGATACAGTCGAATGGCCTTACTCTATGCAGCTCTGACTAAATTTGGCTTTAAGGGTCGCTTTATTAATTAAATTAAATATCTTTATCACTCACCAAAGGCCAATCTCAAGCTACCAGGGAATAACAATGTTAATACTTATATAAATGGGGACAAGACAGGGGTGCCCTTTGTCCCCGTTGTTGTTTGTACTGGCCATTGAACCACTAGCCCAAGCTATTACGTGTAAAGCAGAAATTTTGGGTCTGAAGGTGGGCCACCATCAACTTAAATGTTAACTATTTGCAGATGACCTCCTTGGTACATTAACAAATCCTAAAATCTTTATAGCTAATTTAATGTCTAGCCTTACTGATCTTGTGTTAATCTCTGGCCTTAGAGTCAATGTAGAAAAGACGGAGGCATTAAGTATTGGAATTCCCAAAACAGAATTAGAAGAACTGAAAGCTCTATATAATTTTACATGGCAGAGTCAACCCTTTGAGGATAGCCAAAAGAACAATGTATAGGCACAGAACACAAGGGGGACTCTCCTGCCCGAATCTTCGGCTATATTATAAGGCAGCCCCGCTAGCTTTTATTCCAATTGCACACTCGAGGAAACATCAACCTCTGAAGTCCCATACATGGGACTCACTAATCTGGGATCCAGACCTACACAGTGCTAAACAGCTCTACTCCAACCCTATGATTAAATTAACCTTATCTACATGGGCCTGGGCTAAGACTTCACCACAGTTCTCTCACCTTTGATGTCTTTAAAATCATTCCATTCCTTTGAGGCTGACTTGAGGTTGGAATCCAAACATTGGTGGCTTTCCAGGGCATTAATTACGGTTGGCATTGTTTTGATATAGATAAGCTGATCTCCCATGAACAATAATTGCCCAGCACTACATTCCTCAAAGGGAGTTATGGAATTATAGAAAGTTTAGACACACGCTTACAACCTTGATATGAGCTAACGGGCCACCGAGGCCTACATGGCTATCAACAATCTGTAAACACTTACCTTTTACTAAGGGTTCACTAGGCTCCATGTATTCCTTTTTCAATGACCCTAAACATTCCAGAAAACCATTTTACATGACAAATTGGGAAAAGGATTTGGGTAGAGAATCGGATATTGATACTTGGAAAGTGGCATGCTCTAATCTAATGAAAGTATCTCTTACATATAATCTGCTAGAAGTGTCAATAAAGGTCTTACATATAACTTATTATACCCTCTCTCTGATACATAAACTGAACCCACAACTAAGTGGGACTTGCTTTAGAGGCTGTAAATACCCAACGTGCCCCCGGGTGCAGGTCTTGTGGAGAAAATCAATCCAACTTCTATCTCAACTGGGTAGGGTCCCAAGTATCCCTCCAATTGAGGTTTACCTTATGGGCATCCACTCAGATAATCTTACCTCACATCAGAAAAGACTATGGCAATTTTTTGCTCTAGCTGTAAAACACAACATAGCTAAAAGTTGGAAACCCCTAAACTAAAAATTAAGGAGGTCCTCCTTAAATGCAACTATATATTAATCAATGAAAAATGTACTCATGCTGCCATTAACACATATCCCCTCTTTCTTAAAATATGGACCCCATTGCTTAGCTCTAAACATAGTATATCAATATATACTTGGTGCTTTAGGTGGGTTGGCGAGACCGGAGGGACCCAGACTGATTTATCTGCCACTCAGTTATGTCACTCCTGTTTTTTCCCAGTTTTACTTCACTCTATTTAACTTTTAAGAGTAATAAGTTAATAGATAAATTAAATAAAAAATAAAAAATGAAGACAAGTTATACCACGTAGGTCTAAATTAAATTTTACTTTTCTTCCATAGCAATCAAGGGATGAATAAATGTCTATTTTAGTTTTTTTCTCCCTGCTATGTTCTCCTAGTTATGACCAAGAAACCTGTAATTGTTTATCTGAACTGAGTATTTTACTTGAAATTTCCCTATGCTACATAAGCTTTGTATTTTTGTTGACCATTTATAATATGTCATGCTGTTTACATCTATGTCTTCACCAATAAAAAGATTGTTAAAAAAAAAATTCCATATGATCTTCCGACACTAGATATACTTCTTAGACACAGCTAATTGTAAATGAGACCATCAACTTGACATCAGTACAACATTCGGAGACTACAAACTAATTGTTGTTAAGTGTTGAGAAGTAAATTTAGCGATTCAGCAATGTAGAAATCCATACAATACATTAAAGCATCAGTTCTAGTCGGGTTTCATGAAATGTATTAACCCCTTTTTTAATCACATATATAGTTGTGAGCCTACGAGTTGTTGCTAACGCTTGCGGGCTCTCAAAGCGAGGGACGCAGTTCCCCGCAAATGGGGGTCCTCGGAAGCTAGGGGCCGCATTTGCGGTGGTGGAGCATCCCAACGTCTCCGCAAATGCGGGTCCTTGCGAAGCGAGGGGCCGCATTTGCGGTGATGGAGCATCCCACGTCTCCGCAAATGCGGGTCCTTGCGAAGCGAGGGGCCGCATTTGCGGTGGTGGAGCATTCCACGTTGGCTGTGTTTGTCCGCAGATGCGGACCCTCGCAAAGCGAGGGGGCCGCATTTGCGGTGGTGGACGATCCAACGTCAGCTGTGTTGTTTGTCCGCAAATGCGGACCCTCGCGTAGCGAGGGGCCGCATTTGCGGTGGTGGAAGTTCCAAACGTTGGCTGTGTTAACACACACACGACTTTAAAAAAAAAAAACTCAAAGGCGCCTCACACGTGGTTAACACACATACGCACGACTTAGAAAAAAGATACACTGCGTTGCACACGTAAAAACCAACTGCGTCCATCGCAAACAAATTACGGCCGCCTTGCAGAAAAATACGGCCCCGAAATGACCCATTCCCAACACGCAAAACCAGCCGAAAACGGCGCGCATGAAAACATCAGAAACACAAGAAATAAAAAAAACAAACACATAAAAAGCTTACTTACAGCAAGGGGGGGCATCCGGCACCTCGAAAAGTTAATTTACACGTCCATTTAACTCCAAAAAAACATGTTTAAACTGCCGAAAATCACCTAAGCAACAGAAAAAATGGTCGCTGAACAAAACGAAAACGAGGCTTCAGACGTAACTATACTACAGTGACTCGCAAGACTGAAATACATACTATGCGGAACGTACCACACTGATATTAACCACCATTTTGAAAACTACTACGCACAAAATGGCGGATGGAACACAAATTGTAAGCTGGAACGCAAATAGCGCATGCGTATTGCGTTATAACGTTCTCAGGCACTTGAAAGTTTATAAATACTGCCTACTTTCCAGAAAATTCTACATTTCTACTCAGGTGAGGAACGGAGTGATTGGATAGTTAACTGCTGCTGTTACTTGAGAAGATAATTGTTTCCTAATTTCCTACTTTACATTGTGCAAATTAGAGAACTGAGAGGTAAGCTATAATATATTACATTTTATTATCAAGACAGGACAAAAAAAAAAAAAATTTAACTATGAAAATGTGGTTCATGTACATGTGACATGCACATTTATGTGTATAGCCCCTACAACAAACTAATCTTAATCCAAACTAATTAAACAAGTATATTTAAATGACAGTAAAAAAAAAAAAAGTACTATTAAAATGTGCTTCATGTATAGTGATATGTGACACGCACATATATGTGTGTAGGCCCAAAAACAAACTAATGTTAATTGAAAGTAATTAAAGAAGTATATTTAAATGACATTAATTTATTGTAATTCAATATATCACCTAAAGCTCAATCTTTCTCCTTTTTTTTACTATTCAAACAGACTCTGCATCAACAGCGTCACTCAAGTATTTGCACCGTGCATTGTGAACCACAATCCCTTTTAAAGAACACCAAGAAAGAAGAAGAGGTAAGATAGAAAAATACATTACATGCTGAAAAAGACCATGCTTTGCTACATCAAAAAGAAAAAATATACAATTAACCATTTCACTTTCTTTTTCAAACAGACACTACAAGAAGACCGGCGGATTAAGATTGGCAGGAGGGGACCCTCTGTCATTTGACACTTCAATCAAGGTAAAGTATAACAAGTACAAAAAATAAAGGAACTATATATGTTTAATGGCCGCCAATATAACAAATGCAGCAACCAAAAAGTGGTGAATACAAAATAGGATAATGCTAAAAATATAGCCAGAATATCAAAAATAGAAAAAACATTCATTTGCACTGTAGAAAAACATTAAAGCTTCATAAAAAAAGACTAAGGCACTCATTCAATTGCGATTTGGCCAATTGAAAAGGGTCTAAATAAGCACATAGCATATTTTTTTTTAAAGAAGTTTTTAGTTAGTAAGCATTCTTACTAACTAAAAACTTCTTTAAAAAAAATGCTATGTGCTTATTTAGAGCCCTATTCAATTGGCCAAATCCAAATTGAATGAGGGCCTAATTTAGCAAATCAAGTATGCAACATATGGTAGACACAAATTAGGATTGTACCAAAAATCCCAATAACAAATAGCAAAGTAAATTAATATTCTTCTTTAATGTTTAAGAACCTATAAGCCTTAGAAAGAAGTCTAAATAAGCATACCAAAAGTGGTAGACACAAATAGGATTGTACCAAAAATCACACAAACACATACAAAAGTAAATTAATATACTTCTTTAATGTTTAAGAACCTATAAGCCTTACAAAGAAGCCTAAATAAGCATAACAAAAGTGGTAGACACAAAATAGGATTGTACCAAAAATCCCACAAATAAATAGCAAAGGAAATCAATATTCTTCTTTAATGTTTAAGAACCTATAAGCCTTACAAAGAAGCCTAAATAAGCATACCAAAAGTGGTAGACACAAAATAGGATTATACCAAAAATCACACAAACACATAGCAAAGTAAATTAATATTCTTATTTACTGTTTACCAAGCTATAAGCCTTACAAACAAGTCTACATTTGTATACCAAAAGTGGTGGACACAGAACAGGATAATGCTAAAAACGTTGCAATCATATCCAAAATAAGAACAACATTAATAATTACAGTATAAAAAAAGAATAACTGGAATATACAAATACATTTAAATTATTTTTAAAAGGTTGCACAAAAAACAGCATAGCAGAAAAATTCACCATAACAGATACAATACACCAAAATAATGACATTTTTGCTTTATTACAAATACATTCAAATCAAATAACATTTTCATTTTTCTTTTACAACAGATACTGCGTGAAGACAATCGGACGAGGACTTTCAACAGAGGACCAGACCATCGGACGAGGACTTTCAACAGAGGACCAGACCATTGGACGAGGACTTTCAACAGAGGACCAGACCATCGAGCGAGGACTTTCAACAGAGGACCACACCATCGGACGAGGACTTTCAACAGAGGACCACACCATCGGACGAGGACTTTCAACAGAGGACCACACCATCAGACGAGGACTTTCAACAGAGTACCAGACCATCGGACAAAGACTTTCAACAGAGGACCAACAAACATTCTGATTGAAATCACACTTCAACCAAGGTACAGTATAATAAGTAAAAAATGAGAAAACTAAATAAACATGTTTGCTCTGCATCCATGTCAACAGAAAAAAAACAAGAACAAGCACTAACTATGGCCCTCATTCAATTGCAATTTGGCCAATTCAATACAGGTCTAAATAACCACATCACATATTTTTTTAAAGAAGTTTTTAGTTGGTAAACATCTATCCACAAACAAGGTTTTCACTAACTAAAAACGTATTTTAAAAAAAAAAATGTATCTGCTTATTTACAGCACCATTGAATTGGCCAAATCGCAATTCAATGAGGGCCTATAACTTTTAACAAAATATAACTGACACATTTCTGATTTACCTCTTATTTGTCTGTTATGGACAATAATGTTTAACAGTAAATCCAAATTTCAATATACCCAATTAAATTTAATTATTTTCTTTTACAGATTAACATGGCTACTAACGAGAGCAAACAAGAGAAGAAAAGACGTCAAACTAGAGAAAGACAAGAGAGATGGGCCAACCAGCAGACACCAGAGGAGAAAGAAATTTGACGAGAAAAAGAACGCAAAAGACTTGCAAGCAAAAGATTATCAGCTGCAAAAATTAAAGATACGCCAAAAAAAGCTACCAAGCAAATAAAGCATGTGTAATTTGTTCCTCAAACATCAGATGACATTTTACCAGAAAAAATAAAAGAGATACCAAAAAAGCCACGAAAAATACAAAGCATTTAGAACCTGTTCCTGAAACATTACATGACATTTTTCGTAAACCAAAACAAGATATACCAAGAAAAGCCATGAAAAAAACAAAGCATTTAGAACCTGTTGTTGAAACATTACATGACATTTCACCTGATGAATATGAAAGTCAAACTGCTATATGCTTTGCAAATTGTCCTTTACTCAAGTCTTTAGCAGTAGAGGTTCATAGTTGTGGGGACATGACTACTCAATGTCAGTTTTGTGAGGCTCATTATTTTAAACAGGAGAGACCCAGAGATGGCCAATTTATTAGTTGCTGTCAAAAAGGCAAGTTCAAACTTCCACAAAGAAAATAATTTCCAATCTATTTACAAAACATTATGACTGAACCTACTTTTCCAAACTACAAAAATTTTAACACAAACATAAGATCCTACAATAGTGCCATATCCTTTGCATCTATGGGCGCAACATTAGCTGCTAATGTACCAGGACATGGTCCTTACTGTTTTGAAGTCCAAGGACAAATTTATCGGACTTCTCATAATAATACAATAATCCCTACAGTAACGCTTATAAAAAATTGACAGAAGTAGAAAATTAACAACTACTTCATGCACAAAGACATCAATTACCAATGCCAAAGGTTAATATGGTGCTTAAGAGACAGACATACTGATAAACGTTGTTATAACTTGCCAACATCAAATGAGGTTGCAATGGTGTTTCAAAATGATGAAGGAGAACCACCATTTCAAAGAGACATTAGAATATATCCCAGAAATGAGGAGCAACCATTCATTAATATGAGTATCTTAAGTCCAAATTTAGATCCAATGACATATCCCATTTTTTTCCCACACGGAGAAGCAGGTTGGCAACCAAAATTAACACTTCCCAGTTACCCAAATGCTAAAGCCAGAATCCGAAATAATGTTTCTATGCTTGAATTTAAAGTAGCTCAAATTGCCATTCGAAATGCATTTAATCCAATTTTATGTGGTAGAAAACTAATACAACAATGGATTATTGATTCCTATTTGCAAGTTGAGGCCAATAATTTAAACTTTATAAAATATCAACAAGAAAAACTACGCTGACGTGGCTACAAGCAGAGACATGACAGCTGGCAAAGCCATCATTTTACCATCTTCCTTTCAAGGATCTCCTCGAAATATGAGAGAAAGATACAATGATGCTATGGCTATTGTCACCAAATTTGGCAAACCCGATTTATTTCTTACATTTACATGTAATCCACAATGGCCAGAAATTACACAAAATTTACTTCTTGGACAAAGTGCTTCTGATAGACCAGATTTAGTAGCCAGAGTTTTTAAGATTAAATTAAATGAATTAATACGTGACATCACTATAAGTCAGTTATTTGGCAAATGTCTTGCTTATGTATATAACATTGAATTTTAAAAAAGAGGCCTTCCACATGCACATCTTCTGATAATACTTCAAGAAAAAGATAAATTAGATACTTCTGACAAAGTGGATGCAATCATTGTTGCTGAACTACCAGATCCAGAACTATATGGTAGACTATATGAGATTGTTACTCATCGCATGATTAATGGACCCTGTGGTGAGCTTAATCCACAATCACCATGTATGGAAAATGATAAATGTTCCAAAGAATTTCCAAAAGATTATAGAGACAAAACCTATGCCAATTGTGATGGCTATCCACTTTATAAAAGAAGAGAAGGAGATAGTGCCATTATTCGTGGAAAAAAAGTTGACAATAGATATGTAGTACCCTACAATCCACATTTCCTCATGAAGTACAACACCCACATCAATGTAGAAGCCTGCACTTCCGTCAAATCAATTAACAGTATATTTGCCACAAAGACATTTAGTGTATTTCCATGCTGGAAATGAAATGAATGCATTGGCCCAAAGTGAAGATCGTCACACTACATTAACTGCATGGTTTGAATTAAATTCCACAGATTCACAAGCAACACAATTCTTATATATTGAAATTCCATATCACTATGTTTTTGTGAATGGATTATGGAGACCGAGAAAAAGCAGAGGCAATAAAATAATCCCAAGAATTTACACAGTCAGTCCAAGAGATGTTGAACGTTTTTGCTTACGGATATTACTTTTAAATGTTCCTGGAGCACAAAGTTTTGAACACTTAAGAACTGTTAATGACATAGTATATGAATCCTTCCATTTAGCTGCAAGACATAGAAACTTACTAGCTGATGATACAGAATGGGAAAGATGTTTAGAAGAAGCAGCACAATGTCAAATGCCACGGCAGATGAGAAAACAATTTGCATTTATTTGTATCTTCTCAAATGCTCCAAATGCATTAGCTTTGTGGGAGACATTTAAAAGTATTATGGCTGAAGACTTTATGCGACGATACAATGAACCGATTGCACACTTAAAAGCGTTAATTTAAATCCAAGAAGTATTTTTAATTTATGGATTAAGTTGTGCAAGTTTTAATTTGCCTGATCCAGGTCTTATAGATGACATAAACTTTGAAGACTATGACATTCAACTACAAGTAGAAAGAACAGAAGAAAGACTTGCAACTTTAAATACGTTTGTGAGGAATTGACTCTGCTGGGTTTTGAACCCTGGTCCCCAGGCTGCTATACCTCTTCCCTACCACTGCGCCAGCCTGCCTGTTGTGAATTCCATTGAGACCTTATAAGCTTGACTCTGCTAGCAATTGTATCAGTACCTAAGTCTCTTCAGCTGTGTCTGGTCAGGTGTCTGGTCCTTGGCCTATATAAGGCATTTCCTGTCTATTGATCCTTGCCAGATTATTGTATGGTTCCTGATCACTTCAATAAACCTTGTTCCTGTTTTCACCTACAAGTTTGCGGAACTGGATTATTGCTGACCTTGGCTACTGGTCTCCACAACTTTGTGATTTCTATATCATTACAAAGTTACAATTGCAAGCATTTAATGCCATTAAAAATGCAATAGATGATGACGTGGTGACAGAGCGTTATTTCTATCTTGATGGATCTGGCGGTTCAGGAAAAACGTAACTATATAATTTATTAATGAGTTCTGTACGAGCACAAGGTCAAATAGCAATGGCGTTTGCCACTACTGGAATTGCTGCACTTTTGTTAGAAGGTGGAAGAACTGTACATAGTGGCATAGTGCCAGTGCCTATTTTAGAAACTTCTGTGTGAGATATTCGCATGACATCATTACAAGCAAAGAAATTGAAAAAATGTAAATTCATTATAATAGATGAGGCCACAATGATGTCATGCTATGCCCTCCAATGTATTGACCGTTTGCTTCGTGAAGTCATGGATAATTATTTTCCATTTGGTGGAAAGGTAATGTTGTTAGGTGGCAATTTTAGACAAACATTACCTGTCGTTGTACATGGAAATCGACCTGACATTATCGAAACCTGTATAAAGTCAAGCACACTATAGAAACATTTTACCCATCTTCAACTGCAACAAAACATGAGATCAGAAGGCCAAAGTGATTTCAATGATTGGCTTATTAAAATTGGAGAAGGCAAAACAGAACAAATTCCACATTTACCTGACGACACTGTAGAGATCCCACCTCATATGATTTGTCACCAAGATATTATATTGGCTATATTTTAAGGTAGCATAAATAACAAGGAATATTTGGAGCTTGCCAACCAAGTCATACTAACATGTAAAAATAAGGATGCATTAATCCTCAATAATGAAATCTTTAAAAAATGATCACAGTGCTGATTCTGTACTTGCTGATGACAATGAAAGTCAGGCTAACTTTTCTACTGAATTCATAAACTCACTATCTCCTTCTGGAATGCCACCACATATTTTGCAGCTAAAGAAAGGTGCAATTATCATGTTACTGCGAAATATGAACCCCAAAAAAGGCCTATGCAATGGGACAAGATTAATTGTTCAACAATTAAAGGACCATTTTATAGATGCTGAAATTTTAACTGGTACCCATAAAGGAGAGAGAGTTTTCATACCAAGAATAGATTTAGCACCAAGTGAAAGTAGTCTCCCTTTTATACTTCAAAGAAGACAATTTCCCATTATTATGGCATTTGCCATGACCATTAATAAATCACAAGGTAAAACGTTCAAATCTGTGGGTATTTTCTTGGAAGAACCAGTATTTGCACATGGTCAATTGTACGTTGCGTTATCACAGTGCAAAAATCCACAGGCTATTAAAGTTTACATTGAAAAGAATGAAAGTCAAGGTGATTTATTAGAAGATGGACGTATTTTTACTAAAAACATTGTCTACTATGAAGTACTATAACTTTTCATTATAAAGAAATAAAACACATGCAAAACAAATTTAAAAGCATTGAAAAATACAAAACAATAAACAATTCAGTCATAATTAATGGAAGTACTGTTTATGGATGATTCGCCTCACAAAACACTTGCCTTGCATTATTTTTACAAATTATGTTAAAATGTTCATTAACTATGTTACTGTTTCTAATGTTACAAGTTTGAAAACAATATTTTCAAGGTCATTACTTAGACTGATAAGAAAGTTCAAGTTTAAAAAAATATAATTTCAAGTTTTTTACTTCAACATATTACAAAGTTCATGTTAACAGCTCAACCACGTTTTTAGTCACAATGTAAATATTGTCTGTTATGTTAAGAATACTCCCTGGATTAATGTTTATCGCCAGTTCATGGGGTCAGGAAGGAATTAATTTAATTTGGTATGTTTAAAGGAGGTTTTTACTGTTTGCCTTCCTCTGCATTCAATGTATATTGAAGTTAACAATTATTCAGATAAATAATGCATGTTAAAAAAACATTGCCTCAAGTTTACAATACTGATTAGTTTAAAGTTGAACTATTTTTACATTCAAATGTTAATACTTTTAATACAAAATTATGTTAATATATTAATTCACTATGTTACTGTTTATAATGTTCCAAGTTGGAAAAATGTTTTGTCAAGTTCCTTAGTTACCCAGATAAAAAAGTTCAAGTTTCAAAAAATATTATGTCAAGTTTTTTACTTAAGTATATTACAGAGTTCATGTTAAAATTGGGTACGTTTCAAGGAGGGTTTTTACTGTTTGTCTTTCTCTGGATTAAATGTATATTGAAGTTAACAATTCTTCAGATAGAAATTACATGTTAAAAAAACATTACCTCAAGTTTACAATACTGATTAGTTTAAAGTTCAACTGTTTTTACATTCAACTGTTAATACTTTTAATACAAAATGATGTTAAAAAAATTATTCACTATGTTACTGTTTATAATGTTCCAAGTTCAAAAAATGTTTTTTCAAGTTCCAAAGTTACACAGATAATAAAGTTCAAGTTTCAAAAAATATACTTTCAAGTTTCTTACTTACATATATTACAAAGTTCATGTTAAAATTGTGTACGTTTGAACAAGGGTTTTTACTGTTTGCTTTCCTCTGGATTCAATGTATATTGAAGTTAACAATTCTTCAGATACAAATTGCATGTAAAAAAAAATTACAAAGTTTACAATACTGATTAATTTAAAGTTCAACTGTTCTTACATTCAAATGTTAATACTTTGAATACAAAATGCTTTAAGACTTATTGTTCACCAAAAGAACATTTTACAAAACTAAACATGTTTAATATCACAATACTTACAAGTGTCAAATATGTATATTAATAACTAAACAACTTTCCAAACATACACATCTCATTGCCGTAATTTTTTGACGGGCAAGTCGCTAGTTTTTTATATTTGTGGGTTGAGGCAATTAATTCTAATGTATTTCTATGCTTTCCCATATTTTTAAAATACAGTATTGCGTGTTTGATTGAAAAATGTCTTGCGAGTCTTCTTGAGTACTTTGACAGAAAAGTGATAAATTTATAGTTGTGAGTCAGACTTTATTTGTGAGCTAGAGAAATGAGGCTAATAGAATATTGATTTTGTGGATCTATAATTATTCAGAGCTCATAATATTCAAGCTGTGCTAAAACCAATGGAGTTCTAAGGCTGGTTTTGTGGCATTGGCTGTCCGGTAGTGATTGGGGGCGGGGAACTCCATAATCAAATTGTGGGTAGCTAATAGCATCCGTGGCAATATTAAGAGCAGTTTTAAGGGTGTATAAATTTATGAAATGAGCAATAGAATATGGCCCATCGTGTCTCGGTGATGGGTCTGTCATTGGGAACATCCTGCCTCTAAACACATTATTTTTGCTTTTAGATAAAATTACCTTATAGCACAAAAAAAGAATATAGTAAGTTTGTATTAGGTTCATGGTGAATAACAAAATATAGGTTAGACCAACAAGATGGCGTACTAAATACAACATGGCAAAAAAACATAGAAAATTGATTTTTGCCTCACTACAAATTCTTGGTTCTAATGAGGAACTATGTAATCATATTAGCTATATTTATAATAAAATTTTTGCTGCACAGCGAATTGTGAAGACTAAATAAGTCACTATTATTTCTTATATCCAGTCCTTAGAACTGGTTGTTTTCTCTTATGTAACAATAGGCCCAACATTATACCATACATAACTGGTAAAAGTGTCATAAGGCAAGTCTCATGGCCATTGTAATAGCCTTTGGGGTTGGTTGCCATATAGGCTAGTGTCCATCTATAGTCAGTTTCCACAAAACACATCATATAATATTACAACTCAGCAAGTGGCATAGTCTTTTCCACTGTCCTTATGGCACATGCAAATGCCCTTTGTTCCATCTGGCCACATGGGTAGGGTCCACTAGCCAAACCCAAAAAGTCCCCTAGTCTGGGGGATTATGACAATACACTTTTGGTTACTGAAGGTCAGCTGATTGTGGATATCAGCCTCCCAACCTGGCTCCAAAAAGTGGTTTGTGACAGCTTGGTTGTAATAATATATGTGTTGGCAAATTATGTGAAATGTGTAATCTAGGTGTTACATGAATAGTAAATTACTGTATATACTCGAGTATAAGCTGACCCGAGTATAAGCCGAGGCACCTATTTTAGCACAAAACACTGGGTAAAATGTGTGACTCGAGTATAAGCCGAGGGTTGGAAATGTGCTGCCCCCTGTGTCCCTTTTATGCCTTCTGTGTCCCCCTCTCTTTCCCGTGTCTCTTTTCCCCTCTCCCTTCCCTGTGTCTCTTCTCCCCTCTCCCTTCCCTGTGTCTCTTCCTCCCTCTCCCTTCCCTGTGTCTCTTCCCCTAATCTCCCTTCCCTGTGTCTCTTCCCCCCTCCTCATTCTCAACCTCCCTCCTCAACCCCACTCTTCATCCTCCTCCTCAACCTCTACCTCCCTCCTCAACCTTAAACCCCCTCCTCATCCTCAACCCCTCCTCATCCTCAACCCCCTCCAAAACCTCCCTCCTCAACCTCCCTCCTCATCCTCAACCCCATCCTCAACCTCCCTCCTCAACCGCCTCCTCAACCTCAACCCCCCCATCCTCAACCCCCCTCCTCATCATCCCTCCTCATCCTCCTTCCTCATCCTCAACCTCCCTCCTCAACCTCCCTCCTCAACCTCCCTCCTCAACCTCCCTCCTAAACCCCCCTCCTCAACCACCCTCCTCATCCCCAACTTCCTTTCATCCTCAACCTCCCTCCTCATCCTCAGCCCCCCTCCTCATCCTCAGGCCCCCTCCTCATCCTCAGCCCTCATCCTCAACCCCCTCCTCAACCTCCCTCCTCAACCTCAACCCCCATCCTCAACCCCCTCCTAAACCTCCCTGCTCATCCTCAACCCCCCTCATTCTAACCCCTTCTCCTCATTCTAAACCCCCCTCCTCATTCTTAACTCCCCCCTCCTCATTCTAACCCCCCCTCATACAACCACTCTAAATAACCCCCCCCCCCACCACTTACCTGCTCCGGCCTCCGCTCCTTCTTGGTCTTGATGTGGCGCGCATCTGAAGTCACATGCACGCCAAGTCATTAGCATATACCGGGTGCCGGCACCAGGTATATGCTAATGACGTGGAGCGCATGTGACATCACATGCGCGCCACATCAAGACCCGAAAGGAGTGGAGGCTGGAGTAGGTAAGTGAGGGGAGGGGGGGTTAGAATAAAGGGGGGGTGAGGATGAGGAGGGGGGAGGGAAAGAGACACGGGGGGGTTAGAGAGACACAGGGGGTAGAGAGAAACAAGGGGGGTTAGAGAGACACGGAGGGGGAGTGACTCGAGTATAAGCCGAGGCACCTATTTTACCACAAAATACTTGGTAAAATGTGTGACTCGAGTATAAGCCGAGGCTGGGAAATGTGCTGCCCCCTGTGTCCCTTTTATGCCTTCTGTGTCCCCCTCTCTTTCCCGTGTCTCTTCTCCCCTCTTCCTTCCCTGTGTCTCTTCTCCCCTCTCCCTTCCCTGAGTCTCTTCCCCCAATCTCCCTTTCTGTGTCTCTTCCCCCTCCTCATTCTCAACCTCCCTCCTCAACCCCACTCCTCACCCTCAACCTCCCTCCTCATCCTCAACCTCCCTCCTCAACCCCCTCATACTCAACCCCCATCCTCAACCCCCTCCTCATCCTCAACCCCCCATCCTCAACCCCCTCCTCAATCTCATCTCCCCTCCTCAACCTCCCTCATCAACCCCACTCCTCATGCTCAACCTCCCTCCTCATCATCCCTCCTCATCCTCAACCTCCCTCCTTAACCCTCTCATCCTCAACCTCCCATCTTCAACCCCCTCCTCAACCTCAACCCCTCCTCATCCTCAACCCCCTCAAGCTCCCTCCTCAACCTCAATCCCCCTCCTCATCGTCAACCCCCTCCTCATCCTCAACCCCCTCCAAAACCTCCCTCCTCATCCTCAACCTCCCTCCTCATACTCAACCCCCTCCTCAACCTCAACCCCCCCATCCTCAACCTCCCTCCTCAACCTCAACCCCCCCATCCTCAACCTCCCTCCTCAACCTCAACCCCCCCATCCTCAACCTACCTCCTCAACCCCAACCCCCCATCCTCAACCGCCTCCTCAACCTCAACCCCCCCATCCTCAACCCCCCTCCTCATCCTCCCTCCTCATCCTCCCTCCTCATCCTCAACCTCCCTCCTCAATCTCAACCTGCCTCCTCAACCCCCCTCCTCAACCTCCCTCCTCATCCTCAACCTCCCTCCTCATCCGCAACCTCCCTCCTCATCCTCAGGCCCCCTCCTCATCCTCAGCCCCCCTCCTCATCCTCAACCCCCTCCTCAACCTCCCTCCTCAACCTCAACCCCCCATCCTCAACCCCCTTCTCAACCTCAACCCCCCCATCCTCAACCCCCTCCTAAACCTCCCTCCTCATCCAAAATCCCCCTCATTCTAAACCCCCCCTCCTTTTTCTAAACCCCCCTTCTCATTCTTAACTCCCCCCCTCCTCATTCTAACCCCCCACCCCTCATACTACCCCTCTAAATAGCCCCCTCCCCTCACTTACCTGCTCCGGCCTATGCTCCTTCTTGATCTTGATGTGGCGCGCATCTGACGTCACATGCGCGCCACGTCATTAGCACATACCGGGTGAGGATGAGGAGGGGGGAGGGAATGAGACACGGGGCGGTTAGAGAGACATGGGCGGGGGTAGAGAGACACAAGGGGGGGTTAGAGAGACATGGGGGGTAGAGAGACACAGGGGGTAGAGAGACACAAGGGTGGGGGGGTTAGAGAGACAGGGGGGAGGAGTGACTCGAGTATAAGCCGAGGGGGAGAGAGACACAGGGGGTAGAGAGACACAAGGGTGGGGGGGTTAGAGAGACAGGGGGGAGGAGTGACTCGAGTATAAGCCGAGGGGGCCCTTTTTAGCCTTAAAAAAAGGGCTGAAAAACTCGGCTTATACTCGAGTATATATGGTAAGTCCTTCCTACCTGCAAAGAACCAATCTCCTTCTCTCTCAAACTAAGTACCAAAATCCACTAACTCCTAGACCTTCATGTTAAAAAGAAATAGCTGCAACACAGCCAGCGTGTGAGTGGGAAACCCGCTCTTTTATGACCATTTCCTGTCAATTAAATATACATTTTCTATTCGTTCCAAGAGCTATGTCGCAGTAAACAAAACAGTAAAATACATTGATTGGGTAATTTGCCAATATATCTGGAAGTTTTCTATCTTGTAAGGTGCTTTGATAACAAGCATTATGTACATTTGATACTCAAAAACAGAGCCCTCCATTCTTTTAATATGTACTCATTTTGTTTTTGCTGTGTACTTAACGTATAGCGCTAAAGAATATGTTGGCACATTACAAATAAATAATAATAATAATAATACATCACGTAATCTTGCCCCTTTGTATATTACACACAGTACCCCCCCCCCCCCTGGCTTTACAAGTTGTAAGCCCACTTTCCTAAAGCTCAGATAGCGTGGATGTGAATAGATACGTAAATACTAGATACTAGACACTTTTTTGAGAAATCAGAAATTAAAAACACTTTATCAAAAAGTATGGTATAGCAAATAATTAATTATTTAGGCCCCAATTCAATTGTCCAAACTGCAATTACAGAAGCTCATAATGGAGCCCGTAAAATATATTTAATTGGCTACATTTTGCTATTCACAATCCATTTGTGTGTTACAGGTTCAAAATCACTGCAGTTGTCAAAAACTTAACTCCGTCCTATCTACTCCTTTGATGTTTCAAGCACGTAAATGTTACCAGTGCTACAGATGCTAAATCCATATTCAATTGCAATAACTCAACAAGCCCGCAATTGCCTTCAAACTCGTAAATAACAAATGTATAAAAAAATGATATGAGTATTAGATAAGACTTGCAAGTGGGTTAATCACCTGTTCGTAATATTGTAAAAGCAAATAAACACACACTACTGTATAATTGCTCAACAGGCTCAAGCTTGCCAAACATTTTTTTTTTTTTACGTTTTATATCTGTGTTATATTGATCCAAGGAATCAAGGAGTTAATACATATCAGGACACCCAAATGGACGAGAAAAGTTGCCTCTATTCATTTTTATTGAGTTTTACATTTTTCGACTGGGAGTACGATCGCAAATCGTACTTCTAAACACTAATTATTTGTAGTCTAAACTTCATGTTTTACTGATGTCATAATAACGGTCTCATTTACTATTGGCTCTGTCTAAATTGTAACTTACAGGCTTGCAGATATACAGGCACTCTGAAGGAATTAAATGGGGGCCTTATTCACTGACTGAGGTGTCAATAGATGCGTATGTCATACATTTCAAACATGTGCTGGAAATATTTTCTATGACGAGAAACCTTGGCAGACTTTAGATTTTTGGTTTGACATCATTTCTTTCATAATATGCCAATGTGTAGAGGAAGCAAGGATTTGAAAAAATATACCAAACCAAAAATATTACAAGTGAATTAAGACTTATCCAGATGTTCAAAAGTCTACAATGTGAGGGCAGGAATTGTTCAGATTTTATAGATATTTCTGCATGAATATAGATGTCAGGCAAAATGCTAGAACAACTGAATATCACCTATCTGCTCAAAAAATGATATTCTTTTGTTCATTTCTTGAAGTCTGTTACTAAATGGGCAGAAAAGTAAGGTCATGCATTAAATTCCTAAAATCACAACATATTGTATTTATTATCTGTTCTAAAGTTTAATACACAAACTTTAAAGATGGTCTAATTAGACCATAATATTAAGGGGAGAGAAAACAGAACAATGTTTCATGAAATGGAAATAATTTAGTGCGGGACTAGTTTAGTTTGTGTGGATTAAGCATTAACAAGCATTGTGGATTACATGTTGTTTACACTGAGAGGTCATCAACACCTCTAGCAAGATAAATGGCCTCAGCAGTTTTGAGTTCAGACCACATAAATGTTTTAATAATTAAAGATAAAGGTTAGAGAAGGATGCTCCTTCTAGCTTGCTTGCTTTATACAATACTTATTTTAAAAATACCTTTGTTAAACCTATTATTATTATTATTATTATTATTATTATTATTATTTTCATTTGTAACACACCAACATATTCCATAGTGCTGAACAAGGATTAAGTATGAGGCAAAACAAAAAGTGACACATTGCAAAGAATGGAGAGCCCTGTCTTTGAGTTTATCTACTGTGCATAGAGCTTTTGCTGAAGCACCTTACAAGATTAAAAACTCACAAGCTTACAATGTAATGACCTATTTGTTTTTTAACAAATAGTATCACCATCAGACATCCTGCACCATCCATTTACTGGCAGTTTCATGAAAGAAAAAAAACAGTGCGGTGAGGACACTGACTGAGAACAGTTTTATTTTTCCCTGAACTCAGGAATTCACTCAAAAGTTAACACTCAACTGACCTATTTAGGTGATTCCAGCATGCTCTGCACAGATTGATTTCTTGAGGGTTAACAGTATTTTCTCTTTTGATCACTACACTACTGTAGAGGTGAGTCTGGAAGGGGACATGTCAGTGGCTCATAAAAACAAATATATATATTTTTTATTCTCAGTGAAAAAATGCACGTATTTTAAAAATACAAAGTATGTCAACATGCTTTTAGATCTTTACTGTGATGTGGTCCAAATTGTGCTGAATTAAGTGGCTCTTTAAGAATGAAAAGTTTGCCAACTTATGATCCTCTATTGCTTAATGTCTCGTTGTGTGGTTCCATTATTATGGTTTCTACATTGTTCTATATCTATTGTTAATATCATTGAAAAATCAGAAAACAGAAAACTAAATTGAAAATGTCAATACTGAATTGCTACCTGATATGTATTTGTATGGTACATTAGTCTCTGTGAAGTATCCAGTGAAAAGCCTCTCAAAGCATACTTGTGTAAGTGTTTTCAGCAGTGTTTCTGTGTTTTCTGCAGATACAAAGTCAATGTAATTAAATCTGAAGTCCCAGCAGATGTGGTAAATGAGAAAGGATTCCTGCAAAGCTTTGTACAGAGTTAATTTAGAAAAGTAGAAAAGTGAATTGAAATACAAAATACCCAAAACCAAGCAAAAGAAAAGTAATACAGCAGGTATTTAATAAGAAGAAAATGCATTTGATTTCTCTGCAGTACCCTGGATAGATCCATTATTCTGTATATTGGTGAAAGTTGTGTGTGTTAGAGGGATGTTTACATTTCTGAAGAGCTGTGGTTCATTCTTTGATACAAGGTGTCTGCTTCTGGGCCAGTGGGAGGGAAGGGATGTGATGTCATTTCAGTCTTATTCGCTTATCAAACAATGGATCTGGACTACTGCCAGCTATCTCAGCTCCTTCCGCTGACAGCCAATACACACCCTCCCATCATCCAGCTCTCAGGATGTGATGTAACAAGCACAACATGGATTCCTGGATTCATGAACACAGTTTTAAACATTTCTCATATATATATATATATATATATATATATATATATATATATATATACAGTGGATATGGAAATTCTACACACCCATGTTAAAATGTCAGGTTTCTGTGCTGTAAAAAAATGAGACTAAGATAAATCATTTCAGAACTTTTTCCACCTTTAATGTGACATATAAACTAGGTAGAGGGAAGAAAAAATATAAAAATAAAATAATATGGTTGCGTAAGTATGCACACCCTTAAACTAATACTTTGTTGAAGCACCTTTTGATTCTATTACAGCACTCAGTCATTTTGGGTATGAGTCTATCAGCATGGCACATTTTGACTTGGCAAGATTTGCCCACTATTCTTTGCAAAATAACTCCAAATCTGTCAGATTGCGAGGGCATCTCCTGTGCACAGCCCTCTTCAGATCACCCCACAGATTTTCAATCAGATTCAGGTCTGGGCTCTGGCTGGGCCATTCCAAAACTTTAATCTTCTTCTGATGAAGCCATTCCTTTGTTGATTTGGATGTATGCTTTGGGTCGTTGTCATGCTGAAAGAAGAAGTTCCTCTTCATGTTCAGCTTTCTAGCAGAAGCCTGAAGGTTTTGTGCCAATATTGACTGGTATTTGGAACTGTTCATAATTCCCTCTATCTTAACTAAGGCCCCAGTTCCAGCTGAAGAAAAACAGACCCAAAGCATGATTTTGCCACCAGCATGCTTCACTGTGGGTATGGTGTTCTTTTGGTGATGTGCAGTGTTGTTTTTGCGCCAAACATATCTTTTGGAATTATGGCCAAAAAGTTCAACCTTGGTTTCATCAGACCATAACACCTTTTCCCACATGCTTTTGGGAGACTTCAGGTGTGTTTTAGCAAAATGTAGCCTGGCTTGGATGTTTTTCTTTGTAAGAAATGGCTTTCGTCTTGCCACTCTACCCCATAGCCCAGACATATGAAGAATATGGGAGATTGTTGTCACATGTACCACACAGCCAGTACTTGCCAGATATTCCTGCAGCTCCTTTAATGTTGCTGTAGGCCTCTTGGTAGCCTCCCAGACCAGTTTTCTTCTCGTCTTTTCATCAATTCTGGAGGGAGCTCCAGTTCTTGGTAATGTCACTGTTGTGCCATATTTTCTCCACTTGATGATGACTGTCTTCACTGTGTTCCATGTTATATCTAATGCCTTGGAAATTCTTTTGTACCCTTCTCCTGACTGATACCTTTTAACAATGAGATCCCTCTGATGCTTTGGAAGCTCTCTGTGGACCATGGCTTTTGCTGTGGGATGCGACTAAGAACATTTCAGGAAAGACCAACTAGAGCAGCTGAACTTTATTTGGGGTTAATCAGAGGCACTTTACATGATGGCAGGTGTATGCTGACTCCCATTTAACACGATTTGGAATATGATTGCCTAATTCTGAACACAGCTACATCCCCAGTTATAAGAGGGTGTGCAGACTTATGCAACCACATTATTTTTCTTTTTTCTTTTTCTTCCCTCCACCTAAAAGATTTCAGTTTGTTTCTCAATTGAGTTGTACAGTTTATAGGTCACATTAAAGGTGGGAAAAGTTCTGAAATGATTTATCTTTGTCTCACGTTTTTGCACCAGAGAAACCTGACATTTTAACAGGGGTGTGTAGACTTTTTATATCCACTTTATTAGTGCCTTGAAAATACTATCATCCACTGACGTTTTCCATTAATCCAAATGCACAGCAATTTCTCCACTTCCTCCAATGTCTGCGACCTTTGCTTAGTGATAGTCTTCACACCTCTAGCCACCTTGGCTCCTTTAATAGCTTCCTTATTATAGCTTCTCAGAGAGATCGTTGTTCTAGCCATTTTGTACTCAGTAGCGAGGTCACACAAGCGGCTACCACACTCATACATGGCTATTATCTCTTTTGTCTGTTCTATGGTTCTTATAGGCACAGTTTACACTATGGTAATTATACTCACAGGCTACATTTTGATTCTTTCAGGCACAGACTGATCTTGGGCTCTTGTAAGCACTAACAACACTATTCCACAGTACAGATGTTTATTTCATGTCCTAAAAGACAGAATGCGTGGTGTTGAGAGTGACTTCTGAGCAAGCGTCACTTTCTGAGCAAATTTTTCAGTCCGATGCTTCCAAGCATGCATAGAGTTCTGAGCAAATTTTTCCTCTGTGAGACACGTTGAGTTACAAACAAGATGAGAGCCGAAGCAGACGCAAACCAAGGTACTTCTGTATTTGTTTCTTTACTTACTATATATGGACTATAAAAATGCATTCTAAGGTGCCTACTAACATTAGTGCATCTCAGTTCTAGCCTTGCTGGCCTACCTGATGCAAATTGAAGCCCAAAACAAGAACAGTTCAATTCTTTAAATTAATAACCATTTGTGAGTAACTTTTCACCCTCCACAATTTATATGTGTTCTTTATTTTAGGATCTGAGAAATTTCAAGTTAATCTTGATACAAAATATAGACTTTCACTTTCACAAAGTTTATTCAAGGAACTTTTTACAAAGATATGTTTTCTGTCTAGCAGTGTATGAAAACATCTTTAATAGGACAAGTCAAATTTGATTAATTCACTTTCAATTCATTCTTCCAGCAGGTACAATAAAGTTGATCTAGTTTTAACCTAAAGTGACAATGTCTGTTTCAGTTGTGTTTGAAGATTCAAAACACACTATAGCTAAAAATAATCTTTGGTTCTTTAGGTACTGTATATTTTGTTTGACTTTTAGCTGTTGATGAGCAATTTTGTTGCTACTACTACAACTTAAATTGTGCAAGTTTTGTGTTTAAAATCACACCATACACCATAGTTCCCAATTGTTTTTGTAGACTACACTGTAAATGGTATCATAGCATTATAAATTCAATATAATTTATATGGTTATTCTAAATAAGGCAATAATTATATTTTTGTAAAAAGCATTATGTTATGTTTGTTAATATTTATAGATTTATTTAAAGGGCTACTGTTTTTTTTTCTGTATGGTTTCTTGAATAACCAAACTTGATAATGAGCAAAATGTTAAATGTTTCACATTGTACAATTATTCTTTACTGTTAATCATTTTCCTTTCTGACCTATTTCTATCAGATACTCTTACGCTGCATTTAAACCTTGCATCTCAAAGGTAGAAGAACAGAATAATTGCATATTAAATGTAATATTTTAAAGGCTAAATTATCTGTTACATTTCTAAAAATAATGTGCTGGTTATCAAGTACAGTCTATCAGAGGGGTATACTTTAACATATGAATACCTTTCACAGACAGTGAACATTAGCACCACACTCAAATCCCCTTGTCTCCGCTACACCCTATCATGTTCTTCATAGGTGGACGGCTGCCAGTAAAAATTAATACTGCCACTGATATGTTTTTATTTTTATTTTTTAACAAATATGGATGATTTTTCTGTTTTACCATTCCTTTCTACCTTATCATCTCAACAACAATCCACTCTTTTCCAACTTTATTGTACCACTACAAAAATGAGTGGTCAGTTGTTGATCTTTCTACTTCCATCTAGCAGTGTGAACCTCCTTGCCAAGGCCTGCTTTAAGCTCCTCTGTTTATGTATATACAGTAGTCTCTCGGTTATCTGGCACCCATGAGGATTGGTAGATGCCGGATAAATGTAGTTTCTGGTTGCTTGAGAGTCACTATTAAAAGACGCCTAGATCAGCAGCACAAAGGATGCTCGGCTCAGTCTGGGCCCGATTCAATTGCAAGCCTGCAACTCGATCGTTGTAGGCCGGATGCCTGCGGGTGTGTTGCAGGCTCCTGTTTGTCTCTGATTATGATGCTATTCAATTGAACAAGGGCGCGAGTTACGGGCCGAAGCCTCAAGCTTGTAAATCACTCCCACTGCCTCAAACTGTTAATGGGCTGACTGAGATGCGATCGGCCGTTACAATCCAATTGCGGTATAACATAGTGCAACACAGGCCTCTTGACAGAGGGAGATTATAAAGTTTTGTTCCACCCGCCCATACGTTGACTGTGTTGTATTTTCTGATGAAGTGGGACTCAGGTCCCGGAGTTGGAGGTTTTTCAATGAGAGAGCGAGAGTAGGACTGTTTTGAGAGTTTGCGGTTTTGATTATTTCTATTATACTATTTACAATTTTACACTTTATCCTTGCTGACACATATTTACAGATTACATATAATTGCAATACTCATAATTTAAAGAACACACATAGAGACATATAGAGCTGGGTGACTCCATACCAAAGGGGCATCAGCTCCATTTGAGCAGGAAGTGGAGTTTCAAGCCCCCGCCCAGCAGGAACAGGCGCCCGGGTGGAGAAGGAGAGAATAGGAGCTGAGTGCCCTGGTTCAGAGGACGATGATCTAATATGGCTAGTGGGGTCACCATCAGGACCTCCGCCCACACCGTCAGGATTTGACCCGACCATCCACCTCTGTCAGAGACTGAGTATATCATAAGGGTCCTCCCACTGGAGGGAACATCAGAAACAGCCACCACCTCCTCCCCCCACAGTAGTGCGTTGGACTGCCACCACCACTACCGGGCCCACCAACACCACCGCCCTTAATGCAGCAGGCTCCAGCCGGGCCACAGACCCTCCCCACTTGGACACCACCACCGCCACCTCCTCACCAGGCCACGCCCCAGGGACCTCCATCCCCAACATCAGGCCAGGCTGCGCAGGCGGAGATGCTGTCCCTCATGCGGCAGCAGATGCAATGTCTCCGGGGGATCCAGGCCAGCATCTCCGCCAGTCATGCAGAGGACTGGGATATTTGTGACAGCCTTGCAGTCTGTGCAGCCATTTCTCCTTCACGTAGGTTTGCTGGTAGCGAGAGGTTGGTTGGTATACAGACAATGTATAGTGACCTCATATGTCTGGTCTTAGGATCCCAAGGGTGATCATGTCACCATATGGCCAGTTTGGAGATCCAAAGGGTGATCATGTGACCATGTGGATGTATATCATGGTTATGGAAAGAAGTCTGTGACAAGTCTGAAGCCGTGAGGTTCTGTGAATGTGCCATCTCTTTCCCACTGGTCGGCTGGTAGCAAAAGGTTGGTAAACAGACAACGTATGTCGACCCCAGGTGACTGGTCCTGGGATCCAAAGCAATCATAAGACCATATGACGTGGCGGTCCAAGAGTGACCAGGTGAGAAAAGGAAGGTAGTTTATGGTGCAACAAGCAAGGAAACGCGTAGTTTGTATACCACTGGAAGAGGTTTGAGACAAGTGGGAAGCCTTGCGGTTCTGTACAGCCATCTCTTTCCCGCTGGTCGGGTGGTAACAGGAAGGTTGGTTAGTAAACAGACAAGGTATGTCAACCTCAGGTGACTGGTCTGGCGATCCAAGGTGATCATGTGACCTTTTGGCCGCGATGGTGCAAGTCTGAGCAGGTGGGCGAAGGGAGGTAGTTACAGTGTAATGGGCTCACTGATTACTCCCCTGATTACTGATTACTCCCCCTTCGTGGATTACAGCTCTCTTGGTCCAAATCTCGTAGTTGGTTTGGCGCCTGTCCTTACTTGAAATAGGATTGGTTCCCTATGATTATGATTCTACGACATTGCAGACTGCAAGCAGCGTTTGTGTATATTCCGCATTGCAGCTTGGTACCTACTTGCTTGGTGCAAAAGCAGCCACCATAACAGCCGGCCTTTTGGAGAATGTGGTTTGGAGAATTGGAAGGGCGTGTGCTGTGATGTCATTGGCTATTGGTAGCTCTGACCACGTAGGCTTTGCCTCAAGTACCCAATCATGGCCCACAGCTGGGTGTGGCACTGGTTAGATGGAAATACAATTGGTTTGTTCCTGGAATGGGTAATGACATCAGTCAGAGGAGCCGTTAGCGAGTGGCACTTCCAGTTTCCTACCTTGGTATTGATCCGAGTAATAGTAACAATCCTGGTAACATACCCGTCAAGAAACGGGTTTCTAAAAGGCTAAAAGGATCAGGCATGGTTGTATTTGCCTCAGCCATCAATGTCCATGATTGATCTGTAATCTAAAAACCTGTAAGAAAGCAGTCAGATTTGAGTTCAGCTCTGCTCAGGCTCAACTTCATGAGCAAATATGGAGCTCGGAGTGATGGTGTTTTAGGAGGATATGCGGCTGGCCATGGCATTTTTGGGGGGGGAGTCAAAACCGCAGAAGGTATGGGGTGGTGAGGGGAGTCACCAGGACAGTGGTAAAATGGGTGAGATTCTACCCTATGGTGGTACGGATGTTCCAATGTGGTAGGCCTTGGAGGAGGGTTCAAGGCGTGGGGTGTACTGTCTCTGGCCAGGCTCCTCCCTTACGTAGTTATGTTGATTTATTTATTGTTATGGTTATTAGGTCATTTTGTGTTTACCAATAAACTCTGTTGCCAGTTATCCCTCCAAGAAGTGGTCTGTGTCTAATCATTATATTTTATAGGCGATGGTGTATAAACCCATATGTTCACATACCAACTGGGCCTTGCTTAGGTCATGTCTTCTATTGCTTTCACCATGTTTTAAAGTGCATTGGTGTCTTTATATTGTGATTTGCAGTTTTACAAACTAGTCTGTAAACCCTTTGCGGGTCCTATTTGGAACCCATAAGCTTTAGATCTCCATTTGATGTTTATGGGCTTGAGTGCGGGTGTGGTGTTGGGAGATTTTTGCAATTGAATAGTGATTTGCGATTTTAGCGACTGGAAGTCTTGCAAGATCAAAGGCTTCATGAGGTTGCAAGTTATTGGTTTATCCATTGCAATTTTTTCAAGGCAGTAACTCGTAACCCGTTTAGAGCTCACAAAAAGACGCCAATTCAATAGCAAATTAACTTGCAACCTCACTTACGGGCCACAGTAACAGGTGAAAGCTCAAATGAATGAGGGTCTATATTTGTCAATGAGGGCTGTTCTAGCAGCAGCAACTTTCACTCCTCACTTACACTTAGGTACGCTGAGCTGGAGGATGCGGTGCTGAACCCGGGGAATGTAACGCCAACACTGCACTGGCACAGTCACTAATGTCTGTCTGCCTCCAGGTAAAACTGAATTGCAAAGACATATAGTGGATGTCATCTAGGTGCCTGTAAACATTTTGTGGCATGACAACCTGGCAACTGGCATTTCTTGAGCCCTGCAAAATTATTTTTTTTATTTAAAGTACAGTATTCAATTTTTTTTCTGGTTGCTTGAGTTCTGGTTAACTGAAAGTCTTTTATATATATATATATATATATATATATATATATATATATATATATATATATATATATATATATATATATATATATTGTTTACTATGGTTCTTTTTTTTTCTCCAGAGTTTCAAATTATTTTAGAAGCAATCTCTTTTCTAATAAATTCAGATACAAATTTACATGCCTCATCCTGCACCTGCAATTCAGACTATGGTAATGACAATTTTCCTTTACAACAAGCATATAAAAATTGTAAGCCAAGCAATGCTGTTTGCCACACAATGTGAGTCGTTTAGCCACCTGAGCACCTCCGGCACTCATCGCGAGCCCCGCGCTGAGCGCCTTCGCTGAGAGCCTTTTTTTCTTATTTTTTTGTTCATGCAAGTGTTAGTGTCTTTGCCATTGTTTACTTTCTTAGTCCCGTGTATTTTTCAGAGTTTGGTATTTTTCCGAGGTCGGAATGTGCTTAGCCTCGTTATCATTCCGTTTTCAGATTTTTTTACATTTTTTTATCCACCTTTGTTTTTTTGCTTTGACGATTTTGGAGTGACGCAACACGGCAACCTCACTCCCAGGCGTCCTGACTCTTCCCCTGTGCTGTGTGTGAGTGTGTTTTATTATTATTATTTTTTTAAATGTTGTTGCTTTTCGTGTTTTTCAATTTCACCGGTTCGGCCGTTACATTCGTATTTTTGAGAGGTCGGATTTTGTTTGTGCAAGTGTTACTGTCTTTGGCGTTGTTTATTTTGTAAGTACCTCGTGCCTGGCGTTGTTCATGTAAGTGTTACTGTGTATTGCAGCATGCATTTTCCCAGGTCTGCGCTACTGGCATTGCAGAGCCTCGTTTTCATCTAGTTTCAGATTTTTTTTGCGTTTTTCGTCTGCCCTTTTTTTCTCGCTTAGCCGTTTTTTAAGTGACGAAACACAGAAACTGTGGCTGAAATTTGCTTGCTACCTAACTCCCAGGCATCCTGGCTCTCCTCCTGTGCTGTGCGTGAGTGTTTTTTAAATAATTTTTTATGTTTTTTGTTGTTTTTCGTGTTTTTCGATTCCCACGGTTTGGCCGTTACATTTGTATTTTTAAGAGTTCAGTTTTTTTTTTCTAAGTCCTGTGTTCCTTAAGTGCTTGCACCCTAAGTAAGTCCTGCGTTCCTCAACCGCTTGAAACCTAAGTCCTGCGTGCTTCAATGCCTCAACTGCTCACCTTGCTTCGCAAGGCTTGCAGGAGCGCCTTTGGCACTCCTTTCAGCCTACGTACCGCGTGTTTCCATGCCTCAACTGCTCGCTTTGTCAGACTCGCAGGACCACATTCTGCGCTCATTTCAGTCTAAGTCCTGCGTGTTTCCATGCCTCAACTCAATTGAACAAGCCCGCAACTTACGGCCGTAAGCCAAAACCCTTAACCATGCAATCATATGTAGTATTTCAGAGCGTGAACATGATCAATTAAGATAGGCGGTAACTACCCATTTAGAAACATCCTATAGAAAATTAGACTGTCATGATTAGGTCAGTAAATGAACATGGAGGTTACATGTCAATCAATTAGCATTTAGGGGTCCCATATGCGATCAGACTCGCAATCCTGCAATGAACAAAATAATAAAAATAAATGAAGGCAATGTTCTAGTCCATGTGGGTGGCCTGATATGTATTAACTCACTGATTCCCAAGATTGATATAACACTGAAATGACACATAAAAAAAATGTGATTGCAGATTTACGAGCTTGAGGCTTTCATCGCTTTCCCTGTATTTTTTTATATTTTTATCGTTTTTCAACATAAAAAACATCCATACTATGATTTGTTTATAGCTTATTTTCACAATAATCAATAAATACATACATTCTGTTCAAAGACAAAAAAAAGATAATTCAAAATATTTCTCACATATTCTCTTACTTTATAAGACCAAAATAATAGAGGAGATTACTTAAACATATTCCTCCATATAATTGTCCCATAATGACCAATTAATTGTAGATCTTTTCCATAGCCACCATAAGGAAACCAATTATTTTCCAATTCGTGGTTTCTTGAAATAGTATTAACTACTTCCCGCCAGCAAGGGACATGGACACTTTTCCAAGATTTCACTAGAATCCATTTTATCACCAATAAAATAGGGCATATCAAATATTTACAGTGTGGTAACAAAGCATCCAACTCCAAATGGAGTATAGCAAGCTCCAAATGAGTCAAAAAAAACTTACCACATAATTTGGATATCTGGTTCCCATACTGAAACCAGAACTCTGTCTTTTAAAGTACAGTATTGATTTTTTTAATTGCATTTACAGTGCGAGTCCTATCTGGTACCCGTAGGATATTCTTCTACATTTGACATTTACAGGTGTAAAAATATGCTTGAGGAATTGTAGCAATTTCATATCGATTTGAAATTGTAACTATTGCGGTCTTGAAAGATCTAAGGCATAGATGGGTTGTAAGTTATGGTTGTAACAACCACAGGGATTTTCAGCCTGTAACCCGTAGATTGTTTGTGGATCGCAAAAAGACGGCAATTGAATAGTAAATCAGTTTACGGGCTACATGACGGGCTCCCCGTAAGCTGCAATTTCTCAATTGAATGAGGCCCCATGTATCCTCTATTTAATTGATACCACTTTGATTTTCCTTTTCTAATAATCTTTGTCTCTGGACTATCCTTTCAATATACTCCCATGTTACAAGTCTATTTTGGAATCAATTTATTTCTATTCACAATAAAAAAAAAACTAACCTTTTAGTAAAATGAATAGAAATTACAGTTTCTGGAGATAATTAAATTATACATTCACAGCCTTATTTAATTGTGATTCGGATAATTGAATAGGGCTCTATATAAGCACAGAGCATATTTTTTACAGAAGTTTTTAGTTACTGAAGACCTTTCTTTTGGATAGAAGCTTATTAGCTAAAAACTTCTGTAAAAAAATATGCTCTGTGCTTATATAGAACCTTTTTCAATTGGCCGAAATCGCAATTTAATAAGTCTGTTAATTATTAGTTGGATATGTATAAACATAATTGTGCCATATTTATGCCACCAAAGAGCTGTCTTTCTATAATATTTGTTTTTGAATAATAGAGGGCATTATATATCAATATTGAAAAAAGAAAATCTCTAAATGCAAAATATGAATGATGTTGCCACTGCATTAAATGCAAATGGCCAATCCACTATAGAAAGGTCAATATTTTAGATCATGTTACAATTTTATGATTGATTAAGTGTTACATGAACTAATTATGTCAATAAATATAAAATAACTAAGTTGCACTATAGTGACATCCTAAAAACACTATTTTAATATACATTTAGATGAAGCAAATAAATACAAACGTATTTAATATTAATGTAATATTTAATGCACAGACTATACAATTATAGAAATAGAATTAAAGGTTTTCCATACCACTAGTGTTATTTAATTTTCTCACAATTTTCTATGGTCTAAAATGGTATTAGTAGAATGTAGCCCTTTAGCTTTTAGAAAATATGCTACAATAAGGGTATGGAACAGACAATATCTATTAGTGAAGAAAGTCCTATTATTTAAGGGAAAAGCTCTGGTTCTCAGTCCTAATCCCCTTTCTCTGGTGTCTCATGTTCATTTTCTTTCCATGTCTAGGATAAAATAAAAGCCTAGAGTTTCAGATATGCAGAATAAATGGGTATTTGGAGCCTGGTGCTTATGTGTGTGTACATCTAAAATATATTTTCACATCATACTGAATTGCAGTAACACAGCCTAATAATGAATAATTTTTCAATATTGTCAATGCCCCTCTTTGGCCATTTGAAATATTGTGAGGCATGCCACTTGGCTTCTTAAACAAAGTGATTGATATTTCATTTAATTTGTATATGTTTTCTAGAATTCATTAAGAGCATGGCAGAGCATATATTTGTAGTGCATGTGTTTTGTTTTGGGGATGAAGAGCACCTGAGAAATCTTTGTCTCCAGCCCTTCACCCTTGAAACGACAAATTATCTTAATATTGCCTTATGTGTACACCATAAATTTATATCAGAAACATCTTCATTATGATTGATTTTTTTTTTTACTTTAGTTGTTTTTCTATTTCCCCAATATTTTTTCTATTAGTCTATAGATATAATCTAATTTCAAAGGCCTACACACTATAAGTCAACATTTCTACACAGCACCATGGCAAAAAAATTAAGCCTGTGCATAATTAAGTAGTTGAATTAAAATAGGAATGACACATTCTATGGACATACATGGACAATGACTACTAGCAGTGGATCAATTCATGTACCTGGGCAGTACCCTTCCAGCCTACCATTGAAGCTGAAGATATACTGTGCATTGGTGCTTCCAACTCTGTTGTACACCTGAGAGACGTAGACTGTCTACCCAAGTCATGCACGACGGCTCATTCACTTCCACATGTCTTGTCTGCATAAGCTTCTGAGAGTCAGATGACACAACAAAGTGTCTGATACTGAAATCTTTTTCAGAGCCAGTCTGCATTCACTGCTGATGAAAGCCCAGACCAGATGAGCTGAGCATGTTGTCAAATGAGTGCATCCCCAAACAGCTCATCTACGGGGAAAGCGCTCACATGAAGGACAAAAGAAGTGGTCAAGGACACCACCACCCAGGAATCCCTCACTTGGTGCAGCCTCATTCACAAAGACTGCCAAACCTCAACGACACTGTGCAAGTCCAGTCAATCAACCAATGAGATGTCGAGGTCCTCATCGAAAATGATAGACAAACACATATCACTGTCTGGGCCCATAAGCATTCCCTTTTCAAACTTTATTACCTTGATTAAATTGAGCTATTTTTGTTTACGGGAGCCCATAATGTAACCCGTAAACTAATTTGCTATTCAATTGGCATCTTTTTGCGAGCCACAAACAATCTACGAGTTAGGCTGAAAATCCCTGTGGTTGTCAAAATCGTAACTTACTAGCCTTTGATTTTTCAAGCCCACAAAAGTTACAATCACTAAAATCGAAAATGTATATTCAATTGCTAAAATTCCTGAAACCCGCAAACATTTTCACACCCGTAAATGTCAAATGTAGAAGAAAATCCTACGTGTACCAGATAGGACTCGCAAGGGGGTTTAACCTCTGTTCGTAGCACTGTAAATGCAAATAAAAAAATCAATACAGCACTTTAAAAGACGGGGAAAGTGATGAAAGACATTAGAATTAATTGCACAACAGCCTTAAGCTCGTAAATCTGCAATCAAAAAATATTTTTTTTTATGTCTCATTTCGGTGATATATTAATATTGGGAATCAATGAGTTAATACATATCAGGCCACCCACATGTACTAGAACATTTCCTTCATTAATTTTTATTATTTTGTACATTGCAGGATTGCGAGTCTGATCGCATAATCGGACACCTAAACGCTAATTGATTTAAATGTAACCTCCATGTTTTACTGACATCTAATTTTCTATCGGCTGTTTCTAAATGGAGAGATACGGCCTTGCTTAATTGATCATGTTCACGCTCTGAAATGCTACTTACGATTGCATTGTTTACGGTTTTGGCTTTCGGCCCGTGAATTGCATGCTTGTTCAATTGAATCGCTCTGTAATTGTAGCAAATCTCAAGCCCGCAGATATACGGCCTGTATAACACAATCTGGGGGCTTGCAATTGAATAAGGTCCACTGTCCTCCAGAGAATTAACTGTGAACAAAATGCCATATTGACTCACTATAACAGCAAATCCCAATCTATATGCAATGTTGTTGCATCGGAATGTGGTGCTAAACAGGGTAAGTACCTCCTTTTTTGTAAAGTGACATCTGAAAGGTATGTGAATATTTTTAGAAATGTATATTCTTTATGAATGGCCTTCGTTATAAACTATAATAAACCTATTGAGCACAATATATTTTATCAAAAACCTTCAGCTGTGTCAAAACATGTGCCTTACATCACACAAAAATCACAATTGCGTTTCCAGTTTTTGATAAACAACTCAAAAATAAAACAAAAGTAAAAAAAAAAATTCAAAGAACTTTTTATCTTTACATTTATTTGAATTTCTTCTCTTTTCTTTGGCCACCTATTATTGATAAATCTATCTCGCCAGATGGATGATCATAAAATATAGAGTATAAACACAAAAATCTCTAAGTGTATTAAAAAAAACTTTATATATCATAAAAACAAATGCACATCCAGCTCACATTTAGTACTGCATTTAGATGCATTTTTTGAGCATTTTAACAAGAGGTTCCCATGGTCTGTATCAGCTCCTTCGCCTCCTGGATGACGCTTGACCTTTTGTGGGCAGTTGGAACAATAATCCCACTTGGTTATCCAACTCAAAGACTAGCTTAAAAATGCCAATACTACTGCCTATGCGTTTTGCCATGTATGACTTCTTCAGGGCTTGGGTATCACAATATAACATCTAATGTTGAAAATATGCGCTTTTAATCAAAGATTGGGAAAGAAAATGTAATGTGCTTATTTCCAAAGGTATTCCTAACAATATCTTCAATATACATTCACAATAATGGAAACAAACAATTACATTCCTGGAAGTTGTTGGAGAAATGTCTTTAAGTTTAGGAACTCTATGAAAACATTTAATTCAATCATTTCATGGAATAAAAGTTTTATGCTGTGGAGAAAATTAATTATAAAGTACTTTAGTTTAAATATTTTGGGGAATTCCTATGATCCTTATTTTTTCCTTTTGGTCTTATCTTCATCATCTGCTAATTTAAATTTAAGAGTGGAAATTTCTTCTTCCAGCTGTTGTATTTTATTAACAAGATTCTGAGATTCCTTTTTGATCATCTCTAATTGCTCCTCTAGGGTGCTGGTTCTGTCTCAAACCTTTAAAAGACCACTGTCTTCAATGTTTTCCTTAAAAGTCTTTTGAATAACAAAACTTGATAATGTGCAAAATGGTATTAGAAAGTGTAAATAACAACCGCAGCCTTTACATTTTAATTTTTATGTGATGTTTTTCTTTACTGCAGGCTTCTGTTTTCTGTACTAAAACTGTTTTTTGCAGAGTCTGCTAAACTGGCTGAATCCTTGTAAATAAATAAGCATTCAGTTAGAGATATATCTGCCACCTTCCCATTGTGCAGTTACAAATTTGCTGTGTATACAAAGTCTCCTCCCACGTCAGAAATGTTATCTCTGTTAACTAAAATGGCAAATTCCACAGCACCACAATTGCATATGAAAGGAATAAATTATACAATTTATAAATATACAAATTATACAATATATAAATTATAGTTACTTATTTTCTAATGTAGTTCATTAAAGGTGGGTATTTAAATTTTTTATTCTCTTTTTTACTTTCCAAAACAGTTTGTTTTAAGTCTTTTTATAGATAACTGAATTGAGTAAATCTAGTCTCTAAAATTTCTACAATAACTAATTTGTTCTTGTTTTCAGGAGAGGCATATTAATTGGATGAATTTATTTAATTGCCAGAGTTGATATTTTTAATTCCAGAGTGGTGTGTTTTGTATATCCTTGGTAAAATCTGAGTTTTCTTTCTCTTTAAGGGAAAATAAGTCTGTATTTTTCTGGCCTTTTACTTTCATTAATTCTGTGTATCTTGTTTATATAATTGTAGATTACAGTGCTCCTATAGGAATATAGCCAAGTGAAGTGCATTTATAACTCACCATAGAACTATCACAGCACACACCTAAATCTAACCTCTGGGAAATACCATTTGAGTGGTCAATTGTCAAATGTCCCTAATGGCATAAGCCCAGAGTGCTTGTCTCATAACTATTTTAAAAATCCCAGTCTCATGCCTTCGTAACAATACCAAATCTTTCTGAAGTATTCAGAGTGCCTCAAATTTAAAAAAGTCCTATGAGTACTGGCAACCCCATAGGCACAAAAAGGGCCTAAGAGAAGCACAGATGATTCAATCCTGCAGCTATTCACAAGCTAACACCTTAATTGTGCTGGATTTGAGACTTGATTACTTATATCCAACACAATTAAGGGGTCTAAATGGGGATCCCCCATTTAAAAAATAACCATGAGAGTCCTTATAGACCACCATGACACCTAACATTAACCTATATACCATGGGGACACCCCTGGTATAGACCATCATTCAAGAATGAACAGACACGTTGCTTATGCGAATTCAAACAGATACACACTTTATTCTTTACACACATATATAAACAGTATATTAACCAATCAACATTATTCCCTTTGACTGTCCTGAGGGTTATAATGACAGGCTTTGGCCCCTCCTATCATCTCCCATCATGTCAGTAGGGCCTAAGAGTCTGCTGTTATCTGTCTAACTAAGCCTCCCGTGAGTATCAGTCTTTACAGCTAGCTGGGGCCCAGAAACAAAGTGTCTTTCAAATGACTTTATGCTTTGATTCCACATGGGAGACTTGAGGGGGTGTGGAGGACCACCGTGACATTCCTAGAAAGCCTCTATTTTCCTGCACTTCTCAATGATCATATTTCTGTCCCTCAGTGACCGTCTCTGACAAGCCTAAAACATACCAGGGACTAATTAACATGCAAGTGTCCTATTTTACAAAATGTTGCTTTCTCTAACAGGATGCTTGGTGGGGGGGGGGGGGGGGTTATGCAGTACAGGGTCAGGAAAATACTCACAGAAAAGGCTTTTGGAGAGCTAGGGTACATAATCATGGCCTTATGCCCAACACTATATCACGCAAATGACAAACAAAATGTCTCAGTCTTAAAGCAAATGTCATGGTCATTGTAATAGCCTTTGTGGTTGGTAACCGGTATTCCACCATGACCAGTTGTTCCCAAAAAACACAGTTAATGAGTCCAGGGGGCTGTGAAAGTACATTTTTTGGGCCATAAAGGGCTCTTTCTTGTGGGGGGTTATGACAGTTATAATCTAGTATAACATGGGAGTCTGTGGAGACCTCCATCATATGGGGGTTAATATAAGGTGCCATGGGGGTCCATAGTTACAAGTCAGCCTTCTGAGCATTTGGAATGGAGGACCAATTCAGTCCAATTATACTCTTTCAGGGTATGTTCTACCTCACCTCAATATAATACCAAAACTATTGACACTTCCAACAAGAGATTAAATTGTTTGCACAGTTTCAGACTAAGTATCAGCAAAAAGTTTATTTGGATCTTGATCCCACTGGGAGCGGTCTCAAACAGCAATTACAAAATACTATATAAATACCTAATCTTAATGAAATGAGTATAACTATACTCATAGTGATTTAATTGTATCTGTATACACACCCAAATTATTAATCTTTAAATTGCTCATAAGACCAGCCTAATAGTAAGTGTAGAACATAATCAACATAAAAGAAAAGGGTAAACCATTAGGCAATTAACCCCATAAGGAAAATTACTGACACACCATTGTATATAAAAATAACTTTTATCACCCAGTTAAAATTAATTATGTATTTTTAAACCATATCTTAAAGTTATATACATAAAATCATCTCAAGTCCTACTCCTGAATGAACATCATAAACCGAACATGATGTAAACACAATAATAATAAATTCTATTATATAGGAGGTGTACGTGTACAGTAATACTCAATTGTTAATCACAATCTTACTATATAAGAAACTAATGAGTTAAGCATAAGTATAATCCACAGTTCACATAATAACAGTAGCGGGGCCATTATTACTATAAGGGATTCAGGTAATCAAAAGTTATGCATAAATTCAATCAGCATTTCACATAATCACAGTAGCTCTATGAATAAATCCTATACACTTAATTAGTCTTCTAATTTTGCTGATATTGCAATAATGCCACATGCATATAAGGATATGGAACAATAAGCATTCAAGTTAATGCAGTTGTCATTGTCAAGTGTCATTCAATCAATTATATATAAAGCATATGATAGTAATGTGTATTAGCCATACCAAACACTCAAAAGTGCAATGCAATCACTTTTGGACCTGCCCTCTCTTTCATTACTCACATACATTCACTAACAAAATATTGTCTTTTTCATTTAAAAAATATCTCTAAAATATGTCACTACCTTACCCAAGACACAACTAAGATTCTAACACACTTTCTCATCATATTTTGTCTTGACTACTGCAACTCACTTCTTTCTGGCTTGCCCACAACCAGTGTATTCCCACTTCAATCCATAATGAACCCTTTCCGCTACACTCATCCACCATACTCAACTTTCAGTGTCTGCGGCACCTCTCCTTCAATCACTCCACTAACTTCCCATAGCCTGCAAAACAATTTTAAACCATGACCCTAACTTACAAAGCCCTCAACAACAGTGAACCCCCTTCTATCTCTGCACTCATCTCCAAATACTCTCCCACCAGCCCTCTTCATTCTGCTAACGGCCTTCTTCTTTCCACCTCACTTATCACCTACTCTCATTCCCACCTTCAGGACTTTTCCGGTGTTGCCCTTTTCTCTGGAACTCCTTGCCTTGCTCCCTACCTCAATACCTTCATAACCTCACTAAAAACGTATCTGTGTAAACAAGTCTTTCACTTTCCACCCTAACATGCACAACGCTCCTACAGTATCTCCCTCCTGTACCGCACCAAATCCCTTTAGTTGGTAATTCAACGAGTTTTAAGTCTTGCAAGGTCCTTTGGGGAAAGCACTATTCACACTAGATTTTAAGCCCAAAGACAGGGCTTCTTCAATGTGTTAATATTGTTTTGCCTTAAACTTAATATAATCAAATATCACCTTCAGTCTTAATATGCACAATATAATGTACCTCAACTTTCTATACAGCAATCATACCCTCTAGAGCAGGGGTGGTCAAGTTCGGCCCTGGAGGGTCACAGACAGGCCAAAATTTAAGGATATGCTGGTGAGTCAGTTGCTTATTCCGTCATCTTGAGTGCCTTAAAATAGGAAATCCTCAAATCCAGTCCTGCATGTGGCCCTCCAGGACCGAACTCTGCAAATCACATCCCATGTGGCTTAACAATGATCTAAATATCAAGATATGGAGTAAAAAAAAGGCATTTAATTTATACAAACAAGAGGGGACAGAGACTGCTTTACGTGAGTACAAGGAAATCAAAGCCATGAAAAATAGCCATGCAATTTATAAACTTAATGAAGCAAATTTAGGGGTATCAGATATTGAAAGGAATTTGGGAGTGCTTGTGGACACCCTCCTAGGTAACTGTGCTCAATGCCAAGCAGCAGCTGCAAAGGCAAGTAAAATATTAGTATGTATTAATAAGGGTATAGAAGCAAGGGAAGCAAATACAATTCTGCCACTATACAAATCCCTAGTACACCCTCATTTGGAATATGGAGCACAATTTTGGGCACCTCTTCATAAAAAGGATATTTTAGAGCTGGAAAGGTACAGAGAAGAGCTACAAAACCAATAAGGGGAATGGATGGGGCTAAGTTATGAAGAAAGACTAACCAAATTAAACTAATTTTCTCTAGAAAAAGGCATCTAAGAGGAGATATGATTACCTTATATAAATACATCCAGGGTCAGTATAAAGCTTTGTCAAGTGATACATCCATGGTCAGTATAAAGCTTTGTCAAGGGAGCTTTTTGTGCCAAGAGGTTTTCAACTGACAATAGGACATCCTTTGAGGTTAGAAGAAAAAAGATTCCACATTAAAGAAAGAAAACACAGTAAGGGTGGTTAATCTGTGGAATTCTCTACAAAACCGCAAATTTGATAGATAACTTTAAAGGGGCGCTGGATATATTTTTTTATTAAAAAGGGCATTCAGGGTTATCCTGGTTAATTAGAGAGAGAGTATTGATCCAGGAAGGAATCTGATCGCCTGGGGTCAGGAAATATATATATATTTTTTTACCCCTTTTGAGACGATTGGTTAAGTTTCACTTGCATATTGCAGATCAGAGGAGATCTTAAAAGGTTGAACTAATGGACTAAAATTATTTTTTCAACCTCAATTACTATGTAACTATGTAAGAATATGAACCTAAGCTAGGGCACTGCCATAAATCGTCTGCGGGAACTTTTTTTCCTAACTTCAACAACAATGTAAATCTTTCACTACCCCAGATTACACTCAGGGCACAGCATGTATATCCTGCCATAGCCGCAACAGATTTCTGTGCAGTGAGCAGCCAAAACAAACTTTACCAATGAGACAGGGACCTAGTAGCCAAAAGGAAATTTGAATCTCATAAATCTTACAATGAGTGAGAAGTGCAGTAACAAGTGCTGTAGCAAGAAAACATTAGAGATATATATATATATAAAGTAATTGTTTTTTATTTATTAATGTATTTTGATATTAAAACAATGTGACTATAGTATTTATAGCTTCAATAAATAAAGATGTGTTTATTTTGTGTTTAAATAATATATAATCACATATATAGTTGTGAGCATGCGGGCTGTTGCTAACGCTTGCGGGCTCGCGTAGCGAAGCGAGGGCCGCAGTTGCTGGCGTGACCATGCGGCCCACATACTTACAACAGGGCCGCAGTTGCTGGTGTGAGCATGCAGGTCTTTGTGAAGGCTTATGGGCTCTCGCGGCCCTCGCAAAGCCCCACCCACCCTTAGTAATGTCATTTTCTGGGGGCGGGGATCAGAGTTGCTGTGACTGCACGGAGTATGCGCCGCGAGGTGGCAGCCCCTATGCCCAGCAACCACTAACATCACACAGGGCCCGGCCTTAATGACAGGCTGTGGACCACCTGAACCTCCAGGAAATATCTTGCGAAGCCCCACCTAGCCTCAGTGATGTCATTTTCTGGGGGCGGAGATCAGAGTTGCTGTGACTGCACGGAGTATGCGCCACGAGGTGGCAGCCCCGCTGCCCAGCAACCACTAACATCACACAGGGCCCGGCCTGAATGAGATGTCATGTCTTAGAGACTCAACACGTGAGAGTCAGCAAGATCGGAGAGGGATCCTTCGGGAAGGCCATCCTGGTGAGGTCCAAGGAGGATGGCAAGCAATATGTAATCAAGGAGATCAGCATCTGCAAGGTGGGGCTCCCGGTGTGGGCACTGGTATTATGGCAAGGGAGAGTGCACTTTATAATATATACTTTACATTGCATAATAAGGGTTAACATTCACTGGCACTAGGACCTGCAATGCATTGCCCCCTCATCCAGTGAAAGGGTTATATGGCAACTTACTACACCCTGCTGCAAACTTATATGACATGAATTCATTAATATAACAGGCACTATATTGTATTATACAGTAAGTGCACAATAATATAACATAAACTGTATTGTATTATATAGTAAGTACACAATAATATAACATGCACTATACTGTATTATACAGTAAGTGCACAATAATATTACATGCACTGTATTGACCGCCAACTCTGCTCATAGCACACAAACCCTTGCAATAAGCACAAAAAACACATCACCGCCGACCCAACAATAACACCAAAAGCGGCTATCAGAAAAAAAAATACAACAACCAACAGCTTTTACTTACACATATGTTGACATTGGATTGTTAAGTGTCAAATAATGTTGACATTTCATAATTTTGTAGTGCTTTTTATGCTATGCTTTCACATTAAATGCTTCTGGGGGACTCAACAAATGCTTGAAAACCACTTGAGAGGGGTCTTTGCTACTCGGAACTCTTTTGTCTGCTTTTTGCAGTTACAGCAGTGTTCTTATTTGCGAGTGATCCATAAAATCTTTGAGTTCAGAAATCATAGAGTTTGGGTGTAAGAGTGTCAAGGCGGACAGAAGGCATGGCTCCAGCTACTCCATTGTTTTGTAATCTGCTTTATCCTATTGTTTGCCAGATAAGCTAAGTACATCTTTGATGTGCTAGACAGGATGTGTAGGATGTTGCATGCTGTGTATTAGAAGGTATCCCTATTGTTCTCAGGTGCCATGTGGGGAATTGTCTGCCACTCCCTCTCATTGTTACATTGTGTACACCCCCTCTCTATCTAACTGCTATAAATATTGTTGGCTTTTCAAAAATAAGACAGTTTACTTTTGAGACCTATAACAAATAGATATCTTTTATTTTGCTCCTGGTGGCTGCGATACTGAACCTATCTCCACCCTGCAAGTAACTTGTCCTGGTCACTACCACAGGAAGGTTACTGGGACTCCTGGAAGTGCTGATTCCTGATGGAGAGACCCTGACTGATACAGAAGCCAGATATCAGGACACTGGTGCCGAGATTTCCAAGAACCCAACTATCCTTGTGGGTAGTTAACCTGTAGTCTATAGCAGGTGGCCCTGGGTAGTAATAGCCCCTACCCACGGATGGTCACACACTCGCTATTGTTTTTTTAGGGATTAAAATAGGGCCAAATGTCAGCTCATTACAAGTTAAGGTTATTGATAATAAATTACAGCACTAAACTGCTGTACAATGGCAAAATCACTCTAATAAAACAACATGGTGCAATATCTGCAAAAGAGAAAGACAAAATAGACATAGCCCATATGTATTCTTATTGAGATCAATAAGAATAAAAACATACTGTATATATATATATATATATATATATATATATATATATATATACTTAGTCCCATATGTACTTATGTAGTCCAGGAGGAGTACCTATAAGTGTATAGTTTCCTTATGACCCGGTACCTCTTGCTATATTACTCCAGAAGAAAGGTTCTTGTAGTATGTTGTGATATCCACTTGGTGCAAACAGTCCATAATCTCCATGTTGATGATAGCCAATCCTTTCTGGTATTCCTTTAGTCCTTGTCTGGTATTCCTTCAGTCTTGTTATTATGTTCTTCACTTTCAATTCAAGTACCTACTCCATCTGGGACATGTGCCACTATACCAGTGGAGATACCTAAGCGCTGTACACTTACCTCGGTTTAGGAGGTAATGAACTCTGAGTTGACAATCTTCTGTATATTCTTTTTATTTTGAATAAATTTAAATAATCTGCACTAGGAAGTGGCATTGCGCCTTTCTTTCCCCATATCCCCTTGACTTATGAAGTATAAAAGTGATGAGAAATTCCCTTCTATCTTCAAAGATTATATATTTTAAAAATAACTATTTGATAAACTAGTTACCATAGTATAATTATTTACTATTAAGGTGAAAAATACACTGTTGTAAAAAGCATTATTAAATCCACAATTTCAATATTCTTTTATTTTTGATGAAGACATGATTGTATAGTTATATTTGCAACCAACCCACTCTGAATACATTATTGTGTGGTTACTACACCTGTGAAATTATAATCATAGTTTCTCATTTACCTATGTATGTTTTAACTGGCGTAAAATCTATTTTACATGTGTGTTTAATACACGCTAAAATGAATTAAAATGAATATAAAGCTTATACTATACAGTACATTCAAACATCCCCTATTGTTATCCCCTTCTGAGTATTCAGACATCAAATCTTAACAAACACATTGATTCCACCAACTAATAACTTCACATCTAGGCATTTCAGCAAAATACTTTGAAGTCATGTTGAAGTATTTATTTATGATACCTGGAGAGTGTGGATAAAGATGAACACTTGCTTTGGTGATCTCTTTATGAAAAGTCTAAAATCACAGCAAGCCATGTCTGAAATTTCAGTTAACACTAAACTAATTAAATCTGCTCCTCTAGAGCAGAAGTTACATTTTGTAAAATATATATTTCTTCTAAGAACATAAACCAGTTAACTTTCAGATAAAATCAGTCAGGTGGAATATATTAAAGTCTTGTTGTAATTGAACGTTGACTTTACTTTCTGAAACTAGAGAAATGAAAATAGCAGCAATGTGTATTGTATATCTTGTTTATTTCTATTTCCTTTTTTTGATTCACTAATCAATAAACTGAAATTTAAGACATCAGTTAATGAAGTTTAGCCATCATTTGTAACCTGTACTGAAAAACAATAACGTTGATTGACAAAATAGTGATCAACTTAAAATGTACTAACAATAATTTATCTCTAGGTGAAGATTATCCTTTTCATTTGTCCTCTGGAGTGCTCACGCTGAATGTAAGAACCTCACCTCTATCCATGATCTCTTTACCTCATTAACTTCCATTAACTTACTTGCTATCACTGAATCCTGGCTCACATACTGTACTTTCACATTGTGGCTTACACTATAGCCACACTCCTTTGGCCTGTAAATAGATATGGAAGTAGGACAGAGACCTTACTCTCCCATCACTCCTTTCAATGCATATCTTCTCTTCCTTGCAGTTCAACTTTCCTTCAAGCTACTCTCTCTAACATCCTTGTTGGGTTTATCACAGCAGACTAATTCACATACACACAGTGCTGACCACACCATCAACCTTATTCTAGGCAATACTAGTTAAAAACTTAGCTTTTAAAAATATATTTAAAACAAATGTATATTAAAACAAATGTATATTAAAACTCAATGTATAAGAAATTGTATTTAAAAACAACCGATTTTCTCATACCTCATTCTTGAGTATTAATGGGAAAAATATCTTATTGTCACAAACTCCCTCTTAATAGGGTCAAAATTATTACACAAAAAAGTAAGTTTAAAAGGGACCCTTTCCAAATACCTGGGGCATGATAAATCTATTACACATATCATATATTGCTATTATATAGCTAGATTAAGGTCTGACTATATTTTAAAGAATCACAGCACAATTTTAGCAGAATTTCTGTAGTCTTCGTACGAGATCTCAGTCACAGTAAATTAATCTACAGGATCTGGCAAAAGCTCAAACTACAGCACTCAGACTTGTATCTAAATAGAGTTAGTAAGTAGCATAGAAAAATGTAGTAAATTTAAGAGATAAGTATTTCAATGAACTAGTCCAATGAATCTCATATATACTGGTCTACTTAAATGTCCAACTGACTGACCAAGATCATTGCCCTTATTCAATTGAGCAAATTCTAATTACTGAAGCCCATAATGTAGCCCGTAATAGTTACTGATATTTACTTGGCCTATTCTAGCTACCCGCAAATCGATTTGCGGGTTACAGGCTGAAAATTCCTACAGGTTGTCAAAATCATAATTCTGACCCATCTCCGCCTTTGATCTTTCAAGCATGCAAATATTACAATCAATCAAATCGCAAACTGAGATTGAATTGCAATAATTCCACAAGGCCGCAATTGCTTTCAAACCCGTAAAAGGCAAATGTAGAAAAAAATTCCAGATAGGACCCGCAAGTGGGTTAAACACCTGCAAAAGCAAATAAAAGCACACTACTGTACTTTAAAATATGGGGAAAGCAATGGAAGACATTATGATTGTTATGATTAGAAGGGCCCACTGGACTGTTTGGGGATTAATCAGTTATTATATGTGTGGTTAGAAGGTACTAACAACTTGCTTAACAGTTATATCATGTGTGTAATGCATACATGTAGTTATATCATGAATGTAATAAGTGCATATAGTACTGTCATTGATTAACATTAAAATACTGTATCTGTATTAGAAGTAGGATTGTAGGCTACGGTTAGATAATAAAGTTAATGCAGTCATATCTGGGATATACAAAGGGTTGAAGATTTTAAAGAATTTATTGGCCCTGCGATCAGCCACGTGTGACTGCTCTGGCTTTAGTCTGGAAGGGGGAAGTTTAGTTTTATAACCATGTAAGTTGCGATCTGGCAACCAGGGGATGTATCATGGGATAGACACCAGGTGGTGAGAGTGTAACAAGCTATTGCCCACAAGAGGAGGGGTTAGGCATGTGGGGGGAGTGAGATCTTTCTGAGTTTTTTATATATCTCTGTAGCAATTAAGGGGTGGCAGTCTGATTTTGGATACACTAAACAAAGGTGGTGTCGGAGTCTGCTTGTACTAATCAAAGGCACATGGTGTGTGATTCTTAGATCCTAAGAAAATGGGTCTGATGGTGCCTGTCTCTTCAGAAATGATGCTGTCATCTGAAGTGTCTGCTGGTGTCGAGATCTGAACAAACAGTTGCGACCCATAGAGAGAGAAAGAATTGGGGTGAGCATAGTCCACCAAATCTGGCGGGCATTACAATAATTAATTACACAGCAATCCCCAAGAAACAAATAGGCCTCAAAAATATATATTTTTTTTTGTATTTTGGAATGGTCATGCATATGCCAATATGAAAAATGTTGCTGCAAGATGCATAAAGCGATTAAAGACACACTACATGACTAAACTGCAACACAAAAACATGAAACTGCCTGACAAATGATCCCTTAAACTCACAGAGGCTCAAATGTGGACCCTAAAAATAATTAACATATTAATTTATATATGTCACTCATCAGATCTATAATGGAAAAATAACCAGTGGCAAAATTACACCATCACATGACATATATCAAGTACCAGGGGAACATACACCACACTTTATGTTGTCCAACCCATCAAGAAGGGCCGTAAACACACATGGAGGCTGTGCGGAGGCATGTGGAGCAACAGCCAACTCAAGTCCATCAGGGCCAATCTTGGCTACGCCCATCCTGTAAAGTCCCACACCATTGCTGTTGGCCATGTGGCCAGATGTATACCTATTATCATTTTGTGAAATCATATCAAGTTTTCTTGTATTAATGAATTCATAATATCCCCTGTCATTTTGTTATCAACCCTTTAGGGGAATGTTAATACTCAACAGTATCATAATTTATGTTTCTCATGTGTATTAACTCACAAACCTCACCAAGAATGTTCTGCTAGCATGATATCCCAATGCTGAGAATCAAACATAAAGTAGTGCATGTAACCACTTTGAAACCACGCCTGTGTCACTATAATGGGTTGGAATGTTCACATAACATATTGGACAGTAACTAGGGCTCATTAGTTTACATATATATAAATGTGACAGAAATGTGATGTATGTTGATGTCCCCAAACCATTGAAAACATACAGAAACAATGAGAACAAAACTTTCTTTTATACACAGAGTAAACTCAGAAATGTATACGACTATGCATTAATATCAGGAGGGGGGGGGGGGGGTTAGATCCCAGAAGGGCAAGAGGCTTTTTAGCAAAAAGGGACCCCTTAAAGGTTAAATGTAATACTGCATAATAACGATGATGCAGAGCATCTATTAGGGTCACATATGGTTATTGCACCACAGTAACCATAATCTGATGAAAAAAATTATCAGCATAAATCACTCCATTTAATAGAAGTAACTATTAATGCACATAGTGCTTCCATATGGTCTTCATCTCCTCAATTAAACAGATGCGACAAATAACACTGTGTTTTTTTATGTATTAAGGAATAAGCCATGATAATCCATGATAGTCCATGATAGACGGTCAGAATTTGGAAAACCGAAAGAGGAGTCTGATAAACAAGCAATAGCTGGATATACAGTACAGTGTTTCATGCTGTTACTGAAATAATAAACCAACTAACATGAACTTCATCTATGAGCAGTGCTAACCATAGTGAATCTGTCCTTAGCAATCACTGTCCTCGAAAACTATTGAGGATGTGTAATTTCACTAGGAATGCTTCACTGTGACCACAATCAGTTAGCAAAGAGTACTATCCCTAGCTCCATATGGAATTGTTGTGCCACACTGCTATCACATTTAATTGGTATACAGGTGGTGCCATTGCCAAACATATTAGAATGACCACATAACTCGTAAACACACAACCATTGATTCTGATGAAAAACAAAGGCCATCGTCCATAATGTTTGTGAATGAAATCACATACATGAATCTGCTATCAGAATGTTAACGGGATGACATGCAACAATAAAGCCAGTATAACTACTGGTTTGGATTAGCAGATCCTAATGGGACTGTGCAACTCTACAGTCGGGACAGTATTCATTGTAATTGAACATAACACCAGTCATGTTCATTAGTGATAATATATGGAGCCATATATGGCATTTCAGATCTATCTGCTGGGGGAATGTCACCGATCTAAAGCCTAATAGGCACTGGGTTGAGACTTTAATTACATGATATGATTGCACTGCTTGAAGATAAGGAACATGCCTTCATAGCTTTGATATTTGACTATTAAGACCTAAAGAGACAAGCACAAGATATCAATCATAACATTATTAAGATTGACTACAACACCTCTCAACGGCAATCCACATTGAACATGAATTGGTAAAATGTTAAACATAACCATATGTGTACACACTCTGTTGCCAGGCAATAGTATGTCAACATTTATACTAATTAATATTCAGAGAGGGGATGTTCTCGACTACCTCTTCTTTCTCAGCACTGGGCCCTCACCTTCCGTGCCTGCGCGCATCATCCCTCTATCACATGGAGGAGGTGTTGGAGTGAGGGGTGCGTCCACCTGGCATGGCTGTGTAGCAGCTGGCATTAGCGATAAGGTGCAAGACAGGCTGTGAACGTGCCCACAATGCATGGGAGGGCCCGGGGCTGATTCACAGACTGTTGATATTGGAGGAGGCCTTGTTGCTGAAGGGCCAGCTTCCTGTGATGGTCCTAGGCACTCTGATATGTTTTCACCTTCCTCAACCACCACTTCAAGTAGTATATCTGTTCCTCCTCCAGTGGAGCCAAGCATCCTCTTGTGCCTCTGTGGGCGGTCTACTGCTCCTGGGTACTAAAATGAGTGGACAATAGTGTTTGAGTTGGGATTCTCTAAATAATTGTTTGCTGTGTGTCTCCATATACCTGACATCATAGTCACTTGTAACTGGCTGTGGTTATTGTCTTACGCAGATAACCATTGACCTGTATCATGAGCATTGTGGATAATGGCTCATATGAATACATGTAATTTTTCTGCGGTCTGCCGTCAGCGGAATCTGCTGTGCAGTGCGTGAGAATGACAAAACTGTGGCCAATTCTCAGCAATGGTTGTTAACATGCAGATGAGACATGGTCCTGGTTAGGCTAGTACATGACACACACATGCAGTCCTACAGAGTCTGTATCCGCATATGCTGCAGTGTGCACATCCATACATGTACTCTCTTTTGGATGTTAAATCAATCTTGATCTATTTGGTGACTGTTAATCAGAATCAGTTTTAAATGCAGGTATTGGACAGACATTTTATCGATAATAATTCTGATTATTATGTTTGCTTCCTGGATTTAAATAGTTATTGTAGTACCTTATATTATTAGCCATGGCCAGGGAGCTTACAAGTACTGCATTGCTATTGTATGTCAATTATCTATGTGTGTGGGGTTCATGTGTGTGCATATGAGGGTGTGATTGTGTATATAATACTCACATCACATGGTGCTCGGCACACCAGTGTCCACCTATCCTGGAAGGCCCACTACTGCCACTTGCTCAATGCACTCCCTCAGGGTCCTTCCCCATGCTGTGTATGTGATAATGAATGCTGGTCCACCACTGGTTGCATGGGCTGCTCTGGACTCTTCTGCCACCTTCCTCTTCACCTTCATCCGGCTGTCATTATATCTGTGCTTGACAAACCTCACATACCTATTGGCATACCCCAATGTAGCAACAGCCAAAGCAACTTCATTCAGGCACGTTTCTTCTGCCTAGGCCTCACTTCCCTCCCCCCATGTATGATTCTATAGCGGGCACAGGTTTCCCTGAGGAGAACCCTCGTCTCATCTGGGGTATAATTAGGGGCCCTGTGCTTTTGACACAGCCTCTTACCCTCGCAACAGTGCCTGAGGTTCCTGGCCTCCCTGTTCTCTCCTGGGGCCAGTCCCTCCTCACCACTACCTCTGGGATAAGGCCCCTGATCCTCTGACCCTATTCTTTGTGTGGCTACATCTTGTGGCACATCTCTCCCCCCTCCTGTTCTCCTACACCTCTACATCCCCTCCCTGATATGCCTCCTCCGCTCCCTCTCTCCATACCTCTACCTTTCCTCCTCTCTACCATAGATGTTCTCCTCACTCTCCTCCTCTCTTCTTTTCTCTCCTCTTCTCCCCTCCTCTCCCCTCCTAGAAAATAGAAAATAAATATAAGGATAAATAAATATAATATGTGCGTGTTTATGTATGTAAGCAAAAACAAGAATGTATGCATTATTATATTATGGGTATGTGGTGGGGGGGTATGGGGTATGTAGATGTGATGTGGCCTAACGCTATGTATAGCTATGTGTACATATTAATCTATATGTGTGAATTATGTGATATCAGTAATTATGTGTGTTATAAATTAGGTGTTAATATTTCTTAGTAGTTAAAATAGCAAAACTGCTCCTTTTCTCCCTCTCTCTCTTTCTCCAAAACTCTGAAACCCACCAATGCCTAGACCTGTGTGTTGACTTTCTCAGCTACAGCACAGTCAAGGACTTACAGTTTCCAGTAGCTTTTAAAGTCCTTTCCTGCGGCTTTCATTAGCGCTCTCCGGTTCCTATTGATTAATTGGGCTGTGACAGGATCATCAATTATGGGCTTGCTTAACTTTTGCACTCTTCATATGATCAGCCACCTGGAAGTGTTACATACGAAACCAGGGTTTGCAGTGTTAGGCTTAAGTCCTGTAATTGTGGGCTTGAGTCAATTAAATACAGCCGTAATTTAACAAATTTCTAACCCGCAGACTTACATCCACAGGCATTGTAATTACGAGCTTGGAATTGAATAGGGGCCCTAGTATTGCAGCCAAGGCAGTAAAGCTGGTTAACAGTAGTAAAATGTACTACTTTATCTATCACTCTTATTTTTAGTAGATTTGTATTTGCTTTGGTTACCTTTGCTGTTTTTTTCTTTCAGTTCTTTTTTTTTTTAAATTAATATTCAAGAATGAGGTATGTGAAATGAAAAAAGATAAAAAAAAATATTTTTATATGTAGATTTTACAACAACATATATCTGTTGTTTTAATTGTGATTAAAGAAAAGTTGAGTTTCTGTGAGAAAACACATATCTTTATGCTTCAGCTCCTCCCATTTTATCAAAGCTGCTTTGCATTAGTGACAGCTTCCATATACTTGCCTCATTGTTATGCAGTAAAACACAGTGAAAATAAATTACACTCTGTTGCCAATTCTTAATAGTATGTAAAATATATGAAGATTTGTAGCCCTAAATGTGTGTTTGTGTCTGTCTATGTTTGCCTTTCAGTAAATGCATAATACTGCATATTCTTAAAATCATACATACAGACATAAACAGAAACATTGGTGGAACTATTTTCCTCAAGAGCTTAGAGTCTATGGGGTCATATTCAATTCCAAGACCGCAACTCGATCGCAGGCAACCGAATGTCTGAGAGTGAGTTGAGGGCTCCCGTTGGTCTCCGGTTGCAATGCTATTCAATTGCTCAAGGTCGCAAAAAGACGTCAATTGAATAGCAAAATAACTTGCGACCTCACTTACGGACTACCGGATCTCAAAATCATTCAATTGAATGCGGCTCTATGTTGCAGAAAGATAGAATGATTTACCAAAATTTGGCGTTTTTTATTTTTCCAAAAGCAAAAATGTAAAAATGTTTGTAGGATAGGAATGAATGATTTATAGAGGTAAAAATAATGAACAGAAGTATTTATGAATACAATTAGGTATTATTTTTCTATTATTTTCTATTGATATAATGGACTTTGTATTACAGAGACCAGGCTAGAGGGCATAATGGAAAGTGCCTGAGGTCTAAATGAGACCCCTGGCCTGTTGCCCACTACTGTCCTAGGGCCTCATTCTATTATCGGCCGCAGCCGCTGCAGGGCCGCAAAGACCGGCCGCAAGCTTTCCGGCTATTCTATTCCCCTCCGGCCGGGGATTCCGGCAGGCTTGCGGCCGGTGCCTTGCTATCTCTTGCGGCCGATCGCGCCGGAGGAAAGCCTTTGATCTAAAACGGCTGCAAGGAAATCGGCCGTAAGAAAAGCCTGGTTGCTATTCTATTGCTCCGGGAACCCTGTCTGCAAGGCTAAAAACGAGCCGCAGCTTATTTGCAGCAAACAGGTCCCGCTAGCACCATAAAATAGCTCAAATAAAGCCATCCTGCACTTTGCGGAGTCTATAAAGTGATATTCGTTGTTAGCAAAAATAGCACATAATTACCCTATACTCAAATCCGTAAAATAATTTTTTTTTAATATACGTAAAATATACATGTAAAAAGTCCAGAGTGCTTGGAGCACCTCAGACCCGCCCACGCCGCAGCCGGAAAATAAACAGTTAATTTGAACTCGGGTTTGGGCTAATGTGCAAGCTTGAGAGGGGGTTACTTTTAATCCTCATGTCCCCCAATATGATCCCTAGCATTTACAGAGCTGTACAGTGCAGGCTTGAATTTATTTTTGCGTTTTTAGATTTCAGAGCTTACGGCCGGTTTCAAGATATGCGGCCGGCCGTAAGGGGAGATCCTTGCGGGGCCGTATAATAGAATCGCGAGTTAACTGAACCCCCGCAAGGAATCGCAGCCTCACGGCCGATTTACGACCGATAATAGAATGAGGCCCCTAGACTGTAAACTCTTGCAGGAGCAAAGCTCTTAGCTCTTTCTTTTTTACTATGTACATCTATGTTACATTGCTTTATGTCAAGTATTCATTGTGCTCTTTTGTATAGTTGTATATGTTTCGTGTAATACATTGGTGTTTATAAATAATAATAATAATAATAATACTCAAATGTTCATATATAAAAAGGCATAGATAGATAGATAGATAGATAGATAGATAGATAGATAGATAGATAGATAGATTGATTGATTTTTTTAGGCAACTTTGCAAATCAAGCATAAGTTAAAACATTAAAGGATCACCACACAATGAAAAAAAAAAATAGCTGTTTGAAAAATGTATATCTGACTCATATTTAAGTAGGAAAAAGTCAAACATCGAGCCTATGCCATGTTATCCCCTATATGACCAGGTATAGCCCGGACCCATTCAGTACATACTAACCTATAACCATTGTCCTTATAACTAATGCTATATCATCTAAGACTTTATGGTCCTACATGGCACCTAACATTAAAGGACCACCACACAATGGAAAAAATATATATTAATTTGAAAAGTTTGAGCTCCATTCAATTGAGCGAATTTGAGATTCGGGAGCCCGTAAGCAAGGTTGCAAGCTAATTTGCTATTCAATTGATGTTTTATGCGGGCTCAGAACAGCTTCTGAGTTATGGCCTATCAAACTTGTAACTTACAGCCTCCAGAAGCCTTTCATGTGTCACTTTCGCGAGGCTAAAATCGCAAATCGCTATTCATTTGCTCAATTTCTTCCCCAAGCTCACAAATGCTTTCACACCCGTAAATGGCAAATTAAGGAGAAAATCTAACGAGTGCTAGAGAGGACCCGCAAGGGGGTTAAACACCTATTCGTAGCACTGTAAATGCGAATATTAAATCAATCCTGCACTGTAAATAACAGGGAAAATGATGATAGACATTAGAATACATTTCACAAATCGGCAGGAAATTCTATTTATTTTTTCATTTCGGGGTTTCATTTCGGGGTTAAATCGATCTCGGGTATCAATTAATTAATCCATATCCGGCCACCCCTATGGACTAGAACAGTATTGGCATTAAATTTCATAATTCTTTATTTTGACGCTTTGCGAGTCTGATCACATATCAGACCCCCCTGAACCTAACTGAATAACATGTAACCCCCATGTTTTACTGCCGTATTTCTGACAGTCTCATTTCCTATTGACAGATTCGAAATGGGAGGTTAAGGGCTTGCTTAATTGATCATTTTCAAGCCCTCAACTACTTTGAACCAGTGCATGGTTTGCGGTTTTGGTTTCAGCCTGCAACTTGCAGCTTTGAGCAATTGAATAGCTGCACAATCTGAGAGGAACGGGAGCCTGCAACTCACTCGTAGACATTCGGCTGTCTGTGATCGAGTTACGGGCTTCCAATTGAATATGGCCCTTTAAGTCAGACTCATAATTAAGCAGGAAAAAAAATCATACATCAATTAGAACGAAAGAAATGTTGATACTTCTTCAGGACCCTCTAGAATCCATAATACATTGGTGGAAGTTGTGTGTGCGAGGGGAGTTTACATTTCTGGAGAGTTATTGTTGCAGTGAATGATTCTGCGTCTGGGTCAGAGAGAGGGACCCAGGGTGTGGTATATATTTTAATATTATACAATTATCTTAACAAAGTATATCTGTTCCATATGCCCGCCCCCCTCTCTTTTTCCACTGACAGACATTTTTTGTTTGATACATCATTTCTGAGAAAGTGTTACAAGTGTCAAACAAAAATGTACATTCCCCCCCCCAAAAAAAAAAAATCTTTACGCCCATGGCTTACAGATTGTTAGATTGGTACATACTTAATAAAACAAAAAACTAGTAGTCCTTTAAGTTTAGACACTTTTGCCAATATCCCACTTTCGTGTGTAAGCAAATTTATATGCACCATATTTTGTTCTTCCTTATTTTGGTGATATGCAATACAGCTTTCAAACTGAAACATAACTTATCGTATGTTCCAATTTAAGACGAGGACTTATACTTGGCCTATTATATACGGTATATAAAGTTGAAGAAATATAAAGTTCTTCAGAAGGCCTGTTAAATGATTACACTTTATTAGCTTTGATGACTGATTTGTGATCAAAGTTATACAATAAAGGGAAGCAAACATTACACACTACAATGTTGCCATCTGCTGATCCTTCTACAGTAAAGCAGTGTTTATTTGCGCATACAAATTTATACCCTGTAATGGAATATGTTTTAAATTGTAACAACTTAGAGGGGATATATATCTTGTAGTTACATTATGTTGTGGTTATCATAACATTATGATAAAGCATTAATACAGGTGTAGTTACTCTCTAATAGTTGCAGGTGTAAGTTAGTAGCATTCATTTTAACATATGCTTGTTTGCTCATTGTTTAAAAATATATAATATAGTGTTGCCAGAAAAAAGAAAGCCAAGGGACTTGAAAATACAAACATTTTTCAGGACTAGGTAAACTTTCTGGAAACTAACAAGAGCTGCACACCGCATGCTGTAGTATATAGGTCGTATTTGTACAACAGTATAATTCATGTGCAAATACCTTAGAGCAGTTAAACAATTGAATCCGATTTTTGTGCTCTAAAGGCATTAATCACATATTATAATTGTCCAACTACGAGACGTCGTCACGCTGTTTGTGTGGTGCGTACGACTTAGCGATGAGTGATGCAGGCGCTCATCAGCGCTGAGCCTTGTGTAGCGAGGCGAGCCGTTAAACCTGGAGCAATTAGGCAATGAGCGCCGAAGGCGCTCATTGCTGGCGAGCCTCGCATAGCGAGGCTAGCCATTAAAATCGGAGCGCGATGAGTGCCGCAGGGACTTAGCAAAACAAAATACGAGCCGGAAAAAATACGAGACCCGGGACTTAGAAAAAAAGATACGAGACGCAAAAAATTATGAGATTAGCGGCTGAACCAAAAAACCCAAAAAACACTAACAACACCTAAGAAAATTACAGAAATATCACAGAGAGCATGGAGCAACAGCCAGGACATCTGTGAGTGATGTGGAACGCGAATTAAACTTAATTTAGACGATTTTCGCAACTCGAAAATCGCTTAAGCGAGAAAAAAAATGGCAGTTGAAAAATATGAAAATGAGGCTACACTACCACGAAGCGTGTAAAACACAGCCAGACACATATGGGGAGAAAAATATTAGTAGGAAGGACGGAAAATAACCGCGGAACGTGTAAAACATAGACTAACGGCGCCATTTTACAACACTAACTTACACATTTACACATTAACATTGTGAAATGTCGGATTTCCCGCCTAAAACAGAGGTTTTGTCTCGCGCATGCAGCCTATATATAGGGCACACTTGACACAGAACTGACACTTTCTCCTCAAGTGATGACAGTCTGACTGGATATTTTCTGCTGCTGGAAAATCCAAAGAGATTGTTAGCTCTTCAGGATACTGCTTGATGAATATTAAATTCAAAAAGGTACATTATATTAATAATCATTAATAAATAAATTAATTAATTATTAATAAAAAAAAATAATTGAGGAAACAAGAATTGACGCTTGATTTAGTTTAGCAATACTTTCATGCTTACCTGTTTGTAAATATTAATTCATTGAATAATTAATTAATAATGTACTTTAATAAATTAATTAGTAATTAGTAATCATTAAGAAAAAAAGGTTAACATTTATTAATACATGATTAATGCAAAAAAATTGCAAAGACATTTACAGATTGATTCATTAATTAGTAATGTATATTTTTTAATTCATTAATTATTAGTATAGTATTAGTAATTATTAGTCATTATAAACCCCCAAAAATGTATACAATGCCTTTAGTTTAGGAATATATTAATGCTTACATCTTTAGATTATATTTAGTCAGTGATTAATTTATTATTAATGTACATTAATTTATTAATGTGTAAAGACAAAGATTAAAAAGAGGTCCAAAAAATGTATCTTTTAAGATGCACTGACATATCTGGGATGATGTGGATTGACTAATAGGGATTAATTCAAATATTACAAAGGATTTCCATTTTTTATGACACTTTCAGTGACGCTGCAGCTGAATCAACACAGAGAGTGACATTTGCAGCCTTTCAACAACATAAACAGCACCTTTGCAGGTATATCATTAAATTATGTTCTTGGGGGCAAAAAAATAATTTAAGTCTTCTTAGTTGGAATTGATGACAGTTATTGATTAATTAATGTATATTAATATATTAATTAATTAATAATTAGTAATCAGGACCAAGAACATTGTTTTCTTTAACAATACATTGATGAGTATTGCTTTTATGTTTTCAATCTATGCTAATATATCTGTGCTGATGCTGATTGACTGATAGGGATGAAGCAACATATTACAAATAAGTTGTATCTTCTTGGACAGTTTCAGTGTACCTGCAGCTGACTGAACACAGAGAGTGACGTTTGCAGGCATTCAACAGCATAAGGATAATCTTGACAGGTATAGAATTAAATTATATTCGTACAGCAAAAAAAAAAAAAAGGATTTTTTTTTTCATTTGAATTGATAATTCTTATTGATTAATTAATTTATATTAATATATTAATTAATTAATAATTAGTAATGATTCCAAAAACATTTTTTGATTTAACAATACATTGAGGAATATGCATTTATGTTTTGCATCTACACCAATATATGTGTGTTGCTGGTGATTGACTGATAGGGATGAAGCAAAATATTAAAAAGGATTTCAATCTTATTTCACAGTTTAATCGGATATGCAGCTGACTCAACACAGAGAGTGACGTTTGCAGCCTTTGAACACCATAAAGATCACCTTGACAGGTATATCATTTAATTATGGAGTTAGGGAAGAAAAAAGGCTACATTAAATGTTGCTAAAATGGATAACAGTTATTGATTAATTAACATATAATAATATTTTAATTAATTAATAATTAGTCACCATTTAAAAAAAATATGCAATAAAAGTAAGAACAATTTTTAACATGCACTTATATATCTGTCTTACAGCTGATTTATGTACATTTGTTTGGGAAATATTAATTAATAATAAGATAAAAAACAAGATGAGGTTAGAAGAATTTAGAAAAAAATGTACATTTTACTAAGCACTTAAATATATGGAGTTAATTCAATCAAGAAGGAATGGAATTCAATGATTAAAACTTATTTTCATGTTATTTGACATATTAATCATCTCTGGACCGGACTCAAGACAGAGAGTGAATTTGCAAGGATTTGGACACAAAGAACAGCAAGTTCACAGGTATATGATTTTCCCATGCCCTTACGGTTTGGGATTGATGACACTTAATGATTAATTAAGAAAAGTATATTAGGGATTCATAGGGAGCGATATAACAACATAGCATATTATTTAAAACAAACATTTTAGGGAATGAACATCTATCCAAAAATAAAGTTTGAATAAAAAATAAATAAAAAGGTGTTTATATAGTGCCAGATTGATTGGAACAACTTGCAAATAAATTAGGTTTTTAGGATGTCATTTTGCAAAAAAGAAACAAAAAGGAAGATAAAGCAGGTTTGGAGATTTTATTTGGTCATTACAAGAAAAAAAAGAGGAAGATATATATATATATATATATATATATATATATATATATATATATATATATATATATTTATATATGCTTAAGTAATTACATTTTAAAGAACATAAATTACACATCATATCTACATTGATTGCATCTTTAAGAAAATTGAACATTCTTTTAGAACACATCTATACTTTGATAATAGCTGTTTATGTTTGATCTTCTTTATGGCAATATAAGTAACTTTTTAGGTTTCACATTGATCTCATTTTTGGATTAATTCACTAACGTATATTCATTTAGTAATTAATTGATAATTCAGTAGTCAAAATATATATATATATATATATGTGCAGTCCTTTGATATTTAATGTATGTCAATAAAAAACTACAAAAATGGTTTCATTTATTGCATCGAAAAAAAGTAAAAGATTTTAAAATGTTTGCATTCTTTAATGAATCCGATTTACTTTTAGATTGAAACAAGCTACAAACAATATGTACAGAAAACAAAACAAAAAACAAATTACATCTCTATTTACAATTACAGATTACAATGGCGGATAATGGAGAAGAAAACATTGAACGCAAAAGAAGATTGGCAAGGGAAAGGAAGCAAAGGTGGAGAGATGCACAGTCACCTGAAACTTCCCAACGCTTAAGAGAAGAAGACCAACAGAATAAAAGAAAAATGCGTAAGAAAGCACAAAGTGAGTGTGCTGGGGCTTCAAAGAAACAGAAAATTAAACTAAAACATGTCTGTGAACCATTGCCCAATGATACTATATTGCCTACTGACACCAATGTTCAGACACATGACACCAATGTACATATAGAAAGTTGTAGTGATATCTATGTTGAGGAAGTGCATGAGAATGTGTTTAGTAGAGCACTAAAAGTAGACACTCATTATTGTGGATTAATTATTGTTGTTTGTCAGTTTTGTGGGGCCTATCATTTTCTAAAGGAAAGACCAACTGACAGAGATTTCATTAGTTGCTGTCAGAAAGGAAAGGTAAGACTTCCACAAAGACACCCATTTCCAGATTACTTACAAAGTATCATGAGCGATCCAACATTTCCAAATTATACAAATTAAAAGAAAAACATAAGGTCTTATAACAGTGCAATGTCATTTGCTTCAATGGGTGCCACATTAGCCGAAAATGTACCAGGACATGGTCCTTACTGTTTTAGAGTTCAAGGTCAAATTTACCACCGAACTTCACATTTACACCCACAAGAAGGAGAGCAAAGGAAATTTGCACAGTTATATGTCTTAGATACAATGGAGGCTGTTGAAATTAATAATGTACTTTAATAAATTAATTAGTAATTAGTAATCATTAAGAAAAAAAGGTTAACATTTATTAATACATGATTAATGCAAAAAAATTGCAAAGACATTTACAGATTGATTCATTAATTAGTAATGTACATTTTTTAATTCATTAATTATTAGTATAGTATTAGTAATTATTAGTCATTATAAACCCCCAAAAATGTATACAATGCCTTTAGTTTAGGAATATATTAATGCTTACATCTTTAGATTATATTTAGTCAGTGATTAATTTATTATTAATGTACATTAATTTATTAATGTGTAAAGACAAAGATTAAAAAGAGGTCCAAAAAATGTATCTTTTAAGATGCACTGACATATCTGGGATGATGTGGATTGATTAATAGGGATTAATTCAAATATTACAAAGGATTTCCATTTTTTATGACACTTTCAGTGACGCTGCAGCTGAATCAACACAGAGAGTGACATTTGCAGCCTTTCAACAACATAAACAGCACCTTTGCAGGTATATCATTAAATTATGTTCTTGGGGGCAAAAAAATAATTTAAGTCTTCTTAGTTGGAATTGATGACAGTTATTGATTAATTAATGTATATTAATATATTAATTAATTAATAATTAGTAATCAGGACCAAGAACATTGTTTTCTTTAACAATACATTGATGAGTATTGCTTTTATGTTTTCAATCTATGCTAATATATCTGTGCTGATGCTGATTGACTGATAGGGATGAAGCAACATATTACAAATAAGTTGTATCTTCTTGGACAGTTTCAGTGTACCTGCAGCTGACTGAACACAGAGAGTGACGTTTGCAGGCATTCAACAGCATAAGGATAATCTTGACAGGTATAGAATTAAATTATATTCGTACAGCAAAAAAAAAAAAAAGGATTTTTTTTTGCATTTGAATTGATAATTCTTATTGATTAATTAATTTATATTAATATATTAATTAATTAATAATTAGTAATGATTCCAAAAACATTTTTTGATTTAACAATACATTGAGGAATATGCATTTATTTTTTGCATCTACACCAATATATGTGTGTTGCTGGTGATTGACTGATAGGGATGAAGCAAAATATTAAAAAGGATTTCAATCTTATTTCACAGTTTAATCGGATATGCAGCTGACTCAACACAGAGAGTGACGTTTGCAGCCTTTGAACACCATAAAGATCACCTTGACAGGTATATCATTTAATTATGGAGTTAGGGAAGAAAAAAGGCTACATTAAATGTTGCTAAAATGGATAACAGTTATTGATTAATTAACATATAATAATATTTTAATTAATTAATAATTAGTCACCATTTAAAAAAAATATGCAATAAAAGTAAGAACAATTTTTAACATGCACTTATATATCTGTCTTACAGCTGATTTATGTACATTTGTTTGGGAAATATTAATTAATAATAAGATAAAAAACAAGATGAGGTTAGAAGAATTTAGAAAAAAATGTACATTTTACTAAGCACTTAAATATATGGAGTTAATTCAATCAAGAAGGAATGGAATTCAATGATTAAAACTTATTTTCATGTTATTTGACATATTAATCATCTCTGGACCGGACTCAAGACAGAGAGTGAATTTGCAAGGATTTGGACACAAAGAACAGCAAGTTCACAGGTATATGATTTTCCCATGCCCTTATGGTTTGGGATTGATGACACTTAATGATTAATTAAGAAAAGTATATTAGGGATTCATAGGGAGCGATATAACAACATAGCATATTATTTAAAACAAACATTTTAGGGAATGAACATCTATCCAAAAATAAAGTTTGAATAAAAAATAAATAAAAAGGTGTTTATATAGTGCCAGATTGATTGGAACAACTTGCAAATAAATTAGGTTTTTAGGATGTCATTTTGCAAAAAAGAAACAAAAAGGAAGATAAAGCAGGTTTGGAGATTTTATTTGGTCATTACAAGAAAAAAAAGAGGAAGATATATATATATATATATATATATATATATTTATATATGCTTAAGTAATTACATTTTAAAGAACATAAATTACACATCATATCTACATTGATTGCATCTTTAAGAAAATTGAACATTCTTTTAGAACACATCTATACTTTGATAATAGCTGTTTATGTTTGATCTTCTTTATGGCAATATAAGTAACTTTTTAGGTTTCACATTGATCTCATTTTTGGATTAATTCACTAACGTATATTCATTTAGTAATTAATTGATAATTCAGTAGTCAAAATATATATATATATATATGTGCAGTCCTTTGATATTTAATGTATGTCAATAAAAAACTACAAAAATGGTTTCATTTATTGCATCGAAAAAAAGTAAAAGATTTTAAAATGTTTGCATTCTTTAATGAATCCGATTTACTTTTAGATTGAAACAAGCTACAAACAATATGTACAGAAAACAAAACAAAAAACAAATTACATCTCTATTTACAATTACAGATTACAATGGCGGATAATGGAGAAGAAAACATTGAACGCAAAAGAAGATTGGCAAGGGAAAGGAAGCAAAGGTGGAGAGATGCACAGTCACCTGAAACTTCCCAAAGCTTAAGAGAAGAAGACCAACAGAATAAAAGAAAAATGCGTAAGAAAGCACAAAGTGAGTGTGCTGGGGCTTCAAAGAAACAGAAAATTAAACTAAAACATGTCTGTGAACCATTGCCCAATGATACTATATTGCCTACTGACACCAATGTTCAGACACATGACACCAATGTACATATAGAAAGTTGTAGTGATATCTATGTTGAGGAAGTGCATGAGAATGTGTTTAGTAGAGCACTAAAAGTAGACACTCATTATTGTGGATTAATTATTGTTGTTTGTCAGTTTTGTGGGGCCTATCATTTTCTAAAGGAAAGACCAACTGACAGAGATTTCATTAGTTGCTGTCAGAAAGGAAAGGTAAGACTTCCACAAAGACACCCATTTCCAGATTACTTACAAAGTATCATGAGCGATCCAACATTTCCAAATTATACAAATTAAAAGAAAAACATAAGGTCTTATAACAGTGCAATGTCATTTGCTTCAATGGGTGCCACATTAGCCGAAAATGTACCAGGACATGGTCCTTACTGTTTTAGAGTTCAAGGTCAAATTTACCACCGAACTTCACATTTACACCCACAAGAAGGAGAGCAAAGGAAATTTGCACAGTTATATGTCTTAGATACAATGGAGGCTGTTGAACAAAGAATGACGCTTCCAGAAAATAAACAGTGTTTGCGCATAGTCTTTGAACAGCTGGATAAAATTATGGCCAACAACCCATACAGTCAAGCATACAAACAATTAGCACAGCTTGAAAAAGAACAACAGGGCCATGCTCAAAGACATCAATTGACAATGCCAAGAGTAAATATGGTGTTAAAAAGAGATCTCAACACTGATCAAAGAGTGCAATTGTTTGATGAGTTACATTCGAGCACAGGGTCAGATAGCTATTCCATTTGCAACAACTGGAATTGCAGCACTTTTGTTAGAAGGTGGTAGAACTGTGCATGGTGGATTTAAGCTGCCAGTTCCCATTTTGAAAACATCAGCTTTTACAAGCAAAAAAATTAAAAAAAAGTCAATTAATTAATATAGATGAAGCAACAATGATGTCATGTCATGCTTTGCAATGTATTGATAGATTCTTAAAAGAAGTGATGGATAATAATTTGCCATTTGGTGGAAAGGTGATGCTGTTAGGAGGAGGTTTTAGGCAAACATTACCTGTTGTGCCATATGGAAATAGAACTGATATCATTGAAACATGTATCAAGACAAGTAAACTGTGGAAAATATTTACACATCTCAAATTAGAATTAAATATGAGATCCAAAGGCCAAAATGAATTCAATGATTGGCTCATTCAAATTGGAGAAGGAAAACATCCACAAATAAATGATTTACCCAATAATACCATTGAAATTCCATCACAAATGGTTTGTAAGGAATCACTCAAATCAGCAATCTCTCTAAACACTCTGAATAACGACGATTACTCAGACATTGCAAACAAAGTGATATTAACATCAACAAATATAGATGCCTTGAATCTAAATAACGAAATTTTAAAATTCATCAATGCACCACAAAATAATTATTACAGTGCAGATTCAGTTCTGGCTGATGATAACGACAGTGAATGGAATTTTAGTATCAAATTTATTAACTCTTTAACCCCATCTGAAATGCCACCACATTTTTTGCAATTGAAAAAAGGGGCAATTGTCATGTTATTGAGTTAAAAGATCATTTTATACATGCATAAATTATGACTGGGACCCATAAAGGTGAACGAGTTTTTATACCAAGAATTAATTTATCTCCAAGTGAGAGTGGTTGGCCTTTTGTTCTTCAAAGGAGACAATTTCCAGTTATCATGGCATTTGCTATGACCATCAATAAATCCCAAGGACAAATTTTTAAGTCTGTGAGTATTTTCTTACAAGAACCTGTTTTTGCACATGGACAACTCTATGTTGCTTTTTCAAGGTGCACAAATCCAGATGCAATTAAAGTTTCAGTTGAAGACAACCCAAGTCAGGGTGATCTATTACACGATGGCCGTATTTTTACAAAAATATTGTGTGCTATGAGGTTTTGTAATCACAGATAATAGTGGTTTCATTTGAAGGAAGAAATTAAAGGTCAATTGCCCTCTTCTTAGCGGAAGACTATTTCAGTTACAAAAATATGTCAACAAATTACAGTAATAACCAACACAAAAGGAAGAAAGGAAAAAAAAAAAAAAAGGACTTACATCACATATTCCTTAAATAAAAGGCTGCTGTGCTCTTTCAAAAGGAAAACAGTTTCAAGGAAAATTAAAAAATTGGAATGTCTTGGAAGTCAGTTTATACATGATTGGCTCCACAAAACAATAAGTTTGCATTTTAGAAATTGTTTAAAATTTAAGATGTTTCATACAGGTTTGTAAGCTTAAAAATATGTTTATCATTTCTTCACAAATTAAAATGGTGCATGATATATATATTATTGATCCAGTTAATGGAGTCAGGAAGGAATTATTTTTGGACAACACTTTCAAAAAATTTACAAAGTTAAATCACATTTATTTGCCTTCCTCTGGATTCATTATTCAAACTCAATATAGTTTAAAATGAATTAAGGTTAAATGTTAGTATATTATGTTAATGTTTGCATTGTTAGCATTGTATGTTAAAAGTTTGCGAAATTTATTTAGTAAATGTTAAAAACGATTTATGTAATTTGCAGCAGAAACATTTGTTAACAAAATTCTGATCGACATTTAATGGGGTCAGGAAGGAATTCATTTTTTCCCCTTTTGAGACAATTGGCTAAGTTGCAATGGGGGGTTTTACTGTTTGCCTTCCTCTGGATTCAATACCTATGTGTTTTAACAGGAGTTTAAATTAAAGTTTGTATGTTAAAAAGCATTCTGTCATGGTTGAAGAGACTCATTTACAAAAAGCTCAACAATTTCATGTTAGTATTGTTAAAAATCCTTACACACTGTTTACAATATGACTTGAATATTAGCAAACTTCATGTAATGGTTTAAAATAAGTTTTCTGAGAAATTTGATGGATTGTTATATTAGTATTCCATACATGATAATTACAAAGTTTAATATGGTTTAATAGTACATTGTTAAAAAAAAATAAAAAATGAAAACAAAAATTGGGGTACTTCTTTGTAGATAACAAAAAGATTCAGAGTGTTAGAGAATCACAATGTGTCAAAAACAGCATTTCCAGATTTAAAATTCTATTGACCGTCGCTAGTAAACTTATAAATTCCATCTTTCAAAAGCAAAAAAGAAGAAAAATCCCCCCATGATCCATTTTCTATGAAATCTGCTAGCACTACAAAACATAAATATAATAATTATAATAACTATCCTGTTGTTTCTTTGTTGTCAATACTGGCTAATTTTCATCAAAAAGGAGCTGTGCAACATGATATAAAAAGAAGTTCTGCTGCACAGTAGCATCAAAGACGATGTCAAGAGATATCAATTCACCTCCATTTGCAAATCAGTTTTGTCAGTGCTCATCAATTTATGTCATTGAATATTGTCCAACACACTTGATACATTTGTAATTGCAGGATCTGTGTGCTGATTCTGTTCTTCCATGAAATATATAGTTTGAGTGTTTGCAGTATGACATGTGGATGACAGCAGCTTACTAACATGAGAATGTTCCACTTTTTATTACTGATTGTCTAATTCAGACTATATATATATATCACATATAATAGTTGTCAAACTACAAATCGTTGTCACGCTTTGCAAGCTCGCAAAGTGAGCTCGCAAGAACTGTGTCCCTCGCAAAGCGAGGGACGCAGTTCAGGCTGCAAATGCGGACCCTCGCAAAGTGACGGACCGCATTTGCAGAAAGTGAACTCTCCAACATCGACTGCAATGAGCCGAAGGCTCATTGCAGCCTGCAAATGCGGACCCTCACAAAGCGAGGGGCCGCATTTGCGGAGGTGGATGCTCTACGGTGCCTCACAAGAGGTTACAAACACCCACAGAAGCGGGACTTTGAAACAAAACATCTAACATGCAATCAATACATACGGACTTAGACAAAAAAAATAAAAAATACGAGCCACGGGACTTAATACGAAAAATTTGCAGGAACATCAAAACAGATTGCCAGCCCTGCAGCACAATGCTTCCTGCATATATTACTTACAAATAGGTAAAGTATATTAATTTCTTAATGTATTTATTATTTAATTAGCATAAAAAGTACATAGACACCAAAAAACCACTATTCCAATAAACACAAAACCCATTCACTGCGCACGTCACAACGAGCGCCAACGCTGCTCAGAGCACAAAAATTCAACAACCAACAGCCTCAACAATGAGCGCTGAAGGGGCTCATTTCGAGCCACGGGAGGAGCGCCAAAGACGCTCAGCGCGAGGCTCGCAATGAGCGCTGAAGAATCTCAGACCAACAAAAAAATGTATGTCTGTGCCAAACAGCATTACCTGCCTTACAATTTTATTGCCCCGTCATTTTCAACGGGCAAGTCGCTAGTATATATATATATATATATATATATATATTATTTTTACATTTTTTTGTGACTTGCCCATCAAAAATGACGGCAATAAAATTTGTAGGCTGGCAATGCGAGCCTCTCCCCCCTCTAACTTGCGAGCCTCATCAGGAACGCCTTGGGGGCTCATTGCAGGACTCGGTACCTTTGGTGTGCATTGCGAGCCTCTCCAACCGTCTAATTTATAGGCCCCGCGATAAGCACCTTTGCGCTCATATCGATCCCCGCAATGAGCAGCTTTGCCGCTCATTGCAGGCCTATACCAACCCGCCACCTTCATGCCTCGCAATGAGCATCTATCGCGCTCATTGCAAGCTCCCTCCCTTGTGTCTCATTCCCCTTGTGTCACCTTCCCCCCCTGTACCTCTCTTGTGCCTCTTTCCCCCCTCTCCCTGCCTTGTGTCTCTCTCCCCCTCTCCCTCCCTATTTTGTCTCTCCCCCTCTCTCTCCCCTGTGTCTCTTTCCCCCTCTCTTTCATGTGTATTTTTCCCCCATCTCCCTCCTTTGTGACTCTTTCCCCCTCTCCCTTGTCTCTTTCCCCCTCTCGCTCCCTTGTGTTTCCTTCCTCTCTCCCCTGTGTCTCCCCCCTGTGTCTCCCCTGTGTCTTTTCTCCACTCTCCCTCACCTGTGTCTCTCCCACCTCTCCCTCCCCCATGTCCCTGTCACCTGTCCCAAGCCCCTTGTGAGACGTGATGCCGGGCACATGTGAGTCCTGTCTGTACATATATACCTGTCACTGTCTGTGTGACACTGCTGTCAGTACCATGTCTTTGCTGCTAGGTTGTGCAGGCCGCTGTACCTGGGCTCTCCGTGGCTCCCTGGCCGTGTCTCGCACCCCCCTATCCCAGGATATGCATGGCTCGGCTGGCTATGGTAGCAGGACAGACTCGAGCAGGCTGCTGGTGGCGGCCGGAGCTGTGATATGTGTTAGTGAGGCACATCTCCAGGGCAAGATGCTTCTTGGTGGGGGTGACATGTGCGGGTGGTGCCGGTGATGCTGGCTGTTATGGTGTTACCAATGGCATTGATGTTGTATACCCGTGCTGGCTGCTCGTCCCCCCGCCAGACTCGCACTGTCTCCCTCACCATGGAAACCCAGGTGACACTGTTTCCACAAAAATAAGACCTTTCCCGAAAATAAGCCCTAGCACGATTTTTCAGGATACGCGTAATATAAGCCCTCCCACAAAAATAATCCCCAGACATCCGTTAAATGATAATATAAATGATTAAGACAAGATGAGTGTAAAAAGAAAGAACTATTCTATTGAGTACAAGAAAGGAATAGTGGAGGACTCCATAGGCAAGAATCTTTCAGCTTTCTGCATAGACAAGAAGTTGAATCTCTGTATGGTCCGCAATTGTCGAGCAGAGTATGATAACCTCAAGCAACAGGATGGAATTTGGGGTTTGGGGAGTTATGACAATGTTCCAGAAGAAGATGACATGATTGTATTTGAATAAATGTAGATTTTTGAACATAAATAAATGTTGTACAATAAAAGTAAGACATCCCCCTGTGGCATTTTTTTAAGCTGAAATGAATATAAGAGCTATTTTGGGGGGGAAACACAGTATATATATAAGATATATAAAATATAAATTATGGGTCACATAATCAGCATTCATGGGAAAGACAGATTGGGACATTGGAAAGACATAGAGCCTCTAGTGGCCAATGCATGATTAAGTGTAATTGTGCTTTTTTTGTGTGTACCCTATTCCTATGCCCCTATACACATAGTTATTTAGTTATTATTAATCTATATATACATACTATTATTATTATTATTATCTATATTTGTAACGCGCAAACATATTCCGTAGTGCTATACAGGGGCTAAGTGCATGGCAAAAATAATTAAACATTACAAAAAAATGAATATGGAATGAAGGGCCCTGTTATTGAACTTAAAATCAAATGTGCATAGTGCTTCTTTCCAAACACCCAGCACATGATTGGAAACTCGCAACCTTACAATCTAATATATCCAATATCTCATAAAAGTGAGTACACCCCTCACATTTTTGTAAATATTTTATTATATCTTTTCATGTGACAACACTGAAGAAATGACACTCTGCTACAATGTAAAGTAGTAAGTGTACAGCCTGTATAACTGTAAGTGTAACTGTAAATTTGCTGTCCCCTCAAAATAACTCAACACACCCCTAAGTGGAAAGGTCCAAATTGGGCCCAAAGTGTCAATATTTTATGTGGCTACTATTATTTTCCAGCACTGCCTTAACCCTCATGGGCATGGAGTTCACCAGAGCTTCACAGGTTGCCACTGCAGTCCTCTTCCACTCCTCCATGATGACATAATTGAGCTGGTGGATGTTAGAGACTTTGCACTCGACCCACGTTCCGTTTGAGGATGCCCCACAGATGTTCAATAGGGTTTAGGTCAGGTGAAATGCTTGGCCAGTCCATCACCTCTACCTTCAGCTTCTTTAGCAAGGCAGTGGTCGTCTTGGAGGTGTGTTTGGGGTCGTTATCATGTTGGAATATTGCCCTGCGGCCTAGTCTCCGAAGGGAGGGGATTATGCTCTGCTTAAGTATGTCACAGTACATGTTGACATTCATGGTTCCCTCAATGAACTGTAGCAAGGAGGTCCCCTTTACGGCCGATCGCAAACCATGCAATCGGCAGTAACCACTTCCGTGCTTGAACAGGATCGTGACTGCAAGACAGTAACTCATGTTTTCAATATCAGAGAAATGTAAATGCAAATATAAATTTAAGACAACACTGGAAAGCACTGTTAATGATGGGGAACACAATGGGTGACATGAGGATTAAACATTTTCAAGCGGGCTCATCGCCACAATACAATACTTTATTTCACATTTAATTTATGTTCAAAGTCCGATCGGCTTGAATAAGGAGTTACAAGCTTGGAGGTTAATCAAGCCCGTCGGACTTTGGACAGGAATTAAACGTGAAATAAAGTATTGTATTTTGACGATGTGCAAGCTTGGGAATGTTGTGCGTTTATTCCTTATGTCACCCATTAAGTTCCCCATCATTTACAGTGCTTTACAGTGCTGTCTTCAATTTATATTTGCATTTACAGTGATCCGAGTTTGCGGGCTTGAAACACGAGTTACGGACTTGGAGGTCATTCAAGCCCGTAGGACCGCAAAGGTCTTACTTTCAAATCGCAGCACTTAATAAGCAAATAAAAAAATATCCTGTACTTTTATTAAAAGAGAAAGTGATGTTAGGTCTTAGAATTAATAGCACAACATTCACAATCTCTCAAATCGTTATAAATAACTACTTTATTTAATCTTTATTTCAACCCAGAGGCTGGATTCAAAAGTCCTACGGGCTTGGAGGTTGAAGCCAGTGAGACTTTATGACGAAAGTTTTACATGAAATACACTATTTTTATTTGCCGATTGGAGAGTAGGGGAATGTTGTGAGACCTAAAATCACTTTCACTTCTAATAAAAGTATAGGATGGCTTTTTTATGTGCTTAATTAGTGCTACATTTTGTAAGTACAATTGTTGAGGGACTTCTTTGGTGTAAGTAAGCTACGGCTCGATTTTATAGATTTTCAGGCTTGACGGAAGGCTGATCGTAGCATTTGAATAGCGAATTGGGATTTCTTGCGGCCGCAACTCTTGTGGTCGATCAAGATCGAAGGCTTTGACGAAAGTTAGCTGCGATTGAGCGAATTGCAAGGGATCGCAGCTCGAGTCTTGTAACCCGCTCAGAGGCCGCAAATTGAATACCTAAGTAGCTTGCGGCCTTCCCCTTGTGGTTACTTTTCCAAAAAAGGATTTGAATGAGGCACCAAGAGTGCTAAGCCTGTTATACTAAAATAAGAAAAAATCACAAGAAATTGTGATAATGTATTAGAAAACCCAAGTACATATTAAGTCCTGTATTTTTAGTGTTGAAGAATGTGATCATCTTTATTTCCAATGCTTTTCTCTCCTGGATGTTTTTCAATTTCATGTGAGTATTTCGATTTTTAAGTTTTGGATGGAGTGATCATTCTGGCTAAAATTGTGTCCCACTGGGCTACAATAACTGTCGTCATTATGTTTTCTTATTGAATGCCTGTGTAAATTCATCCTTAAATGCATTATTTGGCCGGTTTCTCCAATGTAACAGCCTGTGTCACATAAAGTACATTGTATTATATAAACCACATTGGATGATGTACATGAATATGATCGTTTGATGTTATAGGTTGTTGTTTAGTTGTGGCTGTGTCAAATGTGCTGACATAATTTATAGGCACGTTTGTTAAAAGGTTTAGTTCAATTTTTTATACTCAGTTGCCAATTTTCTGCTGACAAGTTTTTGTTTTGGGTTTGGTGGTTGTTTAAATGCCAGGATGGAAAGTTTTGGGAATACATCATTTAATGCAGTATCTTCTGTTAGTAATGGTTGCAAATCTTTAATTATTTTACGTATTTTCCCTAAAATTGCATGGTATGTCGTCACCAGAGGTATACAGTACGTGAAGTAGTTTCTTTTGTTTTGTACTTTAACAGGTGTTCACTGGGTATTTTGAAGGCAGTGGTTATTTTTGGGGTAATAATATGGAGTTTGTAACCCTTTTGTTTGAAATATTCAGACAGTGTTTTGACATTTTTGTCATGGCCTTCAGTGATTGAGAAAATCCAATGATATCTAATAGCTTGACTATGGATGATGGCTTGTTGGTTTGGGAGGGATGAAAACTGCAGCTGTGTAGGTAACTACATCTGTCTGAAGGTGTTGAATAAACTATGAAAGTCTCTGAGTTTGCTTTCTCCTTCTGTCCATATGATGAACAGACCACCAAACCTGAAACAAAAACTTGTCAGCAAAGAACTGGCCAATGAACAACTGAATATAAAAAATGGAACTAAACCTTGTAACAAACGTGCCTGTAAATTATGTCAACACATTTATAATGATGACACAGCCACACATAACAAGACCTATACCATCCAAAGGATCATATTCATATACATTGTCCAATGTGGTTTATATAATACCATGTACTTTATGTGACACAGGCTGTTACATTGGAGAAACCAGCCAAAAAATGCCCATATGGATGAATTTACAAAGGCATTCAATAAGTAAGCATAATGAAGGCAGTTATTGCACCCAGTGGGGCCTCATTTTAGCCAGAATGATCACTCCATCCAAAACTTAAAAGTCAAAATACTCAGAGGAAAAATTATAAACACCCAAGAGAGAAAAGCAATTGAAATGAGGGGCCGGTCAGAAGGTCCAGCCTCTATCCACACTCCCTGTCAGTTGAAAGTTTTACTATACAGTTTAATAGGAATAAATCCCTGCAACCTGATTGGTTGAAGTCACTTAGGAGAAGGAACAACACTCTGTCTGAGCTGTGAGGCAGAGAGGGGGCGGTCTGTCAGAAAACAACACACAGAAAATCATACTTTTCATTTGATATAATATCTCTGTAAAAAAAGCAAGTATTTCAAAAATTCGAAAATAATTTCAATATGTTTTTATGTGCTAAATTAACTGGCCTTTTAACCAAACAATCCACTTTAAATGGCAGGTTTGGAGCGTTAAAAGGTGTCTGGTGAGGAAATAACAGCGTTATAGTGGTGCACAGTGTTAAACAGGAATCGGTGGCCAAAAAAATGCAGTATAGTGGGGTTTAGTGCGAAGTGGGGAATTATAGGGAAAAGAACGATATAGCAAATAGATCTATAGGGGGTAGCCTTAAGTGGGGTATAGCTGTACTCACAAAACTTAAAAACTGCAGAAGCATGTCCACAATCTCTGTTAGTACACCCAAAAGTCTTGGTAAGACCTTATAGCCACAGGGTGTGAGACCAATCAAAGGTTATCTACTTAATACTACAAAAGTCAATTATCTGTCCTAATACTTGCCTAGTACCTCTTTTTTAGAATTAAAAAAAAAACAAAAGTGTAAATAATCTCCCATAATACATACATTAAAAAATATATTCTACATATGATTTATGCCAAATAATTGATAACCAATAATTGATAACCATTTTTTTAATGTTTTGGAAGTACAATATTATACATGAATTAAAATATCAAGCAGATTTACTCTGCATTTAGGTATCTCAAGATCTTCAGGATAGCAGATCATCTCTCATCCATACTGGACATGGACTGATACAATTAGAACTTAGTGAGTATCTGTTTTGCCCCCCTTGGAGGCTGCCTGTCCTAGGAGTGTGCTACTCAGGGCCACAGTTATTTTGGCTCTTTAAACTTTACCCTGCCAGATTTTTCCTGGCTCCTACATCCATGAGCAAGACTATTATTGACAATGAGTGCAACTTAATCTAATGTTCTCTTCCTTATGTGTTTTTTTTATAAAAGGACAGTGTCCTTAATGATGGATCTGCATACCTTATAAACATGTACCTTATTATGGCATCTGTATAGGATTTGAGTGTTAATTCTGGGCTTGATGACATGGCTCCAGTAAAAACTCCAGTAAGGCTGACAACTAGCTAAGTGAGTTCTTGCAAGCAAATTTGTGGAGCTGGCTTTCACCGAAAGAAAAAATATCAATAAGACTTACTGACTTATACTCAGACACTTGAGATGCTTGGTAAGATTCCCCAAGGACATGCTGGTATAAAATCCTATGTAATGTTTGCCTGGTACAATATATATATATATATATATATATATATATATATATATATAGGCACTTAGTTTTGGTTTCGGTTAATGCTAACTTAGGACTGTATATAAAAATGACTATATATATATATATATATATATATATATATATATATATATATACAAAGCCTAAGATTAGATTTAAAAAGGGGGTTAATTATATCAATGATTTAACATAAAAATAGGCACAAGTTGTATTAACTTTCTGGAACTGTACTGGATTTTATACTGTATATAGCTTAACTGTGTTTCATTTATGATATCTATCTATCTATTTATCTATCTATCTATCTATCATCCGGATATAACACTTTCCATGGTAGAAAATGTGTTAAATATTTAAAAAGAATGAATGCAGGGGTTTATTCACCCCTCTGCCCATGACTCTCTACCCCTATGAGCCCAAGTATCCCTGAGAACCCCTACAAATCAGTTTATCGCTATGAGCATGAGTATCCTTGGTATCCACCTTAATACCTGGAGGTTCCCCAGGGAACCCCATGGTACATAAACATATACCCCTATAGCTATGGAGGTCCCAACACACCCCCATGGCACCTAAAATAAACCCCTATAACCATATAACTAGAAGTCCCATAGAGGTTCATAGAGACCCCATGGAGTTAATGGATTCCCAATGCCTCAAAGTTCATGGGTACATAGTAACTTAGGTTGAAAAAATACTTTAAGTCCAAAAATGTAAACATGTTAGATTTCCTCCTTATAATATGTGGATTAATTGTTAATTGATTAGGAGGAAGGCAAACAAAAAAAACATTGAAACATTGGCAATTGTCTCATAAGGGAAAACATAAAATATGTTCCCTTGATAAATACTCCTCCTTTTCCAGTTATCCAGAATAACCACAAATGCCCTTTTTACTTAAAAATATATCTAAAAATATAATTCATAAGTCATGTATCAAATCTGCTATCACAATCTCCTTTGCTAGAGAATTTCATACTTTAACCATGCTTACTGTGAAGAACCCTCTTCTTTCATTAAGGTATAAACATATCCCCTCTTAGTTCCCAATTAGTTCATCCTTTCCCCTTACTAGTTTTATTGCCCTTGTCTGTATGTTTTCAAGCTTTAAAATGTCCTTTTTATAAAGTGGTGCCCAAAATTGTACTTCATATTCCAAAAGACAGAATACTAGGGATTTGTATAGTGGCATAATTATATTTGCTTCCCTTGCTTATATACCCTTCTTAATGCATGCTATTTTACTTGCCTTTGCAGATGCTGCTTGACATTGAGCACTGTTACCTAGGTGGTTGTCCACAAGTACTCCCAAATCCCTTTCAATATCTGATATTCCTAGATTTGCTCCATTAAGATTATACATTGCATGGCTATTTTACCTTCTTAAATGAATACCTTTAGATTTATTCTTATTAAATCTCATCTGCAATTTAGTCGCCCATTTCTCGAATTTATGCAAATCCCTTTGGAGGGAAAGTACATAATGTTCTGATTTAATTGCCTTGCACAACTTAGTGTCATAAGCAAAAATGGAGACAATACTTTCCAATCCTACTTCTAAGTCATTAATAAATATGTTAAAAAGGAGAGGACCTAATACTGAACCCTGAGGAACCCCACTTACCACATTAGTCCAATCGGGGTATGTTCCATTTACAACAACCCTTTGAGTCCTGTCTTTTAGCCAGCTCTTCTAACTCACCCATTTTTCCTGGTAACTTCTGGCATTAGCAAGCATACACCTAATGTTGATTTTGATAGATTAGTTTCAGTAGAAGCACAAAAGGAGGGTGTATGGATTTTTTTTTAGTCCTGACCATATTATGTTTCTAGCGTGATTGTTACTTACTGAAATAAATCATTTTTCTGTTGCAATTTAGCAGTTCTAAAAATTTTACAGAACAAAGGGTGTTTTACTGCATGTCTGTGAAAACTGCAGATGACTGAACAGGAAGTAGGGAGAAAGGAAAGAAAGAGCATGGTAAGATAAGGAAATAGACAAATAATTACAAGTGTGACACACAAATATATTACATATGCTTAGCAAAAAAATGTAATCCATTTGTATTGCTTATTTGCCTGATGTAATCACTTTCTGTCTGTGTCCTCTCCCGATGACTAAAAATCAAGTCTTGATACTTGGTGGGACAAACCTAAAGTTGTCTATTAGTGTCATTCCATTTTATTATATGAGTGTTTATGGTTAAAAGGCTCAGAACCTGAAGGATCTGGTTGAACTTAGATGAATTTTGATCCAACCCCCTTGTACTTGTCAGCTGTTGGGTTCTGGGGCCTCTTAGATAAGAACCCTTATTTGGTGTTGGAGGGTAGCAGATTCAGAAGCAATTATCAAAAGTTCTATAATGTAAAAAGAGCAGTTGATACATGGAAAAGGGAAAAGATGAAGTGATGAAATCAAAACTCGGTATGTGAGAAGAGTGTTTGAGATATGCATAAGACTATTATGAGGAAAAAATAAATGAGAAATTGCTGCCTCACAAACATATTAAATATATAATTGTTATGTTTAACTGGTTAATACATATCATATATTTTGCATTTTTTAATATATCTGTATTTGACTCTATTTGGCTTTTTTAAAGATGGTAGCCAGGTATGTGACATCATTGCTTATGGATCAGTCCATTTACTAACATCTGTATTGATATAATATACATTTTAAAAAGTAGGAAAAATATTAGCTTTTATTTCTTTTAAACAGCATTCTGTTTTTAATAATCTCTGCCCAATAAACAAATTTAAAACTTTACTTGTAAATACAATACAGTTGTCATCTAAAAGAAACATGGACAGATTGAAGTCTGCTCCCTTTCTCTCTCGATCTCTCACTTTCTATCTCTCTCTCACTTTCTCTCTCTCTCTCTCGCTCTCTCTGTCTCTCTCTCTCTCTCTCTCTGTATGGGTATATACATATATTTGTTTTGAAGATCCGAAGTTCAGCTTCCAATGTGTAAATTGGAATTAATAAGAATTAATCAGTTGCACTGATAGTGAGATGCTGGTTCCATCCTGAAAAACTAGTGCCTATGGGTCAGCCCACTTGTATTACCAGAATATAGATTAGGCAAAGTTATATTTCAAGTAGGATAAGTTGACATTGGAATCCTTTTAAGTGGTGTCCAGTCAAAGACAGGTGTCTGTGTGTATTACCTTCAGGTCGGCAGACTAGAAATCTAACTTAGCATTACAGTTTGCTCGGCTAACTAAGCAGACCTTTGTACTATTTTCACTGCAAATGTGTCTGAAATCACTGTTGTTCTAAGGTAGATTCACTTTAGAAACAAATAATTCACTGAGTTCATGGTCAGGTACATCATAACTAAAAGTAAGATTGTAAGAGGGCCTTATCATATACTGTTAAATACATTGTTTTATTATCAATGGCATTCATTACTTTAGGCAAACAGTTATTTCAGAAAATCTGTGTCATCAGGGTCCTCTAGTCAAGAGACGATTTGGAAATTAGAGCCACTGAGGTTACAATAGCAATTGTATGTAAACATTTATGACTGTGAACAGAAATAACATAACATGAAATTGTATAATAGCTGAATTTGTATATTCAATTTTTAATTTGTTCTATTATATATCTCACAAAAATAATTCTCTGTAAAGACTTAGAAACAAAATAACAGTATGCAACTAGAATATTTACTTTATATGGGAGCTTCTTTCTACCTTTGGCAGTATAAATATTGATATTTTGGTGAATTGCCCAGAGTAGTGTTTGTTTGTTTTTGTTCTGTTCTAGCCCCATTTTGAACCACAGGTGGTTAAACCATTGGTTCAGGTATTGTAGTAAACCACATGTGCTAAAGCAAGGGTACTTTTAAACGAATCATGTTTGTCCACAGAATAAAAAAATAAACACTAAAGAAAAGAAAATCAAACAGTGTAGGCTATTGTAAACTCATTCTACATCTACCTCACAAGAAAATCAGATCCAAATGTTTGCTTCACATACTGCTTGTTTTAGTTTGCCAGGTTGCTGACCCTCATGTTGAGATGCTGGTGCAAGCAATGTGGGAATCAAGTATTTAATTGTATGTTTTTTTCTTTAGTACTCTCATTGTCCTTATTTAGATGCATTTGCTGATTCCATGAAGAGAAAACACTACTGTACCTCTGGTCTGTTGGTATTTTTATGATGACTTGACGAGAGATATTGGCCTAGAACATACACATAACATTATGAGTATTATCTATGATATGTTATTTAGGATTTACATTGTATTTACATTGCCATTATGATCAATATGAGGTTACATATTTAGCTTTGCTACCAATATAATACATTAATTATGCTGTAACGCCAAGCACTAGGGCAGTGTATCCCAACAACAAGCCCGAATTTATCCACATTTGTCTACATCCCTAAAAAGTCTACTATCACAAACCTTCAGGACACAGAACAAAACGGATTCCACAGAGATCTAACAACACATGTGCCTTTAGTACAAAAGGTGAAATTGTTTTTGTCAACTTGCCACTTGTCCACTTATATACATCTGAGGAAGTGCAATTCCCTAATTTACTTTTTTTTTCTTTGTCCCAAAATAATTGCTTATAAAGATTGCAAGTCCGGTGACTCTATTGTGAGGACTCCTTGCTCAAAATTGACTGATTATCTGAGTCAAGCTTTCTAAATTTCTCATGATGCCTTTGGGTTCTTCGGATTCCAAGCCTGGTAAGAGTATATTTTTCTGAATGGATGTATATTTTACATGACTTAAATAATTCCAGCATTTTCTTCAGGAATATCGGAGATCTTAGTGTATAAAGTAAAAATATTTGAAGACCCTGTGTAACAAAAGAAAAAGAATCATTTGCATACTATATATTGTAATCAGCAAACCTATGGATGTTGTGCAATTTGTTTAAATAGACATGGAAATAATGTGTTTCTTTGTTGTATCAGAAATAGGTTATTTTATCAGTCACAGTCTTTTTTTCTAATAAATGCCACAGATCACAGAATCATATTGAGAAGTTAAACTGCTTTTGGGGTCATGCCCTCTGCCAGTCTATAAAATCTTCAGTATGCTGTCTGTATTTCCTGTTAGTTTCAACTAAGTTAATAAAAGTTGAACTTGTATATTGTATATTTTGTCATGTAAAACAACTTTTATACTGTTTAAAACATGCACTTTTATAAATATGAAAACAAAAAAAGTCATGTTCCATCTCCCTTTAACTGCGACAGCCAATGAGAGACAATTAAAATAGATTTTGATACAAACTTAATCAATTATTATTGACTGTTAATAGGTTAGACGTGATTTTTTTTTTCTTTCTTTTTTTTTTTTATTAGGTTAGACGTGTTTAATGACAATGAATAATGTATCAGTACTCAAGCAGAGATACTTTTAAACTCTAGTTTGTAAAAGACCATTGAGGGCTGGCATTCCTTGCCCTTGTCTTAGACAGAGAATGGACTAACATGTGCATCAATAGTGCATATAACTTAATAACTCAACTACTACAACCAAAACGCAAAATGCATTATAACTAATGGTGGTGCAAGATGGAAGATGACTGGCATAATACATTCTTACATTACATGTATATATTAAGATTTACAGATAGTTTTTACAAATAAGAAGCAAATATTATTTCCATTATTTAAGTACTAACAATGGATTTTTTCTCTTTTACTTTATTTAAGTTTCCCATTAATTGGTTACTTGAGTCTCTTTTAATTTCAGATTATGTTTCAATTCATATCTAATGTAGTTTGTTCTATGACATGTAAGGCTAAATATTAGTGCATGTACTTTAGTTACTCATTTCTATAAAGCCCTCAATACAATGAGCTAATTCGTTTTGTTAGTTTGTTTTATCCTAGATTGTTTATCTTCATTACCTGAGTTGAGTTACAGATGCAGAAAATAAATCTGAAAACTAATCCTGTTCTGTCATCATTAATCAACATCAAATATCCAAAAATCCAGGTGACACCAAGCAGAACAGCTACTGATAGAATGCTTATAGTCTTCTTTAAAAAAGATGTTCTTCTTGTGCTAGATAAGACATGCAAAGAAATAATTAAATGTTAAAATGATTTTTTTAATTATCTCCACAATATGACACATACCAATATGAAATGAACATTTATCAAGATTCAAACTGAATCACTATTGTTATAAGAGCAAACAATATGTTATTAAGCTTGATATCTGTCTTTATATCATTGTCTTCTACAAGGGAAGGTGCGTTCAATGCATATAAGGAGTCAAGTCTTTGAATTATAATGTGGCAATCATAAATGCTTTCAAAAAGACTAATGTACAAAGGCCAAACCCGACTGGTAAATTAGCTTGAATAAAAAGTTATGAGCTATCACAAATTAAACATAATATATCACATATGTAGAATTATAATTAATAATTATATTAATGAATAAAAATATATCCGGTGGGGAATAAATGAGTAAAAGAAATGTATAGGAAATATTCATACGCAGTATTTTTAAACAAGCCTAGATTCATTTAAGTATGGTTAAACTGGTGAAAGCTTAGTGCAGCTCCACATTTTTTCTGTACATTGTCACATTTCTACGGGCAACCATATTTCTGGCCTCCTAAGCATAAACTTCCCCAGAGCATGCGGATTCTGGATCAGTACACATACAATCCCTTCAGTCCATAAGAGACAGCAGTTCCATATGACATTGGCAGTGATGTCATTCTACCCACAATAGGCACCAATGTTTATGGACGCTAATTCTGCCCCTTAGGAGCATGTATGTTGAGGATGGTCAGTAATATAGAAATTAGCTAATGTGCCAAATAAATAACATCTTTATTCAAATATCAAGTCATTTCGGATTTCTTATTGCATAAACCTCTCTTACTAAATGCATATTGTGCATTTGCTACTTTTTACTATGTTGATCCTTTAATTGTAAATTTAGGTAATTACTATTTGTTTACTAAACAGTTTAAAAGGTGCAAAAAATACCTATTGATACCCCTAATATTCATTACCTTTGTAACTGTTTATCTTTTCTCCAAATCAATCTCACTGCGACTCCAACAAAAATACAAATATTTATAGTCATGATGATCCCCACAGGCAGCAGAAAAGCCCAGAGCATTGGCTTCTTTATGTCAAATTCCCCATCTTCATCCAGGGAAGCCAGCCAACAGCTATAGACAAACACAGACAAATCAAAGTTATTACCTGGAAGGTACAAATTCACTTTATTCACATATCTGTGTAATCCAATTATGTTGTATATCTGTTATCTAGTTATCCTTTGTCACCTATGTTAAATAAATACTGGATAAGTAAACATTATCCTCCCAGTCTCATGTCTGTTGCATTTATTATATTGTATGATGTTATCTGTGTGAGAGCTCCCAGCAATCCAGTGCCACTACACCCAGAGCAACTGCCAAATGCCATTATGTTATGCTGCACCTGCAAGGCTAGTTTCTTGCTGGGTTAAACTCAAACAAGCGTGAAGGTTGCAGAATGACCTAAATTGTACGAAGTAAGAAATAAAATTCCCTAGATGATAATAGAGAAGCATGCTGTATATTAAAGGGGCACTGCAATGTACCAATTCATGGTAAAAAAAAAATAATGATGTGCATTTTCAGGTATGACTCATTTTAATTTTACTTTAAGAGCATGAGCCTTGGGAGCTTGTGCAACTGAATGCTGCCTGCCCTCATATGTAAACAATAAAGCAAATATTTTTTTCTATTATAATGCGCAACTAACTTCTTTTTTTATTTCTTAAACCAGACATTTTTAACCACTAGAGTTTGCCAAGAATCAATAAAGGATTCCTCACGGCTTTTACTTGAATATTGCCCCTAGCAAAATATTTTTTAAATAAATTAAATATAATACTAATCTTCAATCTCAGTGTGGTGTTGCTCAGTCATGTCTGACTCTCTGTGACCTCATGGACAATGCACCACTCCGATCCACTTAGTTTTCATGCATGGATATTGGAGTGGGTTGCTAGTTCCTTCTCCAGTGGGTCACAGAACACACACAGCTCCTGGTATTCCAAGGTGGTCACCCATCCAATTACTTGCCAGTGTGACCTCTTGGTTCCCTGGCTAGATTTGAACCCAGCATGTGGTGGTGAAAGCACCTGCATCCTAACATCTGTGCCACCAGGGAGCCCTCACTCTAAATATTAGTACTATTATTGCCTTATTATAATGAGGTCTGCAAAAAGTCCACCATATTTCTTACTTTATCTCTCCAACTGCTGTCAAATGCACACACACAGACAATATATAATACATTTCATTGATGAAAGTAGATCTGTTTACACAAAACATGAAACAAATCACCTGTAAATGCAAATATCTGTTTTTTGTTCGCCACAAGCTAAATTATTTCTAAAATAGTAGAAGTACTGGGGTACACATAATAAACAGATACATTGTTAGTTATAATCATGGGAAGATACTCCAGAAGTCCTATTAAATTCCCTGAACGTGTGAAACCGTAGCCCGTAACATAGCCTGCAAGACTTCCGGCTATTAATTTGGCCTCTCAAAGCTACCCGCAAACAACTTGGGGGTTAAGGGCGAAAAAACCCAGGGGATGTTGAAATTTGAACCCGGCGTTCCTAAATCCTTTGTTCTGTCAATCCCGTAACTGTTAAGTTCCAAACACACTAATACATTTCAAAAGACACCCTGGTGTTCAAGCCCGTAACCCACAAAAGTAGGCAAAAATATCACCTGCGAAGGGTTTACCGACAATTTCTCAACATTGTAAAATACAATATAAACACACCAGTGGACTTTAAAATATGTGTACAACATGGAAAGGCATTACAATTACTTGCACAACAATCCCCCAATAAAAAATAGGCATTAAAAAATATTTTATTTCATCATATGTTGGAAAGGTCATGCTTATGCCAATATGAAAAGGTCCCCTTGTGGATTGCTAAGTAGTGATGGTGAAGGGGCTTGTGTACCTAAATGAAGCTGTGAGCTATACCATGTAGGGCCACTGTAGGTGGGCATGTCATAGCAGAGAGGTCAGACAAATCACAGTCCACTAGAGAAGGAACTGGCAACCCACTCCAGTATCACCTGTCATATTCCTATCAGGCGCTCAGGGGAATGTTGACACTCCATAATATCACTAATTGGACATTTGCATGTGTATTAACCATTTATGTTGAATATATATGATATATATATATATATTATTATATGATCTAATGCTATTATGACTATTATTATTGTTATGTGTATTGATCTATTGCATAGTAACTAGGGCTCATTAGTTTACATATATAGTAATGTGACACATATGTGATGTATGTGGATGTCCCATAACCCCAACCATTGAAAACACACTGACACAGTGAGAACGGTATAACAAAGCTTTATTTCAGACACAGAGCACAATCAGAAATGGACAAGACTTTGCATTAATATCACGGGTGTGGCGTGGGCGGATTCCGGAAGAACAAGAGGCTTTATGGAAAAAGGGGATACCTAAAGGGGGTAATGTCATAGTCTAGAATAAGCATGATGCATAGCACCTACCAGGGTAACATGTGGTCACTACACCACTGCAACCAGAATCAGAAAGCACTCTATTTAATTGAAGAAACCATTAATGTGCATAGCACTTACAACTTGTCTGGATCTGCTCAATGAAACAGATGATTAAACCTCTGGACTGTGTAATCCAATCCAGTTTCACACATACAGTGTGATGACAAAACAAACATTTGAAAAAAAGTGGTTCACTAAAAAAAGGCAGAGAAGGATACAAACAACTAATCAACATGCATGTACAGTACAGTGCTAAATACTGTAACTGTAACAATATACCAACTCACCTGATTCCCATCTGCAAGCATTACTAACTATTAGCTAGATCTCTGGATAATCAGAAATATGTGAAAATACCCATTAATACGTAGAGGACACAAAGGTCAGCAGCCAGATTCACTGTTACTTACATCAGACCCAATGATCAGTTCTCAGACTGATATTGAGGTCATGATCCCATGCTTCACTGGTGCATATATTAATGCAGGCTGTCATTAACATGCCATTGTGAGACTTTGCAAGTACACCGCCATAGCGGTATTACTCTACATTTCATCTAACAACAATCATGTCTCAGATGTCTGGCTATATGATAGCTTTAAGATTGTGGGAGCTACATGTTAAGGGAGGGCTGTCATTGAAGGAATGTCTACTTGAGAGGCATTGTGAAAACCTTACACCTCACACATTTCCTTCACAATGCTTGCAGATGCATGAGATGCATTCATGGACCTAAATTGTACCTAAAACAAAATAAAAAAGACAAAATCTACAAAACAAGGCCTTAAAAATCATAGGGACTGCAGCATCTTTTCTTAACAGCATTCCTCAGTGGCCATCATTTGGTGACATATGCAGCAAAACCCTACGTGTCTACAGAGAAGAGGATCATGGACCATGTGATGGGAGGTAGCCATCTGCATACAAAATATCACCATCACATAGGCCAAGATCCAAGATTCTGTAGCCAGGCTAGATTAGGTTAACATTGTGACCAATAGATTGTCACTGAGGAGTGCTGATGAGAAGGCACAAACATATGAGCAGCCCCTATGTCCTCCTCCACCTAGGCACAGGGCCCACATCCCCCGTGGCTGGCCGCCATCTCCCTGCTGGTGGTGGTAGTCAGGCGGGGGCAGGGGATGGCAACCCCCCGGGAGGCGGCGGCACCTGCAGTGGCGGTGGTAAAGGCATGGTGGGAGGAGGGGCCGGGCTGCGGTTGGCTGGGGGATGCCTCCAGGGAGGGGAGATGGGGTTGGGCAATCCTTGGATTGCGCTCTAGTCCACCCCAATCCTGAGCAGCTCGGCCTGGTAGCATTCAGTCATCAGATGATGCCTCGTCTCCTCCCTATTGCACCTTGCCAGGCTGCCCATGACCTCTGCATGATTGGCGGAGATGCTGGCCTGGATCCCCCGAAACAACTCCACCTGCTGTAGCATGAGGGCTAGCATCACCGCCTGCTCATCTAGGCCTGATGTGAATGATGGAGGCCATAGGGTGTGGCCAGGTGAGGGGTGGCAGTGTTTGAGCAGGGAGCGTCTGGGGCCCGGCTGGAGCCTGGGGCAAAACTGACAGTGGTTTGGGTGGGCCTGGTGGTGGTTGCGGCAGCCAGTTCAATTCAATGCTGTGGGGGGAGGAGGTGGTGGCTGGCGGCTTTCATCATAGCTCCAGTTGGAAGGCCCTGGCGAGATGCTTAGACTTTGGAGGAGGGGGATAGTGGGGTCAAAACCCGGAGGTGTTGCCTGTAGTCCTGCTGGTGACCCCACTAGCCATATAACATCCTCCTCCTCCGAGCCAGGGCCCTCAGGTCCTCTCACTTCCTCCTCCCTCTGTGCCAGTTCCTGGTGGGCGGGGGCTTGATCCTCCACTTTCTCCTCCGATGGAGCCAACACCCTGCCTCTGGCTCGCCACTCGACCCAGACCTCCTTGATGCTGAGAGAGATAAAAGAGAGGTATATGTCATTAGTATGATGAATAATACATTGTTTTGTGTGCATTCCTAACTATCTGACATACAGGCTTGAACCTGGATGATACTCCTAATTACAACTCAGATTAGCTATAATTTGCTAGATGTGATCTATTCTTTGGTTCATGGTCTTGATCATTCTTGTCTCCTAATGCTATCTTGATTCCGGGTGCATTCTGTAACTGGGTAGGCTGCAGTGGACACACGAATAAATGGACTCTCTATGGTTTGATTACTGTTGTTGTGCCCAGGAATGACAGTGATTTGCCGGCTTCATGGATTTAATGATGCATCCATCTACTGTATCTCTTGTTAATTCCATGGAGCTGACATGTCCTTGCACTTGTTGGTCATCATGTACATGTATAGTGTGTGATGCACATGTGGTGGCACGTTGGTGTATGTGATATATTCACCTGACATGGAGGCTGGGTCCTGCTGTGCCACTAGGCTTGAAGCTCCAGTGGCGGGCACCTGTCTCCGAAGGTTCTTGGCAACCATCGCCCACTCATTATAGCTCACAGTCAGATTCTTCTCCTCCTTGGCCATCATCCTCCTCACCTTGGCCCTGATGTTGTCAAACCAGTGCATGACGTACCTCACATACCTTGGCGCTGTGCCTACTGCTGTAACCTCAGCCGATACTTCCTTACACATCTGAGCCCGCATCATTGTTCAAGTTAATAGCTCTGTAACATGGCCAAATTTCAAGCACTTTGTGGGTGTGCCAATATTGCTACAGGCTTCAAATTTAATGGGGCTGCAGGTCAACAAGTGAACTTCGTTAAGTACTAGCATTGACACTATTGGTTCACATTGAAAAACATTTTTCTAACACATTTATAGACATTTAAAACAAATTATTGTATGTATTTATGAATGCCTCCTGAACTGAATTCATTTTGCATAATTTGGAATCTTTTCACTGTTTTAACCACGTTGTTAATTCCAAATAAAAGTTTACTATCTTTTCAAACAAACAAATGTAATTATTATATTAGTTGCTTCTATTAATTTTTTTATTAGGGATAACTGTAATTAAAAGCATTATTTAATAAAATATCTAAAACATTGCAAAATAAACTTACAACTCTTCTTGACGGTATTCTAATGGGGAATTCACTCTGTATGTAGCTCCTAATGTTATAGCAACAATTATTGCTGGAAGACCTGTCGATAAAATAAGAAACACAGTAGCATTTACAAATTGTGCATGCTAGTTTACAAAGAAATACATATCATTATTATGATAACATTCGTATACTAGCTACACTGAGGGTGGAGAAGCAATAAGCATAGATTTTTCATGCAAAATGCTACTGCCATATCTCTACCATAATCCTGCATATCATTAGCACCAGGAAATTCACCAGTAAAAATGTAGCTAGTTGTAATTTGCAATATCTGCATTGGTACTATTAACGCATATAACATACATAATTTTTTCAGTGGATTTCCTAGTAGTAGTGAACAATGTCTCTCTTTATTGGATTTATATTCTTAATGATATTATATCAATGGTCTTTTTACCTTACTGTTAACTATTATTATTTATCCAGAGGTCAAAGCAATCTTTAGTTATTATTGTCTAGGGACACTTCTTACTTACTTAATTGAACTGAGAAGCTTGCTGACCTTCTGAATTTACACCAGTGAAGAGGGTGAAGATCAGTGTTTCTCAATACCAGGGACAGTTTTGGACAGAATATTGATGAACATTGTTGTTGTTATTTAGTTATTCAGTCGCATCCGACTCTCAGTGATCCTATGGACCGCAGCACGCCAGCTACATCTCTCAGTCACCACTCTGAGCTCCATCAAGTTCATGTTCGTTGCTTCAGTGATCTCATATATCCCTCTACGCCTCTGTCGTCCCCTTCTTTTGTGCCTTCAATCTTTCCCAGCATCAGAGTCTTCTCTAGGAAATCTTGTTATCTCATGATATGGTCAAAATAATTGAGATTCAACCTCATGATCAAATTGACAAGTGAACTGTTTGTCTTGATTTCCTGAAGGACTGATTTATGGATCTTTTTGCAGTCCAAGGGACTCTGGGTAGTTTTCGCCAACATCACAATTCAATGGTGTCAATTCTACGGCATTCAGACTTCTTTATGGTCCAGCTCTCACATCTGTATGTTGCTACTGGGAATATCATAGTTCTAACTATGTGGCTCCTTGTCTAACAGCATATCTGAGTTTGTTGATATTTCTTACAGCAGTATTGATTCCAGCTTTGGACTCATCCAGCCCGCCCTTATGCATGATGTACTCTGCATATAAGTTGAAGAAATAATGTGACAATATACAACCTTGTTGCACACCTTCTCCGATCTTGAACCATTCTGTTGTTGCATGTTCAGTTCTGACCATGGCTTCTTTGTAAACATACAGATTTTTTGGCAGGCGGATGAGATGATCTGGTACTACCATCTCTTTAAGAACCTGCCAAATTTTGTTGTGATCCACACAGTCAAAGGCTTTAGAATAGTTTATGAATCTGAAGTAAATGTTTTTCTGGAACACTCTGGCTTTCTCTAATACCCGTCGGACATTGGCAATTTGATCTCTTGTGCCTCTTCCTCTGCGGAACCCGGCTTGCACATCTGGTAGTTCCCGGTCCATATATTGTTGGAGTCAAGCTTTTTGGATCTTAAGCATTACTTTGCTGGCATGTGAAATGAGTGCAATTGTTTGATAATTTGAGCACTGCCTCTTTGGGGGTTTGGATGTAGACTGACCTTTTCCAGTCTATTAGCCATTGTTGAGCTTTCCAAATTTGTTGGCATAAGGCAAGCAACACTTTCACAGCATCAGCTTGTATAATTTTGAATACCTCAATTGGGATTCCATCAACTCCTACAGTCTTGTTATCAGCAAGGCATTTTAGGGTCCATCTCACTTCACTCTCTAAGATGTCTGGCTCCAGCTCATTGAACAAACTATTGAGGTCATCAGTGCCATTAAGATCCTTCCTATATAGATCTTCTGTGTATTCCTGCCACCTCTTCTTTATCTGATCTTCTTCTGTTAAGTCCCTTAAATTCTTGTCTTTTAATACGCCCACTTTAGCATGAAAGGTTCATTTGAGATCCCCAATCTCTTGACTTACCCATTCTGTTATCTGCTTCAATATCTTTACATCGCTCATTGTAGAATGTCTCCTTGTCACTTCTTGCTATCCCCTTGAACAGTTTGACAAATATTTTCAAATCTCCACTACCCTTCGCTTTCCTTCTTTCCTGGGCTACTTTCAAAGCCTCATCAGACAGTCAGTTTGACTTCTTACTTTTCTTTCTTTTAGGGATATTCTTTGTTGTTGTTTCCTGAATAATGTTGCAAACTTTGATCCAAAGTTGTTCAGGCTTTATATCTTTCATGTCTAGTCCCTTAAATATATTCTTTACTCCCACTGCATATTCACAAGGGATATTATTAATATAATATATATTCTTGGTCTGGTGATTTTCCCTCTATTCTTCAGTTTAATTCTAAACTTTGCAATAAGAAGCTCAAGGGCTAAGCTGTAGTCAGCTCTAGGTCTTGTTTTTGCTGATTATTTAGAGCTCCTCCATCTTAGGCTGTGAAGTATAAAGTCAATCTGGTTTCTATATTGTCCTTCTAATGTTGTCCATGTGTAGAGTCGTCTCGGAGGCTGTTAGAAGAGGGTGTTTGCTATGACCAGAGAGAGAGAGAATTATCTTGACAGAATTCTACTAATCTGTGGCCTTGTTCTCCAAGGTCAAACTTGCCATTTATTTCTAGTGACCTTTGGTTCCCTTCTTGGTGTTATATCTATGAGGTGTTAAATAACTTTGTAGAACTGGACAAATTCAGCATCCATGGTGGGAGCATAGACTTGGCTCACTATGATGTTAAATGGCTTGCCTTGAATTGAAATTAAAATCATTCTGTCATTTATTGGGTTTTAATCAAGCACTGCTTTGGCCACAGCTTTGCCCATCCTTTGATTGGCTATGAGGGCTACTCTATTTCTTCTGCAGGATTCTTAAACACAGTAGAAGGTCTGGTTGTTATTGGATGTGAAATGTCTCATTCTAGTTCATTTAAGTTCACTAATTCCCAGGATATCGATGTTAAATTTTGTCATCTCATTCTTGACTACATCTAGATTGCCTTGGTTCATAATTCTAACATTCCAGTTTCAGATGCTGAACTGGTCTTTGCAGCCGTGGGACTTTCTTTTCCCCTCCAGACACATCCCCAGCTGGGTGTCCTTTCGGCTTTGGCCCAACCACTAGATTAGATCTGGTGCTACTTGTACTTGCCATCTGGTCTTCCTCAGTAATGTGGTTGGCACTTTCTGACCTGAGGGGTTCATCTTACAGTACCATATTGTTATGTCTCTGGTTGAGCCTGTCCATAAAGTTATCTTAGCAGTCTAACTGGGGTGGGTTGCAGGTTCCTTCTGCAGTGGACTGCAATTTGTCTGACCTCTCTGCCATGACCTGCACATCTTGAGTGACCCTACATGGTATAGCTCACACCTTCATTGAAGTATCCAAGTCCGTTCACGATGGCAAGGTAGCAATCAGAAGTGGATTCATGAACATACCTGCACTTAAAATGCATTCTATACAAATCATTTCAAAACTTGAAGAAAATCTAGTGTGCCGCATATAATATCACCATATTCAAAATGTTTTGACTCTTAAAGGCAGTCTGCCAAAGAACAGGGCCACAGATCAAAAAAGCATGAGAGCCACTGGTGTAAATAATGTTGGCTAAAACATTGCAAACAAATGGTGTCCTCTAGATCTCTTTTTTTTTACAGGGTTACATTTGCCTCAATACTTTTATCAACTTATACATAAGTATAAATCATTTTAAATGTGTAATTGATACTTACATAAATAATGAACAATACCTTCCTCAAAAAATAACAGATAGACTGTGAATACCCCTTAAACTAACTTTTGTTATTCATTCTGTAAAAATCAAATAACCAGTAGACTCACAAACATGGCTGGTCTGGTATTTGGAATGAAACATTGGCAGAATGTATGCAAAATATTTGCAAAAAATATTTAAAAGGTAATAGAGACCATTAATATGTTTTTGAATGCAGATTACTCTTAATAGAATCATATTGCAAATTTAATTACAATTAACAGAGTGTTACTACTGTAAGTGTGAAAATATTAATGCATAAAAGCTTTTGGTGACTGTATATCTAGTGTATTTAATCAACTTTATACTTGCTAATTAAGTGTAATCATATTTGCGTAGGTCGAATACATTTTATAATACACAATACTATGAGGACTAAAAGAAGCTTAGTATGGTGTTAATTTGTAAATTGTTATTCTGGGTATTAGAATATATAATAAAAACAGCTGATAGTCCTCTCTCAACAATTTTCTGCTCTTATTAGGTCAGAAAGGCAATATGAACTATTGCAATGTTCCAGTTTTCACATATTTACTTTTTATTTTTCATTTCCTAACTTAAAGTTTTACACAGAACACAACATTTTTTTATGATGTATGTTTATTAACAAAATAAATCTTTTGTGAAAAAAAAAATGAAAAAAGCTGGTGCTTCTCCAGTCAAAATACTTTGCATTGCGGCAAAGTGTGCTACGACTTCCTTGCACCTCCTTTATTGTGTGATTTTTTTTGACTGTGCTGAATTGTATGCCAGTCAGGTAGCCGTAGGGAAGCAGTAGCACATTTTGTCATTACTGCCAAATAGTGGCCTTTTAAAACATCATTCTCCATTGTACAGTATAATGGTATACTTTTTTAAATCAACACCACATAATTAGTTTTCTAGAAGTAACAAAACAATAAAACTATTTACCCCATCCAATTAGTGTTGCACTTCTGAGAAAGTAACTTGGAAGGCTTGGTTTAATCTGGACCAGGAGGACATACATCTGAGCAGCATTAATTGCAGACCATACAAACGTAGCAAGCAGAAAGTAATGCAGCAGAGCAGTCACCGCTGTACATGCCGGATTCTCAGGTAGTTCAACTAAGTCTTTAAAAAGTAGAATATTGTTCGGATCTGGACTTGTTCCATTTTGTTTTTCTGCATCTTGATTTTCCAGCCCAGCCATAAAAATGATATTGAAGACCAGCATGGATACACAAAGACTTAAAAGTCCCAGTTTAATTGGTTGTTTCTTACTGCAAATGGCAATAAACATGGATTTGTTAAAAAAAATTCACATGAAAATGAAAAAGATTTTTAAACAGTAATTCCTGTTTTTTTATATACTATTGAAGCTGGCATGTTGGTCAATAAATGGTAAATTTTGAATTTATTGCAACTAGGCTTTGAAAACGGTGATACACTTGACAAATGGAATATGTAACTCTTGAAACGCAGGGGTGTAGGAAACGGAGAGGGGATGGGGGGGGGCAAATCCCCCCAGAATTGAGGCTTCCCAATTATAGGCACCTCCTATGCCTTTAATTCCCAGATGGGCAGCTCTCACAAGATCATGCGACATAATCTTGCGTGATCTCATGAGACCCGTCAGTCAGAATTCTGCTGACAGCCAAAGGCACAAGAGGTGAGGGGGATAGGGAGGGGGTAAGGGGAATTTATATGTTTTATAGAGATATATATATATATATATATATATATATATATATATATATATATATATATATAAAACGTGTATATACTATATCCACCCACCCAAGATTTTTTTAGGGTCCTACGTACTTGGTGCTACATATAATTGTTCATATGTATATATTTATACTTTTTACTGCAAAAGATTCAGTCAGATGTATTATATTCTAGGTGCAAATATTATACTGCAGTACAAACTGTCATTATAGTTTACACTGATCTACTTCCTGAAGTAGGGAGAGGCTTTGAATGCCTGGGAAGATTTATATGGATAATGGAAATAAGGCAACGGAAACTGACAATGCTTTCATTAGGATTCATTTAAAGTATGTTTTACAAGGACACATACTTCTGAGACAGAAGCTGCAAAAAGCAACCATAAAGAAAATGGAAGCCTTCAGAAAATAATAATTGTTGTTGTTTTTTTGTTTTGTTTTTTAAAGTAAATGTCTTAAATGTATGTATGTATTTCAGTAACATTTACCACCCATCTTCATACAGGATAAAATGGGTTTCTATTTATGGTGGGCAGGTGAAACACTGATCTCTAGGGATAAACTGAAAGGTTCAAAATAATTATTTAAAAAGGGAAAAATTATTAAAAATATAAAGTCTGTGAAATGTATACCTACCAATAATATTAGTACCCTATTTATTATGTTTGTCTAGAAAAGTTAGTGACTTAAACTTGGAATGTAATCTATTTGAGCACAACATTTTATTCTCTTTATTATTTGAATAATTCAAAGAGTATTTTCCATTCAAACTGCTTACCTTATAACGATTTGAAATATTATAGTCGTGACCAATCCAATAATAGAGAGGCTGCAGCCAACGGTGGACACAATATCTAGTGGTTGTGCATAGGTGATGTTATGTCGGAAGCTCTGAAATTATCAGAATAAATAATTAAACATTGTAATTTTTTCTGCTTTACTAGATATTTAATGCACCTATATAATGACTGTAATGCTGTATGAAGGAAAAATATATGCTTTAAAAAGTTAGTCTAAGACCATAATTTGTGATAAGGCTAGTTTTTAATCATACAAAAAAATAACTAGCTGCCTCTGCATCTGTGATACTTGTGCCATGGTTGTTTGTGCCAGAGGGGCATTTACATTTCTCCAGAATCAGGACTTGTAGTTTATATTGTGTCTGCCTACTTCTGAACAGATGCATGGGAAAGTAATAGTTGTCAGACACTAAAAGCTTGAATAATATAACAACCCCCCCCCCCCCCCCACCCCCCTTCCTCTCCTGTTATATTTAAACCAAGATTAGCACACCCATCATGCTCCCCGGAGCACTGAAGCCAGATAAGATAGAACTTCCTATACACAGAATATTTCATCTAAAATACTATATGCTCATGGCTTACTCAACTGCTAATGCTGGTGGGGAAGTTTTTCGCAAATTAACTAGACCTTAAAAGGAGGCTGACCTGGATTTGCAAAATTCGACATACATTTTTTTTAACTTTCAGTCTAAATTGCTACTCATTTGGACTATGGCTTGTGTCTTCAAACCCTTTGGATTACATGAAGTACAGTATTTTTATGAATTACTGTATTAGTCCCCCTTTAAGAATAAAATAATACATAGGAACAAATGTATACCTATTATGGAATGGGTAATAGCTTGAGAACAAATGAAGTAAAATGATGAACAAATTGGTGGGGAGAATTTTATTTAACACGTGACATGCTGTATTCAAGTAAAAATACATTGAGTCTAAGATGATATGCTGAATAATTACTAGCTACCTGTACAAACAAATGTATTTTAGCTTAGTAAATATCCCTGCCTTTCTCTATGATAGCTTGGTACATACTCACCTTGAGGAGACGACAGAGCAGATATAAGAGAGCAAAGAAGATGCATCATCACTAATGGCTCACTTCCTTATCATCATTTGTGTGGACTACTGGAATTAATTCATCATCAGTTTTCCAGTCCATGCATTCACTCCATTCCAATAAATCCAAATGCCTCTGCATGCTTAAAATTAAATCTTCCCCGCATTACCAACACCTCCACTCACATAACCCACTGCCAAATCTCTATGTGGCCTTGCCCCTCCTTATCTTGCCTCTCTAATCTTCCTATATGGTCTTTATGATTGGAACCCCTTCTTTGTGATCACAATCCGATTGCTGATCTTCCACTATGTTTCACTACATTCTCTACAATCCAAATTCCAAACCTGCGCTCAGACCTGCTTCTGTTCATTCTCCCTTCTTATATACCTTGGCCCTCATTCAAATGCAATTTGGCCAATTGAATAAGGCTCTAAATAAGCACATAACATATTTTTTTAAAGAAGTTTTTAGGATTTCACTAACTAAAAACTTCTCTAAAAAAAATATGCTCTGTGCTTATTTAGAGCCCTATTCAATTGGCCAAATTGCAATTGAATGAGGGCCCTTCACTGTAATAAACTCCCACTTCACATTTGTCTCCAAACCTGCACTCATGCCACATCTCCCTGAAGACCCACTTCATTTCTCTTGCCAACACTTATACAAATCATTTCCCCCTGCTTTTCGTGATCATCATATTGACTTATTGCCCCATGACCAAATTTTGCACCATTTCTACAACATACCCAAACCTCACTTTATTTTCTTTGTCTATTATGTATGTTCAGTAAATATACGCTCTTATATTCCAAATAATGAAATACCATCTTATAACTATGTAAAGTACCTTGGATAAAGACACTATATGCAAATGTAAATAAATAAATACAAATAAATGGCAGTGCAGTTGCCAGTCATGGCCTTTGCACGCAAATATGAATTCTACTGGGCACAAAAATTTACCATTAACACAGCAAAATTAGTTGTATGATTGCAGGTGCATCTTAAGAGGTCTGAGTTATTAATAACTTTTGAACAACCAGTTGTGTTCCAGTCATTTGTGTAATAGTCCCAGAAGACACATGCATAGTCCACCAGTATAACTGAAGAATCATACTGGAATAAAAAGCAGAATAAATGTAATGTAATATAGAATTATACATCTAATTTATGATGACATTATTCAAAATATTTATATCTTTAAACCATAGTATTATTAATGTTATTATTATTATTATCGTTATTATTATTATTGTTTATTTGTAGAACGCCAACATATTCGTATCTCTATACATAAGTTAATTTTCAGGCAAAGACTTATTCAATATTAACACATTTCAAAGAATGGAGGGCCGTGTATTTCAGCTTAGAATCCGGTGTCCATATTGCAAGAATGAAAACTCGCAGACTTACAATCTAAAGTATTATGTATGTATATTAAAATATAGACAAATCATAAATACAAGCCTCTCTACATTCACAAAATATTTCATAATATACTGAATCATTACTTATTTTATTACTGTTTCTTTGATCCTAATTCATTTTAAATTTTGTGTGTGCTACAGAAAACTTAGGGCCATATGCATCAGGGGATTATCAATAATTAAATGCAGATAATGTGGAAGATAATGTGTCACTTTTTGCTTGTGGATCAGAAAGGCCGACTGATCTCAAAATGGAAAACTTCAATATTATATAAATATATTTTAATGCAAATTCATAGATACTTGTTATCAACTATAGTTTTACATTGTACCATATTTGGAACCTCCGCTGTCACTTTAAATTCAGGGTCAACTTTTCCAGGTATTTTCCAGGAGGTGTTTTCAAAATAAACATATATTTTCAGTATTATTTCACAACATGCTTAAAGGACCAATGCCCAAAACAAAATCTCGTAGTAAGAGCATAACTAAACAGCTTTTTTTTATTAGAAAAAAATAAAAGTTTATGCCTCTACTGGACCCTTTGCGGGTCTGAGGTGCTCCAAGCCCGTGGGACTTTGTACACGGAAATTTGACATGAATTAAACTAAAAATGATTTTCAGATTTGAGTGTAGGGGAATGTTGTGCTATGAATTCTAACACCTCCAATCACTTTTCACGTCTCATCAAAGTGGAGGATGGCTTTATTATGTGCTTAATTGGTGCTCGCAGGACCTTTTTGGTGCAAGTAAGCTGCGGCTCGGTTTTAGCTAATTACGGCCTTGACGAGAGGGTTTACGTAGCATTTAAATAGCAACCGTGGCTTTCTTGCGGCCGAAACTCTTGCGGCCGTGTAAGATCAAAGGCTACTGCCAACTCTTAAATATAATGTTTTAGCCACATTAAAACACTGAGGAGCTCCAATAAAACATCTATTTTTCCAATATTGCTAAAAGAAAGACATATTTTCTAAAGAAAAAAAATCAGTGAAAAAGAGACATATTTTCCACTTGCAGAAAATAAATGTGCATTCATATATATTTAATACAGTATGCAACAAATAAACAGCAATGTGCTATGTCTTACCTGTGGATTCATGATGAAATCTACATTAAATCCTAAATTTAAATTTTTTACAGATCCACTGCCAAAGTTACCAGATATTATTCTCTTTCTGAAATTCAGTTTTGCCTTGTGTGTTTTGGAACGGAAAAAATTATCATTCTGATACAAGACAAAACCAGCTCTGCTTTCCATATCTACTCCTATAAAATACAAATTATATTACAATACATTATTTGACGATTAGGTTCAGCAGTTCTTGAGGTCAATATACAGTACATACAGGCTTATTAAATCGAGATTCAGCCAATTGAATAGGGCTCTATCCAAAAGCAAGGTCTTCACTAACTAAAAACTTCTGTAAAAAAAATATGCTCTGTGCTTATATAGAGCCTTATTCAATTGGCCAAATCGCAATTTAATAAGTCCGATAGTATCCAGATTGGTATATATTATATTTTTCGACTATATACATAACATATCTATAGATAATATCAGCTAATTAATTTAGAAAGCAATTAAACAATGCTTGACAGTTTCTTACAAATAGAAAGATATACTGTATGTTTTATAACCAGTTGATATGTCATATTTTATCCAAATAAAATCACTATATTACTTTCAATAGTATTTTGTGTATTTTTGTTGCATTTATGACTTTTTGCCTTAATTCACCTACCCGTGCTAGACTTGCGCTGCTATTCAATTGATCAGAACGAAAGCCAAAACCGTAAACCAAACCGTAAGTACCATTTCATTGGGGGAACATGATCAATAGAAATGGAGGTCGTCATCATTACGTCAGTAAAACATGGAGGTGACATGTCAATCAACTAGAGATTTGGGGGCCGATATCCAATAAGCCCTGCAAACCATCAATGTACAAATCAATAAATATGAATGTAGCCAATGTTGTAGTCCATGTGGGTGGCCTGATATGTATTAACTTACTGATTCCCAAGATCAATCCAACCCCGAATTGAAACAGAAAAATAAATTATTTTTGATAGCCGATTTGCAGGCTTGAGACTGTTGTGCAATACATTTTCATGTCTTTCATCACTTTCCCAGTATTTTGAAGTACAGTATTGATATTTTTTATTTGCATTTAAAGTGCTCCGGACATGTTTTTAAGTCCTTTGCAAATCTTCCTTGGAACCCGTAACTTGTGGACAGACTTTTGCCATTTGCGGCCTTGGCGGGTTGGTTAGGGAGAAGAAATCTGAACAATTGAATAGCAATTTGCGATTTTAGCGATCGGAACTCAGCCGGACATAAAAGATCAAAGGCTTGGTCGGCTTTTAACTTGTAATATTAACCATTGCAAGAAATTGGAGGGCGGAGCCCGTAACCCAGTCGGAGCCCGCACAAAAAAAAACGCCAATTGAATAAGTTACGGACTCCATTACAAAAGCCCGGATCTCCCGATGCCTCAATTGAATGAGGCCCAGTTTGCTATTACTATTATAAGCATCTCTGTGATTTGAAATACATACACCAGAGCAAACTGGTGGGTAGCCATAACCTTTTTGCTAGCACTAACTGGTGATTTGGGAAATTATTTTGCATGTCATTATCATGTCCATTCATTTGTATTGAAATATTTCCATAATGTAACCATACAATATCATCACAGAAATGTGCAATGTAATGCAAATTGCAATAAAATCATGCCTCCAGTGACAATTCAGGTTAGAATAAAAAATAATGACTGCCCTAGTAAAGAACAATCACCTATAATTATTAATAATTTAAAGACGTATTCCTTTTTTTACATATTTTTATGCATATTAAAAACTATTATACTCACTTTCAGACGCATTGATGAAAATCTGAACTTCTGCAGATGTGTTTACTACAAGTTCTGTTGCACTTGTCACATCAATTCTGCTTGAAAGTAAACTATTCCCACCGTCCAAACCTAGGAAAATAAAAGACATAAAAAACATTGTTGTAAAACTAAAAAATTAGTTGTATGTTGTATTGTTAAAAATCACTATGCGTTCCAATTTGAAATTAAGTTCTGTAGTAGTCTATATTTAGTGAAAAAAATACACACAGTGCTTCATGATGAAAATCAATATCTTCAGCACATGGTTTCATGAAACCTTAAAGGGACATTTACCTCACTATACAGTAAGTGCTCTTCATTGTGTGAAGCCCTATTAAATTCCCTCAACGTGTAAAACCGTAGCCCGTAACTTAGCCCGCAGGACTGACAGCTATTAAATTAGTCTCTAAAAGCTACCCGCTAATGACTTGCAGGTTAAGGGCGGAAAATCCCTACGGGATGTCGAAATCTGAACTCCGTTGCCGCAAATCCTTTCTTCTGTCAAGTCTGTAACTGCTACGTTCCAATCACGCTATTAAATTGCGACAATTTCCCAAAGACGCCCTGGTGTTAAAGACCGTAACCCGCAAATGGAGGCAAAAATATTACGGGCTCCAAATAGGATCCGCAATGGGTTTACAGACAATTTCTCAAAACTGTAAAATACAATATAAACACATCACTGGACTTTAAAATATGGGGAGAGCATGGAAAGGCATTACAAATACTTGCACAATAATCCCCCCACCCCTCCCAAAAAAATAGGCATTAAAAAATGTTTTTATTGCATCATATGTTGGAATGGTCATGCATATGCCAATATGAAAAACCATGCTGGAACAAGCAGAAAGCAATTAAAGACACACTACCTGATTAAATAGCAACACAAAAACATGAGACTAATGCCATATTAACCCTTTCTCACTCACAGAGGCTCTAATGTGGAGCCTGGAATCATATATAATAGTTGTCGTAATTGTGAGTTGTCGTCACGTAATGTTAAAAATTACTGGCTCCTTTGTCGCTCATTGCGTGCCTTGCGATGAACGATAAAGGCCCACACGACTTTGCTGCAATGAGCGCCAAAGGCGCTTGTTGCAGGTCACGCCATGAACTCTGAAGACGCTCATCTCGAGGCCCACACAACTTTGCTGCAATGAGAGCTCGTAACGAGGAAGCACGTAACTCAGAATCTGTCGGAAGACCCCCAAAAGACGACAATTAATTAAAAAATTTACTTACAACCTCACACACAGCACAGGGGGAGAGGCAGGGAGCTTGTGAGTGAGGTTACAAGCTAATTTGAGGCATAATTGGCGTTTTTCTGAGATAGAAAATTGCCTAAGTGAGGAAAAAAATGGGGTCCCTAAAGACTTAAATGTTTTGAAAAAGGCTCAAAACGAGGCAGAAGGCTTGCAAGACTTTGAAAAAAATAAACAACGGCGCTCATCTTGAGAAGGGAGGGAGAGGAGAAAGGCACAGGGGAGCGAGAGGGGGGAGTGTATGAAAAGAGACACAGAGGCTCGCGATGAGCGTTGAAGGCGATCATCGAGAGGCCCGCAAGTTAGAGGGGGAGAGTCTTGCATTGTGTGGCAAACAGCATTGTCAGTCTTCAAATTTTATTCCCGTAATTTTTGATGGCCAAGTCGCTAGTATATATATATATATATATATGATTGCATATACATCTCACTCATCACATCTACATTGAGAAAACAAATAGTGGCCAAATTACACCCTCACATAACATAGATCAAGTACCAGGGGAACATTTTACAATTTGTTGTTCAATACTTCAGTTGTGTCTGACTCTCTGTGACCCTATGGACTGCAGCACATTTAGCTAGGTCACTGCCTGTGCTGTTCCACAAGGTTTGCATAACAAAATTACTGGCGTGGGTTGCCAGTTCCTTCTCTAGTGGACTGTGATTTGTCTGACCTCTCTGCTATCACCTGCCCACCTACACTGGCCCTACATGGTATAGCTCACAGCTTCATTCAGGTACACAAGCCCCTTCACCACCCCCATTTAGCAATCCACAACGGGATTAGGGGAACATACACCACACTAATCTGACACATCAGGAAGGGCTGCAAAAACACATGGAGGCTGTGCAGAGGCACGGGGGTCAACAGCCAACTCACCTCCATCATGGGTAATCTCCGCTATTCTCCTGGAAAGTCCCTCGACATTGATGGTGGCCATGTGCCCAAAATGTACAGTATACCCATTCTCATTTGGTGACCTCCCATTATGTTGCTATTCATCAATTTACATTAGTGTGGTGTCTGTTTCCCTGGTCCCCTTGTGGATTGCTAAGTGGTGGTGGTGAAGGGGCTTGTGTACCTGAATCAAGCTGTGAGCTATACCATGTAGGGTCAGTGTAGGTAGTTCCTTTGCAATGCTTGCCGATGCACCACCTCCACCACCTCCTCCATGTCCTTCTCCCACTCCTCTCCTCTTCCCACCACTCATCTCCTCCTCCCCACCACTACTCCCCATGGCCACCTCTCTCTCCTTCTCGCCTCTACTCTTCTCCTCTTCCCCACTTCTCTACTCCTCTCCCCTCCTCTCTCCTCCCTCCATCTGAATCCCAAAAATAAATATAAGTATTTCAACATCTTTTCAGAAGTACGTTACAGTGGTGTGCTCCAAGTTGTGCTGAATTAACTGGCCCTTTAAGAGCAGTTCTGCCCACATGGGAAAATGGGTCTATCGAGCTTTAAAGGGCACACAATTACATTGAAATTATTCTTAGCATTTATATGGTCATTCAGTAACAGAGCAAATTAATTTGGGTCAAATCCTAATCCTCCTGCTAGGCAGGGCTGAATTATTTTGTCTCCTTCTCCACAGACCTACAATATGAGAAGACAGAGAAAGAGCCATCCCAACCCCAGACATGTCCTTTAACGTCATTTAAGGATGGAGAAAAAAATATTAGTGTTGGTAGTCCTAAAAAAATGTGTCAATGGATGCAAAAACATGAAAAATTTAAAATTTGCAAAAGTGTGCAAATTATGTTAGCTAAGGCCAATTGAATGGTCTAAGGCAGATAGAAGGAATTACTATTCCATTCTCTGAGAAAGTTGAGTTGTAAAGGATGTAGGTGAAACCATCAAGAGGATGACCTCCATGTCATCCACCTACCCAGGTTAAGTTCAGTAGACACTCCACTGCTAATAGTGTGCACTGGGTGAAAAGCCTGCTGAAAGCAAAAAAAAATGGGATTCTTTGCTTTGTAACTCTTGGGATTGATGATCCACCCATGTTCCCTGAGAATGTGCAAAGTCAGTGCAGTATGAGACAGGGATAGGACCCTTGATCAAAACATCATCGAGGTAAGGAGTATTTTTTTTTGTTCACTTCATTTTTATAGTAATATAAAACATACAAACTACGACATACACAATAGCATAACAACTGTTATCTTAAAGATATTTCCATCTTACAATTAAATAGTTACACAATTTAATCATCAACATTCATTCATACCACATTCACACAATTTTACTTCAGTTTAACATTTTATTGGAAGATGGACAATATTAGATATTGTACTTGGGAAGGAAAAAAAAGGTAGTTATTGAAATACACAAAATTGAAAATCATGAGACCCAAATGTGAAGTGGAGATAACAGCAATGAACTGAGTGAATGGGAATGTGGAAGTCTTCTTGTGCTCTGAGCAGCTAAAGGTGCTAAAAGGGCCATTAGACAATTCCAGTAGTCCTGGCATAACCTGACCTTGCCCACTTAGGGGATCAGGAGGCATATGTGACTTATGCTACGTTTCAGCATCATGAGAGGCAAGCCCTTGGGCTAAACAAACAATGCACAGCCCTGAAGGCAGGTTGACTTTACAGATAGTACAGCAACTATGCTTAGTCTTCCTCAAGTGCTTTTGCCCTTTGGGTGCATCAGTTGTAGGGTGGAGTCAAAAGAAACAGATTTGTAGCAGTTAATGTCAGGGTGTTCAATAAAATAAAGTAGGGGTTTTAGCAATACAGTGCCAAAAAACTTTTAATATAAGATGTAGACAGCTTGTTTAAGTTAATAAAAAGTGTCCAAACTCAAATGTACAGCTATACACAATTTATAAATAGAAAGTAATGTCAGAAATTTTAATCTTAATGTGTTATAATATAATATGATATTCCAATTATTATCCTTTTATATCCAATGTATTAATATTTCATATGCTATATATACAGAATCTCACAAAAGTGAGTACACCCCTCACATTTTTGCTACAATGTAAAGTAGTAAGTGTACAGCCTGTATAACAGTGTAAATTTGCTGTACCCTCAAAAAAACTCAACACACAGCCATTAATGTCTAAACCGTTGGCAACAAAAGTGAGTACACCCCTAAGTGGAAATGATCAAATTGGGCCCAAAGTTTCAATATGTTGTGTGGCCACCATTATTTTCCAGCACTGCCTTAACCCTCATGGGCATGGAGTTCACCAGAGCTTCACAGGTTGCCACTGGAGTCCTCTTCCACTCCTTCATGATGACATCAAGGAGCTGGTGGATGTTAGAGACATTGCACTCCCCCACATTCCGTTTGAGGATGCCCCACAGATGCTCAATAGGGTTTAGGTCTGGTGAAATGCTTGGCCTGTCCATCACTCTACCTTCAGCTTCTTTAGCAAGGCAGTGGTCGTCTTGGAGGTGTGTTTGGGGTCGTTATCATGTTGGAATACTGCCCTGCGGCACAGTATCCGAAGGGAGGGGATCATGCTCTGCTTCACTATGTCACAGTACATGTTGGCATTCCTGGTTTCCTTAATGAACTGTAGCTCCCCAGTGCTGGCAGCACTCATGCAGGCCCAGACCTTGCACTTCCCCACCTTCCATTTGAGGATGCCCCACAGATGCTCAATAGGGTTAGGTCTGGTGAAATGCTTGGCCAGTCCATCACCTTTACCTTCATCTTCTTTAGCAAGGTAGTGGTCATCTTGGAGGTGTTTTTGGGGTCGTTATCATGTTGGAATACTGCCCTGCGGCCCAATCTCCGAAGGTAGGCGATCATCCTCTGCTTCAGTATGTCACAGTACATGCTGGCATTCATGGTTCCCTCAATGAACTGTAGCTCGCCAGTGTAGCTCACCATATTAATTACCAAAACCCACAACAGTAATAATAATATTAATAAGAGTGCATCCCAAAAAAATGTAAATGTTCAAAACTGCTGCATTTTTATTAAATGGGCTCTGGGCACTCTATCTATTATATGGAACCCCCATAATAATTATGGAACAACATGGGAAGAAGTTAAATTGAACAATCACTTTCATTTGGTTGCAGTTTTCCTCTTCATTGCTCTAGAATCCTGCTACCTGTTAGGTCTTATCATCAGTTTGAGGTAAAGGAGGTGAAATGTTCACTGTAGAGCTAGAGCTGGTAATAGAAGTGACCGACATTGGTCAATTGCCATCAGTTAGGCAATACAACCAACCAGGATTTGGGTGTCAGCAGGATAACATAAATAAAGGATAAGAATAATAATTGGCATTTTTCCATATTTGTATTTATACATTTAAATTAGAAGAACATTAAGCATGGGTCTCAAACAGTATATGGTGATTACCCTTCACATGCACTGGCTCTACATCATACCTCTTAAAGATGTGAATAGAACACCTTTCCCGGGGTTTGCTGGAAACTGAAGAACTGCAACATTAGGCTGCACTAGTGATGCATTATTGTTCTCACTTACAGAGAAGGTTTCCATTACTTGGGTTAGTCTGTAGAAACAAGAAGAAGCAATGTTGTATGCTGCATGTATCTAGAAAAATATAGCATAAGGGAAGAGGTAACATAATATCATGAGAATTTGTATCATTTGATTTTTTTCTGCATATTATTTTATTAGTAGTAGTAGTAGTAGTCATTGTGGTAGTAGTAGTAGTATTGTCTTATTATTATTTACTGCAACATCATTCCCAACAACAGTAATTTTTCCATATTTGAAAACTACATTACCTTTCTGCATTCTCAGTTACATTATCAGTACCAGAGGTAAATTCAGTCACATTGGCATCCAAAAGTTGGCTTACGGTAGTAACTGCTGCTTCTGCTGTCTGTGGAATTTAAAAAAATATAGATTTAAAAAAATAGAATTGATATAACCAAAATATAAATGTAACAACCAGTATAATAGCTACACAATGTAAATCTATTTTACCAAGTTTGATCTATGTTTTAGAAATAATTCTTCTTTAATGTTTCATAAAAAAATAGTACTGATAATTTTTCTTTTGTGATTAAAAAAGTTATAAAAAAGTGATTAAAAAAGTTGATTATTTTTAAGAAAACTTATACTGAAAATTGTCTTATTTAATGTACCCCATTTATTAATTGATTTACGGAAATATATATAATTACCAGTTCCGCAGCTTAATAGGTTGCAGTTGCTGATGAAAAATGGCACTATATATTTTTACCTTTTTATTGCACATTTAATATATAAATACAAAATCTAAATTTTCCATTCATTTCTTCAGCCTTGATAAAGATAGTATATGCCACTCAAAAAGTGTCTCCTAATGGAATATTAGTCCAAAGAAGTGTAAGCATTTTGCACTACCAAAGCTACATGTTTTCCAGCATACAGATCATTAGAGAATTTACCTAAACTAAGGGTGACTTACAAAAGTATAATACAATTACTCTACCAACATACAAATATTACAGATGTCACCATAACTCACTTGATATTAATGACATAAAGAAAATATAAAGGAACAATACTTTGATCATGTATAATTATTATCTGTGCCTTAATTTAAGCTGTGAAATATAATTTTTGAGCCATTTAAAGACTGCATTGTATGTTTCCACCGCCAAACAAATCTATGGGAACTTTCATACAACCATAGAATCTGTGAAAATAGCAGTATAATCAAACGGCATTCATATTATACTGAGGATAGATAAGGTATAAAAAGGAAAAATAGTAATAGTATTTACATACAGTTATGGACACATTAGGTACTTGAGGATTGTTGAGTATCTTGTACACTATGTCTAGAGCAGAAGAGATGTTCCTTGCATTCAGCTGTTCAGGTTGAGAGGTGAGGAGCTGAGTACTTATGGAAATGCCTGTAATTTCTTCTTCTGTAAAACTGCTATTTATCTGTGAAAAAGAAAAAAAACATTAAAAGCTATATTGAAAGCCAATGGTGCTCGAAATTAAGTAACTGTAAAACACATTACTTCTGCATTTTATGTTTTTTTTCTATAAGCAGAGTAAAGCATTTTAGTTCTGTAAATACTTGAGGAATTTACTAGTATTGTTCAAACTGTGCACAGATTTATAATTTTATAAAAATAAGTCCCTCAAAGTTGTGCAATACACCACTATAGTAACTGGTGGGCCTTAGGAGCCTTCTCCCCCAATCCCCTTGTGCATTGTAGTGTTGGGGAGATTTAGCTCCTACCTCCCATTGGGGTTAGGAACCATCATGATTCCAAAGCTTCCTGACCCCCGAATGTCATGTGTTTTAGTTTAGAGTAGTTTTTTTTAATTTTATAGAGCACCAGAATTATTGGAGGAGCCATTTCCCAGGTCCGGGCCCCGAAGCTGAGAACATGACTTTTAAGAAAGACTGAAGAGGTTGCTTTGCTGTTGTGCAGAAGATGGGGATCCATGTCTTCAATTAAGATGGCTTCACTTTGGAATCCCTGCTTACCAGGGCTGAAGATTGAGGATCAGGCCATTAGGTATTTGATAGATATGCCCCCCCCCCCCCCAGAAAAGTGAGGTGGGTGTCACAAACTGCGTCTTCAATTGGGCTTGGTAAGAACCTGGTTCAAACTTACCCAGCAAAATCGCGAGGTCCATTTACACCTAACCAAAGAATTAAAGAAAACACCCAGCAGACCAGGATACCAGGAATAGTTAGCCCAGAATTGTGACCACTCCCAACATAATATATTCAACAGGAACAATGGAAATATTCCCCAGAATGACACTCACACATGCAATTGTGTAAGTCCAAACTGACCCCATTATTTTTATTCACATACATATGTACACTGTTGTCTAGCAATAGGCTGGCCAGCCATAACGAGAAGGGGGATCAATTGGCAGTAGCAACTAGTGATATGAGGCCTCTAATTACCTCAGTGGTGCAGTAACTTAATTATTAGAGTGAATGACCTTATATGGTATTCTGACCTGCTTATCTATCCAACCCTGGGCTACTGATCTCATAGGGTATATATTGCTGTCTGGCAACTTCGTTCTGTGCTGAGTGAACTCCTTATACCCAGTATCTCTCGCTCTGGTTCCCCTTGTCCATGTACTTTATTAGCTTTCCCAGCGACAGATCAGCAGTTTGATACCAATCATGTATAGTTCCCTCGTCCCACATAATGTGGCAATTAACAGTGCACTCAAGACAGCACTACAGAGAACCATTGAACACTATACATGTAACATTGAAATCATTGTCATAATACATAGGGGTCCCCAACCATGGGTACCAAACCAACAATACCATTAGCAGATTGAATACAGGACAGTACAGTCAGAGTTACTGACCTCCCCCATGCCCTGATTGTCACTTTAAACTCTATGCTTCAATTCCTTTAAATATTTGCTTGAGAAGTGGTCTTAATCAACAAGCCAGTGTTCTGTTTCAAGAAGTGATAGGGGGATGTGTATACAACACCACTGTGGCTTGTAGCCCCTTAACTAACACATGTATTAATCACCATTGTACCCAAAATAACAATACACAGACTAACCAAACATCATACACATAACATGGTAGTCAGAACCATAATACATAGGGGTCCCAAACCATGTGCCCCAAACCAGGGATACAATCAGAAAATTGAATACTGGGGAGTCCATATTAATCATTGCAATCCCAGATGAGTCTGTTTTATAGTCCACAATAATCCAGTGGCCCACTGGGCATGACAGTGGGCTTAGTGGAAAGTAATGGTGCCTTTAAGGGGTTAACCTCATCACTACTGCAATTGAGACATGAAAGGATGATTCATTTTAGTGAATATTGGATAAATAAATAAAAAAAATTACCTATCCTTTTACTAAATAATGTATGCAATTTTATTTAATTTCATGCGCAGCCCTATGATTTTACTGCTGTGTTCAAATACATGTTTGATTATATAGAATAAAAGCATAACACTTTATTTACTTCGAAATGGTTACCTTTTCAGATAAGGAATCAAGATTTTCATTGCAATCTCGGAATGAAGCATTTTGCAAAACTGGAATATTATCCACCTTCAGGCACGAACGTGTAGCTTTTGGAGTGTTAGCTTTGTTAATAAGAAAGAAATCATATTAATGTTAAAAAATTGCTTAAATCATAATACACATTTTACAAAATTCCTTAATTTCAACAGACCTGCAAAGTATTTAGCTAGGGCTCCTATGGCTGTTTTCTGTGGAAACCCATGTGAAGCTTAGTGCATTTTTTGTAATGGATGCACTAAAGCTTGGGACAGCCTTTAAAGTCTAGCCAATAGACACTAATCATCACAACCCTGGTGCAAAAAAAATGCCCCACCCAAGTAATTTTTTGTTAAGCCTTCCCCACTCCTGGGCCCCCCTCTGGTGCCAACTCATTCGATTATGACTTACTTACTTTACGTCAACAGCGCATAGCCAATGACATACAGCATGTGTCGTGAGCTGACTTGGTGAGTATATAAGGTGACTTTGAAAAGGGGATAATCATTGGTTTTCGGTCCAAGGGTGACAGTGTTTCTGAAACAGTGCAGTTTGTCAGTAGCTTGCGTGCTGTTGTGGTTAAAGTGTACCTTGACTGGACCAACGGCACATTTGCAAATAAATGGTGTCGAAACTGGGGAATACCACATGCCATTGATGTCAGAGGTGAACGTCGCCTGTGAAGGTGTGCTACTAGACAGTGTCTAGAAGAACAGTACAGCCAACCCTGTTGCGTATGGGGCTCCGAAGCAAACCGCTGGTTACAGCACTCGTGTTGACAAGGGTTCATCATCAGAAACATCTTCAATTTGCATGACAGTACTGAAATTGGACCTCTTTTGATTGGAAAAGGGTTGCCTTCTCTGATGAGTCACAATTTCTATTCCGTCGACCCCCATATTATCTCTATAAGCATCAATGGGGTCCATATTGGACACCCATAGTCCCTAACACTAAAGTACCAAAAATAAATAAAAAAGATTTAAAAAATGTAAAGTATCAATGGGTCCATAGTAGTCACCCATAGTCCCTAAAACTAAAGTACCAAAAATAAATAAAAAGATTAAAAAATTAAAAAAAATCATTGTGAAGGTGGGAAATATACATTACCTATCCCTTTGAAGACCTCCAGCAATGATCTCAAATGCCCTGGTTCTCAATCTTTATGCCTGAATAAGCAGGGACTTCCATGTTACTAGAATAATCTGTCCTCTTATTTCTTGATTGAAGCCATTATTCCTCTCTTCAGCCCATGGAAATGGGCCTCTGAATAAAAATTCCGCCCTCTAAAAATACATTTAGATAACAAGCCTTGTTAAAAATATGGGGCTCACTAACTCCTTTGGGGTCCCAATGGGGGTTAATTAGCCCAATATTTTTTAACAAGGTTGAAGGGGCTTAATGCCCCCTGCAGGCCCAGTGGGGGTCTCAGGGACCTCTCTGGGCTCTGTGGGGATCTCTGGGGGTCGTGATGGGCCCCATAGGGTTTGTAGGGCTCCCCAGTGGGCTTGATGGGCACCATAGACCTAGTATGGCTCCCAGGGGATCTCTCTGGGCCCCCAGGCCTAGCTGGGGGTCTCCCGGGACCCTGGGGGCAAAGCCACGATCCCTGGGGTCAATATGTGCTCCACAGGACTATTGGAATGGTGAATATTGGCTGATTGACAATGCTGTTTACACTATAAAAAATGTAAATACAAAACAAAATATACTGGACATCTCAAAGCACTGACCTGCCCCAGACACAGCGTGGTTTAGGTGGGTGCCAGTCGCAGTTTAAAGCTGGAATTCTGGGGTCCTAGAGTCTCAGCCATGAGAAAGAGTCTTGGGCTTGAATTGAGAGGAGCCAGTCGCTGAGGAGGGGGTCTTGAGGGTAAGTAATCTGCTTTAGGATGGGGGTTCTGGGGGATATTAAGAGGAGCCAGTGGCTGGGGAGAGAGGTTTGAGGAGAAGGGAGCTACTTTAGGAAGGGGTCTTTTGGGAGAGACACTATGGATGGGGGAGAAGACAGCAGTGAATTGGCATCTTGGGGATCCCATTTTTTGCACCAGGGCCCATTATTCACTAGTTCCAAGGCTGATCAGGTCCCTAGTGACTTCATTCATATCAACCTTAATAATTGTGGTAAGTGTGTAATGCTCCATGGGAGCATACACATTTACCACTTCCTAAGTCCGTACAGAGCTGCAACAGTCGCGAGCTGCAGAGGAGGAGGAGAGGGGAGGAAGACACAGGGGAGAGGGGGAGGAAGAAACAGTGGGGAGGGGGAGGAAAACACTGGGGAGGGGAGAGAGGGGAAAGACACAGGCGGGAGACACAGGGGAGGGGGGAAGAGGGGGAGGAAGACACAGTGGAGATAGGGAGGGGGAGGAAGAAACAGGGGAGGGGAGAGGGGGAGGAGGAAACAGGGGAGAGGGAGGGGAAGACACAGGGGATGGAAAGGGGTGAAGACACAGGAGAGGGGTGGAGAGACACAGGGGAGGGGAGAGGTGGGGCGGGAAGAGACACAGTGGAGAGGGGGAGAGACAGAGGGGAGGGGAGGGGGGAGAGACACTGGGGAGGGGGGGAAGAGACACAGAAGAGGGAAGGGGGAAGAGACACAGAAGAGGGGAGGGGAAGAGATACAGAGTAGGGGAGAGGGGGAAGAGACACACGGGAGGGGAGAGGGGGAGGAAGACTCAGGGGAGAGGGAGAGGAAGACACAGGGAGGGGGAGGAAGACACAGAGGAGGGGAGAGGGATGAGAAAGACACAGGGGAGAGGGGGAGGAAGACAACACAGGGGAGGGGAGAGTGGGGGGAAGACACAGGGGATGGGAGAGGGCGGAAAGACACAGGGGGAGGGGTGAAGAGACACAGGGGAGGGGAGAGGGGGAAGAGACACAGGGAGGGGAGAGGTGGGGGCCAGAGACACAGGGGAGGGGAGGAAGAGACACAGGTAAGGGGAGGAAGAGACACAGGGAAGGGGAGAGGGGGCAGAGACACAGGGGAGGGGAGAGGGGGAGAGACACAGGGGAGGGGAGAGGGGGAAGAGACACAGGGAAAGGGAGGGGGGAGAGACACAGGGAAGGGGAAGAGACACAGGGGAGGGTGGGGAAGAGATACAGGGGAGGGGAGAGGGAGAAAGAGTCACGGGGAGGGGGAGGGAGAAAGAGACACAGGGGAGAGGGAGAAAGAGACAGGGGAGGGAAGGGGGAGAGACACAGGGCAGGGAAGGGGGAGAGACAGGGGAGGGAAGGGGGAGAGACAGGGGAGGGAAGGGGGAGAGACAGGGAGGGAAGGGGGGAAAATCAAAGGGAAGGCGGGAGAGACACAAGGGGGGGAGGGAGAGAAAATGTATACTGTCATTTTTGACGGGCAATTTACTACTGTATACATATATACTAATAGACTGGTAATCACAATTATGGTTGCGATGCAGTAGAATATCTTATACAGTAAGTGAAACAGTCTAAAATTGAAATGTAAGAATAAAATAAAAAGGTATTTTTGATTGTATAATGCAAAGAAACAAGATGCAATATTTTTCTAATCTTATCCAGGAAATCTTTAATTATTAATATAATATTACACTGAATAAGTACAATACACAACAGTTAATTCACATATTACAACGATCAGGGGAGATCTAAAAAGGTTGAACTTGAAGAGTCTTTTTTCATATGTTACTATGTATGTTGCTTTCTACTTTTAACCTACTTTGAGTAGATTGGAGGTATAGTTTCACAATGGTTTTGGAGGCAATGTATGACATACTCCTAGTTTCTGCTTGCTTAGCTGTTATAATAGAAAAGGACAGCTGCCCCAATTATATCATTTTAGGACATATGTACATATGTAAAAAGAGAGACGTTCTAGTTAAAAGCAGCTGTACCGAAGTATTACATTGGAATATCTTTTGTATATATATCACATGATACAGGACAATGTATTTTTATGCAGTATCTATTGTAGTAGGGTGGTGAGTACTGCCTGGCCTTCTCATATCAACATTGCAGGTTCTAATTATAGTCAGAGAGCATTTTCGGTATTTTGAAAAAGAGTATAACGACCAAATACAAAATTACTGGTCCAGCTGCTCATCAAAAAAAAAAACACCATGTTGGGTGGGGGGTCATGGCTACCAACTATCATACTTTTTCAATAGTTAATTAATATTTTTTTTTCTCAAAGCAGCATCTGAAATAGGGTTTTTGAAAAATTGTCAGTGTGTTTTCTCTTTCGTAATGAAGATCCCACTGTTGAATAAGCCGCTTTGAATGTATTATGTTCCATATCACTTACCAAGCATGAAATCAGCTATATGATTTGTGTCAGAAAACACATTATAGGTATTAAGCCAGTGAGAATGAGTACGTCTCTGGAATAATATACTTACTGATAACTCATTATTTAATAATATGTTTCTAAAAATGCATTAGTTAATTGATTAAATTGCAACTATATACTTACGACTTAACGTGTTAACATCACATTTCTCATTTGAATACCCAAATCTTCCTACCAAAATTGTCTCAAACGTCAGCCTTTCTTGGGTGCCATTGTTGTATATATAAATAACTTCACTTGCATTACAGAAATTTGCTGCAACAAAAAAACAAATGTGTTAAAATATATACTGAGAAAGGATAACCTTATAAACAAACTACAAAATATTTACATTCTGGATCACATTGCGAGCCTCTACCCTGGTGTACTTTTGCTCCTCTGAGCACAGTCGGCGCTCATTGTGAGCCCCGCGATGAGCGCCACTCTCTCCCCTGATTTATATATATATATATATATATATATATATATATATATTTTTTTTTTTAATATAATAATTAATTAATTAATTAATTAAATAAGAGAATTAATATACTTTACCTTTTTCTAATTAATATTTGCAGCAATCAATATCCTGAAGAGCTAACAATCTTTTCCTGCAGCATACAATATACATTCCGACTGTTGCTGACCTGAGGTGTAAGTGTCAGCAATGTGGCAAGTGTGCAGTGTAAATAGGCTGTGTGCGCGAAGCTTTTGTTTAGTTGTGTAAATCGCTGTTTTAGAATGGTAATGTTATTAGTTGCAAGTTAGTGTTGTAAAATGGCGGCGATTGTCTATGTGTTACGTGGGTGTGGAGCATTTTCCGTACTTCCTAATAGTGTATTTTGTACCTCGTACGTTCCTGTCTTACAGTATGTGCCTGGCGGTGTTTTCCTTGGTTAGGGGTCGTGTAGCCTCGTTTCGCTTTTTTTCGACCACCATTTTTCTTGACGCTTAGTCGATTTTCGAGTGCCTAAACTCGGCAAATTGTGTGTAAATTATTGTGCCACCTCAATCTCAGACGTCCTGGCTGTCCCCCCGTACTGTGTGTGATTTTTTTTGTAATTTTTTTTTTACTTTCTTCGTGTTTTTGTTGTTTTTGTTGTTTTTGTATGTGCACGGTTCGGCCATTAAGTTCGTATTTTTTTACCTCTATTTTTTTTTCTAAGTGCCGCGGGTCGTATTTATTTGTTCACAACTGTATATGTGATTCCCATTCTTTTCTTGTTTGCATATATTTTATCAAATAAACAGAACAGCTGCAAGGTGCTTCTCTGAGGCTGCAGCAGCCCTTGTGAAGCTTTGTTAAACTAGGTAATTTTGAGTCCTGGCATAAGAGTAACCAAGGAGAACAAACTCAGTTGTTGGTGCAAATTATTAAGGGTGACAATAACTTAAATGTGATTAAAACTAAAAACTTATTTTTTTTTTAAATTGCTGTGTGCTTATATAGAGCCCTATCCAATTGGCCAAATGAGGCCCCAGGTGTGGTAGTAACAATTTGAAGCTACAATGAACGATCAAACTACCATCAGTGGTTACGCAGTTCAATTACCTACCTTCAGTGCAAAACTGCCCAGTCCACTCATTTGGGCAAATGCAGAATCCATTTTCACAGGTGCCATTGTTTTTACAATTACATGGAGGTGGAGATGGGGGAGCTGATGGTGGAGAAGGAGCTGCAAAAACAAGAATGTACAGCATGTTAATTCTTCATTGAGTTGGAGCTGGACAGTTGTTTAATATTTTTCAAAATTACCCATAGAGACTTTGGTCTTTTGAGATAATTTAAAATATAGTTAAAAAGAGACACTTTATCAGGTGAAAATGCATTTTTCTGATGTAAAAGATTGCTTATATTTGCTGATTAGTCACTGATACTCTTAAGTCTATTGTCTTCAGTTTAAGTGATGAGTAAAACAAAAGATTAGGCATAGTTTTACATTATACAGTACCATATTTGGAACGTCCCACTTTATGGTTACGTATAAATTCATTAAAAATATAGTGTGTCCAGGACAAACAAGGTAATCGTCCTCTGTTTATCAAGATCTTTGCATCTCACTACCCAGAATCCTTAGCAATAAAAAGACAGTAGTAACCCATGTTTTTCTTTAAAAACTCTCCAGTTACTACTTTACTAAGATGCAACCCTGTAACTTTGTGCTCAATAATGTTACATTTTCTTTTCTCACATTGTTAATGTAGTTGTAACTTTAAATTAACTTGTATGTCATACCTGAATATTTTTCGCTATCACTGTGTTATCTATATAACAACCACAACCATAAATTCTTGAAGAGCAACCAACACTATATGACAGAGGAAAAATGCTTGGTATTAACAGGAGTTTATTAAAGAAACATGTAATCTGTGTGGCCCTACAAGGTTATAGGATCAACCGAACACAAGGGGAATTATTATTATTATTATTATTATTATTATTATCATTATTATTAGTATTATTAACCTTGATTTGTAACAAGGCAACATATTCTGCAAACACTAATTACAAAATTAATTTGAAATTAATTGTGAAAAGATACATTACCATGGAGGACAGAGAAGGGATTAGAGAGCAAAATGTGCAGAGTGGGACATGTACATGTGCAAATTATGAGTATATTGCTTTTTAATAAATATTATTTATACAGTACACACAATGTTCTCCCTGTTTCAAGCATTTTAAGGATTCTGTAAAAATGACTGATTTGGGGAGTGTTTAAAGGACCATTTTAGTGATCTTATAAATGGCTCTATAAAAGTTTGGTATGGCTTGATAATAACAAAAAAAACTTTAATACATTTTTACTGGGTATTTAAACAATTACAGCCTTATTAAATTGAGATTTGGCCAATTGAATAGGGCTCTATATAAGCACAGAGCATATTTTATTTACAGAAGTTTGCTTTTGGATAGAAGTTCACTAACTAAAAGCTTCTATAAATAAAAATATGCTATGTGCTTATATAGAGCCCTATTCAATTGGCCGAATCGCAATTTAAAAAGGCTGTTAATTACTTTTTTGAAATGGTGCCCGAATCTGTATAAGCTCCATATCTATCCACTCAATGAATTATGTATTGTCTCTGGAGTGAGAGCCACCCAGGGGGAAGTACAACATTTAAACCGTTTGAGAATACTCTGTAAAATGCACATTAGTAGCAGGCAGTAGTGCGACATGAGCTGCTGGCAATGTACACAAATACGCTTTCTAATCACCCCTACTAGCACACTGCAAGTAAGGTAATTCTGTTTGAATAGCTTTCTCCGTTCTCCAGAGAAAATATGGAGCTTAAACAGCTTGGGGGCATTTTAACAAAAATAGTGCTTCATTGTTTAAATGTACAATAAAAGTTTAATAAAGTTTTGTTTTGTTTTTCTTATGAGGCCCTACCTAACCATTCATTGGGGAGCCATTTATAAGAATACTAAAGTGGCTCTTTAATAATTATCTTTGCAACTTTGAGAGTAATATGCATATGTTTTGCACTTAGCCTTTCCAGTACAAGTTGTAAGGACAAATACATTAAAAAGTTAAAACATGAAAGGATATGCATAAACCTATCCCAAACCTTTATTAATTTACTGGTAGTCTGGAAATCCAAACTAGCTGTGCCCATTTTATCTTATATGTGCATGTTATCTTTTTTCTATAGTTAGGTGTACTTTGTCCTTCATTATAAGAATATACTGTTGGAAAGCTTGAGTACAGCATTATATGTATTTAACCGTTATGTATTTAATTTAATTTTATAGTACTGAGCACTGAATGACTAACATACACCCATTTTTCCTTTACAGGTACCTGCCTACTTTTTCAAACATGGCCTTAAATATTGTTGGGAAAGGAAAGACTTGGAAACAGTGAAGAAAATAGGCATCCTCAGTGTTACAGTTGTGCTCAAAAGTTTGTTGAAGCTTGTGGAATTGGTAATATATGTACCATTTTTAAAGAAAACATGGGTGAGCAGGCAAAACACAATTCTTTTATTTCGTATGGGATTCATATTCAACTGTAAGTTATAACAGAATGGCCCAATCATAAAACAAAACATGGCAACAAAGAAAAAAATTAAATGACCCTGTTCAAAAGTTTGCATACCCTAGTTCCTTATACTGTCTAATGCCTCCTTTAGCATTAATGATAGCGTGCAGTATTTTGTAATAGTTGTCTATGAGGCCCCTAATTCTGGCAGGTGGTATAGCTGCCCATTTGTCTTGGTAAAATGCCTCCAGGTCATGCAAAGTCTTTGGTTGTCTTGCAAGAAACCGCACGTTTGAGATATCCCCAGAGTGGCTCAGTGATATTAAGGTCAGGAGATGGTGATGGCCACTCCACAACCTTCACCTTTTTCTGCTATAACCACTGGAGGGTCAACTTGGCCTTGTGCTTAGATTCATTGTCATGCTGGAAAGTCCAAGAGCGTCTCATGCGCAGCCTTCGTGCAGAAGAATGCAAATTGTCTGCCAGTATTTTCTGATAACATGCTGTATTCATCTTACCATCAATTTTCCCAAGATTCCCCATGCCTTTAGAGCTCACACCCCTCCCCCCCAAAACAGTGAGCCACCACCATGCTCCACAGTGGGGATGATATACTTTTCACTAAAGGCCTTGTTGACCCCTCTCCAAACATAGCGCTTATGGTTGTGACCATAAAGCTCTGAGGTGTGACAACGAGTTGTCGGGCATATTGTAACAGGGCTTTTTTGTGGCATTGGCGCAGTAAAGGCTTCGGTCTGTCAACTCGACCAGGCAGCTCATTTTTGTTCAAATATCATTGTATTAGGCTCTTTGAAACAACCATACCATCTTCTTCCAGAGCAGCCTGTATTTCTCCTGTGGGTTTTTCTATGTATTCTGAACAATTCTTCTGGCAGTTGTGGCTGAAATTTTTCTTGGTCTACCTGACCTTGGCTTGGTATCAAAAGATCCCAGGATTTTCCACTTCTTGATAAGTGATTGAACAGTACTAACTTGCATTTCAAGGCTTTGGATATCTTTTTATATCCTTTTCCATCTTTATGAAGTTCCATTACCTTGTTACTCAGATCTTTTGACAGTTCTTTTCTGCTCCCCATGGCTCAGTATCTAGCCTGCTCAGTGCATCCACGTGAGAGCAAACAAACTCTTTGACTATTTATACACAGACACTAATTGCAATTTAAAAAGCCACATGTGTGGTAAATTAACCGTTAATTGCCATTTTAACCTGTGTGTGTCACCTTGTGTGTCTGTAACAAGGCCAAATATTCAATATGTAAACTTTTGATAATGGCCATTTTGGATGATTTCTGTTATCATTATGATTTTAAAAAAAAAGCCAAACAACGATGTGATAATAAATGGCTTCCTATGATCACTATCCTTTAATAAAAGACATATTTTTTGCATAATCAGTCATATTTTCAAAATAAATGCCACAATTTCACAATTTCTTCCATCTGCTGCACTTCACTATGGTTGCTTGATGCATCCATATGCTGATAGACAGGTTGTAGCACCTTATGAAATAGATAGATAGATAGATAGATAGATAGATAGAAATGAAACACAGTTAAGCTATATACAGTATAATATCCAGTACAGTTCCAGAAAGTTAATACAACTTGTGCTTATTTGTATGTCAAATCATTGATAGTCACCAATGACTTAACTTCCTTTTTATATCTAGTCCTAGGCTTTTTATATATATATATATATATATATATATATATATATATATATATATATATATAGTGATTTTTATATATAGTCCTAGGTTTAGCATTAACAGAAACCAAAACCAAGTGCATCACATATATAGCTGTGAGCAAGTGGGTCGTTGCTAACGGGCAAAGCAAGGTCCGCAGGTAGTGGCAAGGAACTTGCCAGCAACTGCAGACTTTAGGCCCGCAAATGCGGACCCTCGCAAAGCGAGGGGCCGCATTTACGGAGGTGGAAGCTCCCACGTCGACCGCAAAATTTACGGACCATCCACAAATACGAGCCGCGGGACTTAGAAAAATAAACATTACGAGCTCACAATAATACGCCGTTAGCGCCCGAAACACGCACACACGAAAACATTAAAAACACAATAAATACACACAACAAACACATAAAAAGCTTACCCACAGCAAGGGGAGGCATCCAGGACCTCTGAAACTACAGGACCCTAAACACGCAAAACACCACCAAACACATACAGATTTTCCAAAAAAGCCGGATGAGGTATAAGAACAAGGACGCAAAATCAGCCACAGCCGTGTACCACACACATTAGCCGCCAACACTAACTTACACAATGAAGAAGTACACATCTACCTAACGGATTATCCTCGCGCACGCAGCCTATTTACACTACATACTGCACATATTGCTGACACTTACACAGCAGCTCCACACCAGTGAAAACACACATTGAATGCTGCAGCAACATGAAAACAGATTGCCATTGCTTCCTGCACATATTACTTCAAAATAGGTAAAGTGTATTAATTTATTATTTCATTAATTATTTCATTAGCATACAAAAAAAAAACGCCAACGCTGCTCATAGCACACAAACAACCAACAGCCTTGCAATGAGCTCCGAAGGATCTTGGAACACCAACAAAATACATTACCTGCCTTACAATCTTATTGCCATCATTTTTTGATGGGCAAGTCGCTAGTATATATATATATCTATATATATATATATATATATATATATATATATATATTGTACCAGGCAAACATTACATAGGATTTTATTATACAAGCATGTACTAGGGAAATCTTACCAGGCATCTCAAGTGCCTGATATCATGTATTTCCTATGGAGAAAAATTGAGATCACAGCCCTTCGTGGCTCAGCACAGCCACTTGAGATCCTTTGTAAACTCCCCACTGTGTTTGTGAATGCTTTTAATAATTTTAATAATACATTTAATACTTTTTGCAATTTTTTTAAAATTATTAAACCATGTTTCAGTTTCTATTTGTATGAATCCTATATAAACTTAAAGTGTTTTTACCCTTTAGTTTTGGGTATTGGTTTACACTTGGGTCATGGACCAAATGGTTCTTGTCTGTCAGGAAAAGTGATATCTCAAACTAGAACAAAGAGGCTTCATAGAAGAATGTAGAAATTGGAGTTGTCTTGTCCCACTGGTTAAAGTGCTAACGTTACTCACTACAACCTTTCTGGTAAGAATTAGCGCTAGAAAACAACAACATTAATACAAGTAATTTTTAAATAATAATTTAACTACAGTTACTCTGAAAGACTTTGCACACCCCAAAGCATTGACACTGCTAGTGTTAACTGGAAATCATTAAAATACCATACCTTTATAAAGTTCTGATATTAGAAACCAAGTCCAAAGCGTGATGATGAATGCAACAAGAAAACATAATGCAATCTTTAAAGATGTTTTAACGCAACTGTCTTTCTCAGACATTGTTGACTGCTCTCACATTCTGAAGTGAACTACCTAGCTTCTGCTTACTTTCAGAGCTAATATTTAATCTTCAAGTTTGTGTCAGTCATAAAAGTAAAATGATAAAAATTAACCCATTGATCACGAGGCAATGCTAGTATTCAAGTGTCTTCACAGTTTCCTGGAGTAAGTAGGAGGAGCATAAGGAGGCTAACTATGCGTAGCAGTTTTAGTTTTCTATAATATAAATTACAACATGTACAATAATTTTCTTCAATGGCCTGCAAGTCATTCTAGTATTATTTTTAGTATATTTTTGTTTACAAAATATTGTACAAATTGAAGGAATTTTCAGCAAATACATTTGTACAAATTAAAGGATGTTTATCAGCATTCCATAATTATAGTGCTGAGGAGTGACATGTGAGATAGAGACAAGAGAGAGAGACACACACAGGACAGAGAGAGACAAAGTACAGAGAGCGCACAGAGAGAGAGAGAGAGCACAGAGAGAGTGCACAGAGAGAGAGAGCACACAGAGAGAGAAAGCGCACACAGAGACGCACAGAACAGAGAGACACACAGAACAGAAAGAAAGAGAGGGAGAGAGACGCAGGACAGAGAGAGAGAGTGCGCACAGAGAGAGCACTCAGAGAGAGCACACAAAGAGAGAGAGAGGACAAAGAAAAAGAGAGAGCGCACAGAGAGAGCTGACAGAGAACACACACTGTCATTTATGACGGTCAAGTTACTAGTGCTTTAATATTTAATGAATCTTGTATGTAATTCAAATCTCTCAATATACTGCACCTGCATCTCCCTATATAACCTGCCATCATTTTATTAAAGGGGCACAAATCATTCTGAAATGCAGCAGGTATGCTTTTGCAGACTTGAGCAGGATCTTGTCTTCTCTCCTCCTGTCTCAAACAGCGGTGTTTGTTGATCCACCATAACTGAAACCTGTCCATCTGTACACAAGATGGCTGACTGGCAATGCTGGTTGTACAACATTGAACCCAGCCTCCCAATAAATGTTCAAGTTAAAGGAGAATTGAGCTGTGCTAGGATTATTGTCTATTCTCCCAGAAACACTTATGAGAATTGACAATATTACTACAAAACAAAGATACAGATACATTTTTGTAAAAAAAAAAAAATGTTAATGCCATTCAATTTAATGCCCTTGATTTCCTTGTTTGTTTTTCTAACATTTAAACCATTAGTGATTTTATTGGCCTTTAACTAATATGTACAGCCATCCTCTAGTTGCAAAGCAGCCATATAGCACTGATAAGGAAGCAAAACTAAATAATATTAACTTTCCAATGGTCAGAGTACACCAACAAGGATGCAATTTACCAGCGGTATTATTATACTTTTTTTTATCAGCTTTATCACTGTTGGGGTTTTAGCACTTTGGACTCAGGAGCTTGAATCAGTAGACTGTGTAGTAGATATTATGCTTGAACTATTGTAATTTGAAGATATTTTCCTCGAAAGGATCAACAGGGTTGAATGTACAAGTATTTTGTCCTGTGATTTATGTTTTTTAGCTAGATACTGGACAATAACATGTCTTGAATTTCAAAAAGCCGCAAGTATTCAAAATTGGAAACAGAACTATTTTAATCCGTTATTTCTACAGATTCTCTGATTGCTCAGAAATCCACTGTAGTTGCAGCAAATTCAATATACTTTGTACACATTTGTATTCAGTATTTAACTATTGAAAATAACACGTTTGTATGTGATTCAACCATATCAACATAGCGTTCCCACCACACTTGTGATTCGGGATGTTACTCCGGGTAAATAAAATGGCCACCTGTGATCTGTATCAATACACAAGCCATTCCACCAATCAAGGTGATCAGAGAGCACCACTCAGAAGTAACCAAGTGCTCATTTTTCAAAAATAATTCTAAATACCATGCATATTCCACCCTCAAAAGTCTAACCCAGAATGCGTTCTTACTAAAAGTATATGATGGCAATTTGCAATTGGATTAGGGAAATACTTTTAAGTAAGTAAGTCCCCTCAGCAACTTGTGTATAACATTTAGTAGCTTTCCCATGTGAGAAAGAGGATGGCTTACGCTACAGATAGCAATTTAAAGTAAACAACCCCAGTTTCAAAATGTACGACCATCTAGTTTTGTCCCACCCATTATTTTCAAGACTTAAAAAACTGCTTTCATAGTCAGTTTTAAACTCAAATAATAAATTAAAGTGTATTATTGTTAATAAATTAAAGGTTGATTTTTTTTTTTTAATATTTTTCCGTTACAAAATAGAGTTCTTCAAAAGTGTATTCTTTAAAAGAATTACTTCAGAAGTCAGTAACTCAAAACCTTGTCAGTTTACTTCATTCTTCATTCTGTACTCACCGATAAAGTGTATATTGGTGCACATTATATCAAGTTTTAAATATAGCAGTTCAGTTTTAAAATTGGTAATTTTAAAGTTTATCTTGATTCACACATGCTTCTAAACCTGTGTGCTTCACAATAAAAATCTCAGCTTGTTGCCTGTATAAATGACACCTGTCCACAGAAGCAATCAATCAGATTCCAAACTCTCCACCATAGCCAAGACCAAAAAGCTGTCCAAGGATGTCAGGGACAAGATTGTAGACCTACACAAGGCTGGAATGGGCTACAAGAACATCGCCAAGCAGTTTGGTGAGAAGAAGGTGACAACAGTTGGTACGATTATACGCAAATGGAAGAAACACAAAATAACTGTCAGTCTCCCTTGGTCTGGTGCTCCATGCAAGATCTCACCTCGTGGAGTTTCAATAATCATGAGAACGGTGAGGATCAACCCAGAGATTCACGGGAGGATCTTGTTAATGATCTCAAGGCAGCTGGGACCAGTCACCAAGAAAACAATTGGTAACATAATACGCCATGAAGGACTGAAATCCTGCAGCGCCCGTAAGGTCCCCATGCTCAAGAAAGCACATGTACAGGCCCATCTGAAGTTTGCCAATGAACATCTGAAAGATTCAGAGGAGAACTGGGTGAAAGTGTTGTGGTCAGATGAGACCAAAATCAAGCTCTTTGGCATCAACTCAACTCATTGTGTTTGGAGGAGCAGGAATGCTGCCTATAACGCCAAGAACACCATCCCCACCGTCCAACATGGAGGTTATGCTTTGGGGGTGTTTTTCTGCTAAGGCAACAGGACAACTGCACCACATCAAAAGGACGATTGACGGGGCCATGTACCATCAAATCTTGGGTGAGAACCTCCTTCCCTCATCCAGGGCATTGGACATGGGCCGTGGATGGGTATTCCAGCGTGACAATGACCCAAAACACACAGCCAAGGCAACAAAGCAGTGGCTCAATAAGAAGCACATCAAGGTCCTGGAGTGGCCGAGCCAGTCTCCAGACCTTAATCCCATAGAAAATCTGTGGAGGGAGCTGGAGGTGCGAGTTGGCAAAAAATAGGCCTCAAAACCTTAATGACTTGGAGAGGATCTACAAAAAGGAATGGGACAAAAACCCTCCTAAGATGTGTGCAAACCTTGTGGCCAACTACAAGAAACGTCTGACCTCTGTGATTGTCAACAAGGGTTTTGCCACCAAGTACTAAGACGAAGGGGTCAAATACTTATTTCCCTCGTTTTTCTTGTTTTTTGTTTTGTTATTCTGTCTCTCTCTGTTAAAATACACCTACCATTAATACATATATATATATATATATATATATATATATATATATATATGGTATTTCAAAAAGTGTCAAGTACAAATTAACACAGAAACACAGCCCTGAAACAATTTGTTACTATTAGCCATGAAAAAACATAATTTTGACCAAAGTGATCTTTTGAGCCTCCTGTTCAATGTGTTGCAAAGCTATTTTAATTCTGTGGAAAATGCCAGCATCACAAAGGGGAAAATAGAACACATTTAATATATAATTCTATACAGCAATACTACAGACAGCACTGGACTTATCGTTTATTTAAATAAATGGATGTTGAAAGTATCTTCCATAAACTGTTTATCTTAAACTGATCTTGAGAAGCAGTGGTGGGATTAGTGATTGGAATGTGAAGGTACAAAACAAATATTGAGCATCCTCCAGCTTGAGGCGTATGGCTCTACCTCCATCCTAATACCAACCAATCCACCATGAGAGTCTTCTGCATCTTCCTTCATCTTAGCCTTTACTCATTTGCCACCATATTCCTCTGCCTCTTTCATCCTAACCTTTCCCCACGGTATTCCTCTGCCTCTTCCTCCATACCAATCTCCCCCCCACACAATTTCTCTGTGTCTTCCTCAAAGACTCATAAATTAGGAATATTTTAGAAAACGCAGGATTACCACTCAGGAAGAGCGGGATCGCCTTACAGCCTTATTTAATTGTGATTCGGCCAATTGAATAGGGCTCTAAATAAGCACAGAGCATATATTTTTTAAATAAGTTTTTAGTTAGCGAAGACCTTGCTTTTGGATAGAAGTTCACTAACTAACAACTTCTGTAAAAAAAAAATATGCTCTGTGCTTATATAGAGCCCTATTCAATTGGCCAAATCACAATTTAATAAGGCTGTTAGGTTGCAAGCAGTTGACGGACGCGGGACTTAGAGAAAAAAAAACATTACACAACGCAGGACTTAGAAAAAATGAAATATGAGAAGTGGGACTGAGAAAAAGAAAATAGGAGGTCGTAAAACTACAAAGTTAACGGCCAAACCGCGAAAAACAAAAAACACAAAAAAAAAAGTGAGGTGGAATGTGAATTTAATTTGATTTTCGGAAAAAAAAATGGCGGCCCAAAAAAATTAAAACGAGACTACGCGACCCTGGACCGTGCAAAACACAGCCAACCGCGTACCACTTTCACCCAGGAATGTACGAGGTACAAAATACATTACTACAAAGGACGACAAATGTTCACGAACCGCGTAGCACATAGACAAACAGCGATACGCAAGGCTCGCAATGAGCGCCGAAGGTCGGCAGAGTACAAAAACCTTCACATTGTGTGGCAAACAGCATTGCCATGGCTTCAAATTTTATTGCTCAGTCATTTTTGGCAGGCAAGTTGCTAGCTTTAAATAGCTGTGAATTGATCACCCCATAATGTGTTGGAAGCTTCACTGAATTACTTTAAATATCACATATGTAGTTGTCAGCAGCCAGGCTTGCCAAAATCCGTTGGTAACACAACGGGGAAACAGTGGGCTTGCAAAGCAAGCCCGCAGCAACTGCAGCCCTCGCAAAGCCGAAGGCACTCCTTGCGCTGGTGGAGATGAGCGGTGTAGGCACTCATCCCTACGACCCCACACGACTTTACCATCATACCTATGACCCGCGGGAATACACATCAACAGAAAACTCCAATACACATTTCACACTGTAGCACTTTGAAAAAATAGTATGAAAAAAATATACGGGCAGTAACACAAAAGGAAACCGTGATTTTTTGCGGCTCGTAAAAAAAATACGAAGTAAATTACAGGCTTGCTTAAAAATTGTCAGATCATATGATCGTGCATCTAGAAGTACTACTGAATTGTGCATGGTTTCTGTGTGGAGGCTGTGAGATTGTAGTTGCGGGTTACAGACGATTGAATGTGTCTAAATGTTTAGAAAAAATTTAGCCCGCAGCTGAAATTATGGGCTAGAGGCAATTGGGGGCTTGCAATTGAATTGGGCCCAAAGTGTTTATGCTGAAATACAGTACTGTATACTCTGTGTGTATATATATATATATATACTAGAATATTGCCCGTCAAAAAATGACGGCAATGAAATTGTAAGGTAGCTAATGCTGTTTGGTGTATAATACTGAAATATGTAATAGATTACTAAATGAATATACTTTACCTATTTTGAAGCATTGTGTTGAAGAGCTGGCAATCTGTTTTGATGTTGCTGGAGCATTAGTGGTGTGGAGCTGCTGTGTAAGCATGCTGAATGTGTGCACTGTGTGGTATGAATATCTGTAGGTCGTTTGTGGCATTTTGCGAGTTTCTTGTGGTGTTTTGCGAGTTTAGAGTGCTGTAGCCTCGTTTTCGTTTTGTTCGGCGGCCATTTTTTCTCTCGCTTACAGTTTTTTTTAGTCTCTAAACTCTTTTATTTCGAGTAAAATGAAGGTCTAAGTGGCATTTTTGAGGTCCTGGGTGCTCCCTCTTGGTGTAGGTAAGGTTTTTATGTATGTGCTGTGTGTATGTATTGTGTTTTACATTTTGTAATGTTCGCGAGTTGCGTCCGAGTGTTGCGAGGCCGTAATGTGTTTGTCGTGCTCTTTGGGTTGCAACGTGAACTTTGCGAGGGTCGCAGTTGCTGGCATGGAGCGCCTTCGGCGCTCCATGCCAGCAACTGCGGCCCTTGCTTTGCGAGGTCCTCAGGTGCTGGCATGGAGCGCCTACGGCACTCCATGCCAGCAACTGAGGCCCTCGCTTCGCGAGGGTCCTCAGCTGCTGGCAAGGAGCGCCTTCGGTGCTCCATGCCAGCAACTGAGACCCTCGCCCAGTGCCCTCGCTTTGCGAGGGCCTTGGCTCGCTGCGCGAGCCAAGGCCCTCGCTATGCGAGGGCCGCGACTCGCGTAGCGAGCCCGCGGCCCTCGCTTTGCGAGGGCACTGGGCGAGGGTCTCAGTTGCTGGCATGGAGCGCCTACGGCACTCCATGCCAGCAACTGAGACCCTCGCCCAGTGCCCTCGCTTTGCGAGGGCCTTGGCTCGCTGCGCGAGCCAAGGCCCTCGCTACGCAAGGGCCGCGACTCGCTACGCGAGCCCGCAGCGTTAGCAACAACTCGTACGCTCACAACTATATATGTGATTACTATATAATGTGTAGATGTACCGGCTGGGCATGCTCTTGTACATTATTATTATTATTATTACTATATAATGTGTAGATGTACCGGCTGGGCATGCTCTTGTGCATTATTATTATTATTATTACTATACAATGTGTAGATGTACCGGCTGGGCATGCTCTCTGCGTGTACGTTTTCTCTATCTGCACCCTATGTGCACTGCTGTCTGTGTGCAATCTCTGTCTCTGTACCCCTCACTCTCTTTGTCAATCTCTCTGCACTCTCTGTGCGCTCTATCTGTGAACTCTCTCTGCGCTGTCTTTGTGCTCCCTCACTGTCTGTGTGTGCTCTTGCTCTGTAATTCTCTTTATGTCTCCCTCTCTCTCTGTACCTGACTCCCTCTCTCTCTGTACCTGTCTCCCTCTCTCTCTGTACCTGTCTCCCTCTCTCTCTGTACCTGTCTCCCTCTCTCTCTGTACCTGTCTCCCTCTCTCTCTGTACCTGTCTCTCTCCCTCTCTGTACCTGTCTCTCTCCCTCTCTGTACCTGTCTCTCTCCCTCTCTGTACCTGTCTCCCTCTCTGTACCTGTCTCCCTCTCTCTCTGTAGCTGTCTCCTTCTCTCTCTGTAGCTGTCTCCCTCTCTCTCTGTACCTGTCTCCTTCTCTCTCTGTACCTGTCTCCTTCTCTCTCTGTACCTGTCTTCTTCTCTCTCTGTACCTGTCTCCCTCTCTCTCTGTACCTGTCTCCCTCTCTCACTTTGCTGTCTTTCTCTGAAATGCAAATGGCCGCCACGCTTCTGTTAAAATCAGGTGTTAGGCCCACCCCCACTTACATCATAGCCACGCCCCCTTTGTGATGTCAGCGTTAGCAACATTTTCTGCTGCTCACAACTATATATGTGATATATATATATATATATATATATATATATATATATATATATATATATATGTGTGTGTGTGTGTGTGTTACTCCATAATACCACATGAGGGCAGCATTACACAAGTGATGTATTACTCAAAGTGGCAAAATATGGCCTTCATTCTCTGGCTCCCATAAGAAAAATACAGACTGAAGTTCACTCGTGCTATCCGAGGCTTGAAATGTCCCTAATATTCTAAGCCCTGCGTGCCTTTCTACAGAGAAATAAAGAAAGAAAGGTCACACAGCAATTAATGTTATTAATCCTCGCCTATGAAACCCACAGCAGAAGTTGTACATACAAACACTGATTGAAGTTATGCTTATGAGAATTAGAAAATAGATATTTGTTAATCTCCTTCTACAGAACTGTCTTCACTGCAGGACAATCCACTACATTAAATAAATGTAATGAGTGTATAAACCAAATAGGAGATTATGTTTTTTGTCTTATTTTCCTTGGTTTATAGTGTATGTGCATATACACACACAATTAGAATTACAGAGAAAGAAAGAAAGAAAGAAGAATGTCTAAATAACCCAAAGAAATAAGTATATGACCAGTATGAAAGAGTGTGAGAGCGATAACACCAAATTTAACACACCTGCTCCCCATTCACATCTGAGACTTTGTAACACTAACGAGTCACATGACACCGGGGAGGAAAACTTGCTAATTGGGCCCAATTTGGACATTTCCACTTAGGGGTGTACTCACATTTGTTTGCCAACGGTTTAGACATTAATGGCTGTGTTGAGTTATTTTGAGGGGACAGCAAATGTACACTGTTATACAGGCTGTACACATACTACTTTACATTGTAGCAGAGTGTCATTTCTTCAGTGTTGTCACATGAAAAGATATAATAAAAGATTTACAAAAATGTGAGGGGTGTACTCACTTTTGAGATATACTGTAGCTATGTGCATCCTTTATATAAAAGACTCTGGCCCTCATTCAATTGCAATTTGGCCAATTGAACAGGGCCCTAAATAAGCACATAACATATATTTTTTAAAGAAGTTTTTAGTAAGTAAGCATCTATCCAAAAGCAAGGTTTCACTAACTAAATACTTCTTTAAAAAAAATATGCTATGTGCTTATTTAGGGCCCTATTCAATTGGCTAAATTGCAATTGAATGAGGGCCTCTGTGTTTAATGATCTGCATATTACTGCTTTTGACTTGTGTCGTTCTGTGCATGCTTTATATAGAGAACTCTAAATATAAGGATCTGCATATTACTGTTTATGACCTGTGTAGATCTGTGCTTGCTTTATATAGAGGACTCTACATATAAGGATCTGCATTTTATTGCTTGTAACTCTGAGCAAGCTTAATTTAGAGAACCCTGTATATAAGGTTCTGCATATTACTGCTGGAGGCTGTCTTTTTTCTGCATATGACGTGAAGAATATTACTGGAATATATTCAATGCATACTTATGATAAGGTTATACCACCAATGTACAGTACTACCCTGAACTACTGTAATAAAAATGATGAAACTATCTATATATTTATATATATATATATATATATATATATATATATATTTATATATATATATGCTAGTCATTTGCCCGTCAAAAATGGCATAATATTTTCTTATAGATTGTGTCTTCTGTCTGTTAGTGTACCCTCTCCCTCTCTCTGTGTTCACTCTCCCTGTGCGTCCTCTCTCTCCTCTTCTCTCTCTCCCTCTCCTTCTCTGTCTCCTACTCACACTTTCTCTCCCTGCCCCTCCTTCCTTCTCTCTCTTTCCCTCCTTCTCTCTCTTTCTCTCCTTCTCTCTCCCTCTCCTTCTGGCTCCTTCCCTCCTCTGCCTCCCTCTCCCCCTTCGGCACCCATTGCGGGCCTTGCAATGAGTATTTGTGGCGGCCATTGAGCGGCTTCAACTCCCATTGAGAGCCGTAGAAGGGACGTAGCTTAATATCCATCATGACTAAACTGTGTGTATCTCAGAGACTGCTGATATCCTGGGATTTTCATGCACAAAAGTCTCTAAAGTTTACGGAGAATGTAAACTCCAGTTCTGTAAACTAAAATGCCTTGATAGTGAGAGAGGTCAAAGTAGAATGGCAAGAGTTGTTCAAGGTGACTGGAAAACTACTAACTCAAATAACTATGTGTTAAGACAGTGTCATGTAGAAGAGCATCGCTGAATGTCCAACACGTCAAACCTGGTGGCTAACGCAGCAGAAGACCACTATGGGTTCCACTTCTGTCAGTAGAGGAATCTGAGGCTACAGTGGGCACAGGCTCACCAAAACTGAACAGTTGATGACTGGAATCCCAATTTCTGCTGCAACATGCAGATGGTAGGGTCAGTATTTGGTGTAAACAACATGGCTCTATGGATCATTTGCCTTGCGTCAATAGTTCAGGCTAGTGGTGGTGGTGGTGTAATTATGTGGGAGAATATTTTCTTGGCACACATTAGATCCCTTAATTCCAACTGAGCATTGTTTAAATGCCACAGCCTACCCGAGTATTGTTGTTGACCATGTGCATCCCTTTACAGTTTACTCTTCTTCTTTGGGCTTTGGGATTTCTCTACATGGTTTAATTTTTCTGACATATTCACCATTTAAGTGTACAAAAAGTTACTTATCCTATTTTATTTTCCAGCTACTTATAAAGAACACTAAAATAGGATCTAGATAATTATATCCTTCACAATCTTAATTCATGATTCAAATTGTGTACATTCACATACATAAAATGACCTGGGAAGAGATAAAAGTAGCAGTTGATAGAAATACACAAATATAACTGGATTTCCTTAGTTACAATAGAGATAAACAATTTAAAAATAAATTAAGATGGTCTTTGTGGACCATATAAGTACATAACAGAAAGTATAAGATAATTTTGTTCCTTCCACGCATAAACCTTGAGTCGAATTCCCACAAGGAAATTTCCCTTCTGAAAATTTGCTCTTTTTTTTTCCACTCTTTTTTTTTCTTATTTTCTTATCATTATTTTTTTTAGTGTCTTTGGATATATTACCTTTAATGAACCTATAACCTTTTGGAAATTTTAGAATTATTATGAGTAATATTCATGAGAAGGTGTGATAAAAATGTTATATTAAATGAAAATGGGATGATATCTCTGTTTTGTAAAAAAAAAATTTATAAAACTTAAATAAAAGATAATAAAAAAAAAACATACATAAAATGCACCAAACACTTTTGAAATTAGATTTATTTATTTAATGTTAAATTATTGTGCCAATATATAACATGAAAAAAAGAACCTAAGCATTATAAATAGGACCCTATATCAAATCAGATATAAACAAGTGAGAATTAGCATCCACAATATGGTAAGCACTAGGTACCTCACAGTAAGGGACACCAATGTCCCAGTAAAGTGGGACAATATAAATTGTTTCATATCTTACAAAAATGGTTACCAACTCCAGGCACCCCAAGAGGCAGGATTCCATGTCACCTACAGTGCATTAAAAAATGACTAAACATTTGATTAACTTACTTGTGCTAAAGCAAGATATGCTCAAACGAATGTGGAGGTTCCCACTGGACTGGAACTGGAAAGTACTGCCTTATTAGGTTGTTCAACATAACTGTCTATGAATAATATTGTACATAAATCTAATTGTATTTATATGAAAAATGTGTTAACTTCTCTAATTCTAGTAGACCCAAGCTGTTCTCCAACATTGGGAGATATTACATCATTCTGAATTAGCAAAGTTTTATACTATATATATATATATATATATATATATATATATATATATATATATATATATATATATATATATATATATATAAAGAAGAAGAAATAGCACAGTACATAACAATTTACTGTAATAAGTTTTGTTTAAAAAAATATGATTCTATTATTTGTATATATTCTGAATGATCTTGTGTTAGAATGAATCATGTAACTCCATAAATATAGATAAGAAAACCTTTGTAGTATCAAAAACATTGTGTCTTGTATATAAAGAATACTTTGGTTGACTCTCTAAAAGGTATCAGGTACTACAACCCATTTCATTACCAGTCCAGGGGCAGCGCTGCTGTAGGAGCAGCAGATAGAGAGCACCAAGGCTCATTACGGAGTAGGGGCCCTATTCTAATGGCAGCTGCCTGGTATACCAGGTGACTCCTAGTTTATTAGTAGTGGATAGAGGGCATGGCTGTAGGAGCCAATGAAAATCGGGGGGTACTGCATTTAGTATAAAAATACCAAACATTAAAAAATCTGGGGGGTGGGGAGTTTGTACTTTTCTTCCCCCAAGTTCCTACATCCATAAAAGAGGGGCAGACAATTAGCACTTACAACATGTATATAGAGAGAGAGATAACAAGGGAGCCCCAAAAATTATTTTGCATCCAGAACCTCCATTCATTGGCTTTGCCACTGCATCAGTCGCAGTGTGTCATTGCATAGTCATTCCAGCTACCGACCCTAATAATACATTGAATCAGTTTTGTCTCCCTGAATAACAGCAGAACTTAATACAGATATGTAAGTAATAATTAAGTAAATAAAGTACATTTTATAATGGAGCATACCAAAAAATATATATATTTTACATTAATTTAACCAGATTTCATCTTAAACAGAATTTTAAGTTAAAATAGATTACTAAGGTTTTTGGTTAAAATGCAATAATAAAATATAAGCCTTTGTAGAATTTGATCCAAATGCCTCTTAAGTTATATATTTAAAACAAATATAGTATCACAAGTTACTGTATTAAGGCACAATTAATAGTATATTACATGAGATTGAATAAACAGAGGAATAGACCATTATACATAGTAACTAATATGATTGAGAAAGAGGCACATACATCTTCATTCCTGAGCATTGATGTTTAAAACATAAATAAAACAACTCTATGAGAAATGCTGTTAAGTAAAAACTAAAAATATACAGTATAATTGGTCAAAAAAAATCCAATAGGACATTTTTGAGACATAGTATATAAACATTTTAAATGCGCCCAAAAACTGTGATAGCAGATTGTAAGTATACAGATATATTTTCTGTTCTCAGCCACATTTAGTTTTAGATCTAGTTAATCAACGTATTTGCTTCCTATGTTAGTACAATAATAGCAAAATCCGGAGTGCAGGCTTGCAAAAATCAATGGAGGAGATAGGGCTGGGTTACGTCTGTGGCTGGCCCGTAGTGGTTGTGGGCGGGTAACTTGCAATGGGAATGTGAGTAGCTACATGTAGCCAATTAAATATATGTATCTTTTACGAGCTGCTGTACAAGTTTAAGTAATTGCGATTTGGCCAATTAAATAGGGCCCCAAGTCAAGCAAATATAGATATGACACTTAAGAATCACTTGACTCCTAATGTTTACATTATAGTAAATATAGGGAGTTGTAAGTATGTTTTACCATAAGGTGGCAGCTTTGGTGAAAGGATGAAAGAAGTATATCCAGAATGACAAACATGTTGAAGCAACCAAGCCAGGTAAATACACCCAGTACCAACAGTTGTATACCCCCATCTTTATGTTTGGATTCTTCACCAATTGTAAGGAGCAAGTTTAGAGGTTCTGTGCCCTAAGAATGGCAACACCCACCCCTGACCTAGGGCCATATACAATTGAGCTTTCCAGGGATCCGGTAGCCCATAAGTGAGGTCGCAAGCCAATTTGCTATTCAATTGGGGCCTTTTTGGGGGTCAGTACAGCTTCCGAGTTACATGCTTGAATGGCGATGGGTAAACTTTGATCTGTTGCTTATGCAAGGCTAAAATCGCAAATCACTATTCATATCTTTAATTTCCCCAAGCCCGCAAATGTTTTCACACCTGTAAATGGCAAATTAAGGAGAAAATCTCATGAGTGCTAGAGAGGAGCCTCAAGGGGGTTTAACACCTATTCGTAGCACTGTAACTGCAAATAAAAAATCACTACTGCACTGTAAATAACGGGGAAAGCGATGATAGACATTAGAATTAATTGCACAACAAACTGAAGCCCGCAAATCGGCAGGAAATAAAATGTATTTTTATGTGTTATTTCGGAGTTAAATCGATATCTGGGATCAATGAGTTAATACATATCAGGCCATCCATATGGACTTAATTTTGAGGGTTTGCGAGTCTGACCACATATTGGACCCCCGAAGCTAATTGATTGACATGTAACCTCCATGTTTTACCACTGTAATAATGACAGTCTCATTTTCTATCGGTTGTTCCAAAATGGGCAGTTACGGGCCTGCTGAATTGATCATGTTCCTGCCCTGAATTGCTCTGAGCCAGTGCATGGTTTATGGTTTCGGTGTTCAGCCAGTAACTTGCGGCCTTGAGTAATTGAATAGCATCGTAATCAGACACCAACAGGAACCCGCAACACACCCGCAGACATACGTCCGACTAAGATCAAGTTGCGGGCTTGGAATTGAATATGGCCCCTAGTGTTTACTATGAAAGGCTGACCGACAATGTTTAGCCTCTTGGCAAGATTATTTAACTTGTTCTTGGAATTATTTAACCCCTGTGATGATTCAGCCTCTGTATTCTTTTCCTAGTTTTTAGAACGTACATTATCTTTTTATATAAATCTATGATTACAATCCCGCTGTTGGAGTGTGAGAGAGTTTTCCCTGGCTGATAGTCTACACTGGATCACCAAACTCTCATGACTACCTCCTCGCAACAGGGATTTGATAAAAACAGCATTATCATAAAACAGCACAGAGTTGTTACGGATATAGATACACATTAATCTTTACATTACCATATAAGTCGGAACAAAAACTGTACAGTACTTTTTGAACGTAAACAATATAGACACAACAAGCAAATGAACTACAATTCATCGTCTGATTCAAGGTCTTTCTCTTGAGATTTCAGTAACTCCATTTCCCTGGGCTGGGCTCCCTTCAGTTTCGACTGAACGACCCTAGAAAAGTAACCAATCTGACATTAGAAACATTGAAAAGGAAATTATATAAATTACATATAAAGTTATGAATGATTACTATTATTTACTTGTCTTCTACAAGTCTCTAGATTGCTGCTATGTTGGCCTCTATCTCCTCAGCTTTCCATTGGACCATTTGATTGTGGGATGCAGCTTGTAATGATGGAGCCACCACTAAATGACCATAGATAGCTGCTGACCATGCTGTGTGCATTAGCAGATTCACAGAACATTTGTCTAACTTGCACAGTGCCACATTCTGATGGGTGAAAGAAGTTAGAGGTCCCAAGATGGCATGTTATTGGCACTGAGCCACTTTACTAAGTAAGTGACAGATATGCCTCAACCCCATGGGTGTAAGAACTGGGGGGGGGGGGTGGAGGGAACAAACCCCCCACCCCACCCCCCAGATTTTTCTATGTTTGCATGTATGTATATATAAGCTATTTTGTGGCTTTTGTATACAATGAGCTGTATCCCCCAGAATTATTCTGGCTCCTACACCCCTACTCAACCCCACCCAAAAAAGTTACAAGATAAATGCATGAGTGTGTGCTTTTGTCTTGGCATTGTAATTTATGTTTTTTTAGTAATTATAATTATTTATCATAAAGTTTTTATTAAGAATAATCAAGAAAAAACTTGTACAAAAATAAGCACATACTATAAAACATAATTCCACATGTCAAGAAAGGATAATTACTATCCTAAGCAACTGCTTCTCTTTGTTGAATTATTCCTTAATATAATTTTAACGTTTTCAGTGCACAAATTGGTTTAAATAAACAATCGTGTTACAATCAATATATTCTATGAACACATGATAAGAGAGAAAGAGGAAGAAGTGAAGAAAAGAAGAGAAAAATAAACAAATAACCAAAGAAATGAAGAAGTAAGGAAAAGAGCAAATAGTAGATAATTGCTTCCCATCCTCTCTTCTACTACAAAAGGTCAGGATTTGACTATACCGTGGCCTTTTCAGTTCCTGTGCTACCCAATCTTAGTTTTACTGTCATTACCTTTCGTCCGAAGTAGCCTCCAGTATCCTCTCCCGCTCCGCCTGTTCCAGTCCGCCCCCCGCTCCACTCCTCTTCCAATTGTAAAGAGCCTCCCTAGCAAAAATTCAACTCGTCCCCCCACTACCTAAGGAATGCAGTCGGGGGAGGAGATCCAGGGTCCCCAAATTTCCAGAAACTTTTGATGTGTGTCCAATAGTGTATGAGTCATTCTCTCATGTATAAATAGGAAGTTTATTTTGTTTTTGATTTCCTGGAAGTTAATGGACTTGTCCTTCCACCTTCTCGCTATGATGTTTTTTACTGCCAGATAAATCAATTGTGTCAATTTATTGCCTACCCCTCCCAGTTCCTTATAATTCCTGCCTAAGAGACATGTCGCTATGGAAGGTCTAAGTGGGATACTAAATAATCTGGAAAGTAGATCAGCCGCTCTAGCCCAGGTTTCTGAGACTAAAGGACATTTCCACCACGCGTGAATGAAGTCCCCTCGTTCTTGACATCCCCTAAAACATTTATCCGAAGTTGTAGGCACAATTCTATTTAGTCTAGCGGGGGTCATATACGCCCTATGTAGGATTTTCAGCGAGGTTTCCAATAAGCTAAAATTAAGGGACCCTTTAGAAAGGCTAGAGAAAGCTTTAGACCAGGAGGGCTCATCCCAAGTCTGCTCCAAGTCCAGCTCCCACTTCAGCATAAAGGAAGGCTTTGGTGAATCAAAGGGGGGAGCATTAATTATGTTATATATTGCTCCCAGTGTACCCTTAGTAAGGGCTGAGTGTCTGCAAATTGTGGTGAGCCAGGAGTCTTTAGGCGGGCCAAATTCCCTGAGAACTTCTTCTACCCAGTGCCTGATTTTAATATAGTTAAATATTTCCGTATCAGGAAACTCCCTCCCTCTGCAAATTGTTCCTAGAGAAATAATCTTCCCCCCTTCCAGCCATGAGCCTAGTTTATCTAATTTTTGCAGAATCCAAAATTGTTTAGAGTTAGAAGAGAGGGTAGCTGAGAGGGTGGGGGAAGTGAAAATCGAGGTAAGAGGAGTTACCGGGTATGCTAGATTGTGGGTTTTCTTGGCCCAGTTCCAGATTTTTAAAGTAAATTTAGTTATTGGATTACTTATGTAGGACCTAAGAGTATTCGAATTTGGTGCCCATAGGATAATACCCCACGTGAGGGGGGGCATTTGTGCCTCCTCTATGAAAACCCAATTAGGCTGGAGGGAAGTGGAATGTGCCAGAGGAATAAAGGCCAGTTGCGCCGCTCTGAAATAGCTAGAAAAATTTGGGCATGAGAGACCTCCCTTGGATTTATGTCTATACATGATCTTCCTTGCTATTTTCGGGGGTCTATTCCTCCAGATGAACTTGAACACCAAGGACTGAAAGCGAGCTAATTCTGAGTTATTAACTTGAAAGGGAAGGGTTCTGGCTAGATACAGGAGCCTCGGGAGGATGTTCATCTTCACCGAGGTTATCCGACCCGTCCAAGAAATATGCTTCCTCATCCAAGTGTTCAAATCCCTCTGAAGAACCCTGAAGAGGGGGGGGAAATTGGCCTTATAAATTCCAGCTAAAGAGCTAGTAATATTTATCCCCAAGTAGTGAATATGATTGGCCGGCCAGATAAACTTATGGCTTGATTTCAACTGGGATAGAGTATCTAAGGGTATGCCTATGCCTAGTGCCTCTGTTTTGTCCTGATTTAATCTAAGTCCGGAAAGTGAGCTAAATAAACCTAATGTGTCCAGCAGAGCTTCAATAGAGGAGCAAGGGTTAGTAAGAGTACACAATAGATAGTCAGCAAATAAGGAGCACTTTAAATGCTGGTTTCCCACTCGCAGACCCTCAATAGAGGAATTCGCCCTAATCGCCTGAGCCAGCGGCTCTATTGCAAGGGCAAAAAGGAGAGGGGAAAGAGGGCATCCTTGTCTCGTTCCACGCCCTATCTCTATAACCGCCTTCTGGGAGCCCGGGAGTTTTAAGTTAGCTTTGGGAAGATTATAATAGGTGCGAAGCAGGTTTAAAAATTGGCCTTTGAACCCAAATTTATCCAGAGCGGCATATAAGAAAGGCCATTCCAGGGTATCGAAGGCCTTCTCTATGTCCAATGCGAGCAGGCAAACCGGGGTGTTTCTATGTCTAGCCAAGTGGATGATGTTTAGGGTCCTTCTAATATTATCACTCGTCTGCCTGTATGGGATGAAGCCAGATTGGTCCTTGTGAATCAGGGAGGGCAAAAAAACAGAAATCCTTTGTGAGAATATTTTAGCAAGGAGTTTGATATCCCCATTAAGGAGCGAGATCGGTCTGTAATTCTTTGCCTCCTTTGGGTCCCTACCTTCCTTGGGGAAAAGGGTCAGATCCGCGAAGTTAAGTTCCGGGGGCATTGGATCCCCTTTCAAAATTGTGTTGAAGAGGCTGCATAAGTGTGGGGACAAAATGTCCGAAAACTTTTTATAATAAATGTTGGTAAAGCCATCAGGGCCAGGAGACTTCCCCATTTTTAGGTCTTTGATTGCCTCCCTAACCTCCTCTACCGATACCTCTTTGTTTAGGTTAAGAAGATCTGACTCTGATATTCTAGGCAAATCTAAGGAATTCAGGTAGGACCTAATAGCGTTCTCTGGAGGGGAGTTGTGGGAGGAGTAAATGTGCTGGTAGAATTCCCTAAAGGTCTTTTGAATCTCATTTTGGCTAAACGTGAGTACTCCCTCTTTGGTTCTAATTTGAGAGATTTTGGACTGAGAGTACCTTGCCCTCAGACTTTTTGCCAATAATTTGTCTGGTTTATTCGCTTTAGCATAGAAGAGATGCTGCGTTCTTCTCAGGGCTTTATCTGTTCTAATAGATAAAATACCGTCTAGCTCCAGCCGAGCCTTGTCAATTTGGTCTCTTAACGAGGAAGAAGGGGAAATTTGATTCTGTTTCTCTAATTGAGCTAAATTTTTTACGAGGTTTTCCTCAGTTAGACGAATTGCTTTTTTATGTTGTGAAGCCAATTTAATGCACGTACCCCTAATATAAGCCTTATGAGCCACCCAGACCCAACCTGGCGAAGTTTCCCCACCCGCATTGGACACAAAGTAGGCTGCCAGATCAGAAGTAACTTGTTCCTGGTATGTGGGTATCGAGAGCAAATATTCGTTTAATTTCCAGGCAAAAGGTAGTCTGGATTGGGATCCCAGGTCAACTTCTAGGAAGACTGCAGCATGGTCCGACCACGTGCAGGGAACAATATCTGCCTTATCCGAGCTATCAAAAAGTGCGGTACTAATAAGAAGGGCATCAATACGGGAGTAGGACTTATGGGTGGAGGAGAAGAAGGTGTACTCCCTTTCTTTCGGATGGTGACCCCTCCAAGCATCCACGAGGTCTAAAGAATGGAGCAGTTTTTTGATTTGTTTAATCCTTTTAGAAAAGCGGATGTGCTTAGAGACGTTGGACTTATCCATGGTCTGGTCTAAGACCAAATTTAGGTCCCCCCCTATTATCAATTTCCCCCACTCCCCCCCCCTCCAATGTCCTTAAAAGTCTAATCAACGCTTTGTGTGGGGCTACGGTGGTGGCATAGAAAGAAATAAGCGACGTAGGGGTGCCTAAGACCTTCCCTTTCAAGATCACATAATACCCTTCCCGGTCTATAATTTTGGAGTCTAGCTGGAACTGAAAATCCTTGTGCAAAAGGATCGCTACTCCCTCTTTTTTCGAAGCCTGGGTGGTGCAAAAAAATTGGGGATAATCTTTATTCAGGTAGGCAGGAGTTTTATTCTTAGCAAAATGGGTTTCCTGGAGAAAGATAATGTCAGGTTTGTGGGTTTTATAATACAAAAAAGCCTTCCTTCGCTTGAAGGGGGAGTTAAACCCTTTTACATTGTGGGAGAGTAAGTAATTATAATTATAAGAGACAACGATGCACATTTTTATTTCCCCTATAGACAGATTTATTTTTATATTATAATAATAAAATAAAAAAATACCTACCATGTGATAATGCCATAATTAATTGCAATAGTTAGAAGTGCAAATGCATAATGCCAGCAGTAGCACATTGTGATAAACATCATGTTGTTGTGATCCGTTAGATCCCACTCTGGACCTCTAGGAGGGTACAGTACAAAGCCGATCTGCAAAACAGAAAATTACATAATTTACATTTTCAGTAGTAGCAAATATTGTGCAATAGCAATTGTACATACTACTACTATTGTGGGATCTATCCGGTTTTATGTGCGCCGCAGTTCAAGCGCGCACCCGCAGTCCAGCAAATGAACTATTCTCTCATTCAAGGTGGCGTAACTCGACAGCACGAGCCTGTAACTACAGGGCTTTGCAAGTATGTTTTACCACAAGATGGCAGCATTGGCCAAAAGATGAAAGAATCATATCCAGTATGACAAATATGCTGTAGCGACAAACAGCCTTATTAAATTGCGATTCGGCCAATTGAATAGGACTCTATATAAGCACAGAGCATATTTTTTTTACAGAAGCTTTTAGTTAGTGAAGTTCTACCCCAAATCAAGGTCTTCACTAACTAAAAACTTCTGTAAAAAATGATGCTCTGTGCTTATATAGAGCCCTATTCAATTGGCCGAATCACAATTTAATAAGGCTGAAAATATTGATAAAGTTTTAGAATGTCTTGTATTGTGTTAAGAAACAACTTTACATCCACATGTTTGGCTATCATATTTAACACATTATAAGCATATAGACAAACAGGTTTCTAAGCACTTCAGTTCATATTACTAGATTGTTTTTTGTTTTATTTTATAAAATAAAGCATAAATAAATGTTTTGTGCTGGTAGAACCATGCTAAACCACAGATGTAAGAGACCCTAATTGTTCAGCACTACTCACCCATAGAAAGAGAAAGTTAGTGAGTAGAGCTTAAAATGGAAACCTTGCCAGACTGGATGTTACCTTATTTGTTTTAATATGTACTTCAAATTCCTAAAATATTAATGTATATGGAAGTTTCCCTGTTTTTAATATTAAAATAAACTACCAAAGTGTTTGTTTGTGTATCTAAGTATCACTCAAACCTTCCAAAGAGTGCCTGCAAAGGTCTGCCCCCACAGCTCATGCACACAATGTTTCTATTAAGAGATGTACTAGCCACTTAAAGACTGTTTCTCAACAACAATTTCTGAAATGGTGCTGAGTGACACTCTATAAATGGCTAGAACACCTAGTAACAATAGAAACATTGTGTGCATGAGCTGTGGGGGCAGACCTTTGCAGGGACTTTTTGGACGGTTTGAGTCATATTTAGATATGCAAACAAACACTTAGGTAGTTTATTTTAATATTAAAAGAGAGAAGCTTCCATCATCACATAAATGATTGATAATTTCCTATGAGCGGCCACTGGTCGTGCACAAGACTAAGGATAGAATCTATATTTACAGATAAAGATTACATTGTAATCTTGATTCATATCATTTTAATGGAGGTTGAAGTGAAAACAGAACTTTTTAAGCACTTGTTAATAAAATGATGTTTAGATATGCAAACAAACACTTAGGTAGATATTTTAATATTAAAGCAGGAAAACTTCCATATACCGTATATACTCGAGTATAAGCTGACTTTTTAAGCACAATTTTTTATGCTGAAAAAGCCCCCCTCTGCTTATACTCCTCCTTCCCCCCTTATCCTCCTCCTCCCCCCTTATCATCATCCTCCTTCTTCTCCTCCTTCCCCCCTTATCATCAACTTCTTTCCTCCATTACCTCCTCCTTACTGCACCCTCTCCAATACCTTTCCCCCTCTCACCTTACTTGCTACTATACTCCGATGAGCTGATGCTGATCCTGACGCAGCAGCACGTCTTCTGTACCGGCATATGCTAATGACGTGATGTCACATGCGCGTCACGTCATTAGCATATGCCAGTACGGAAGGCGTGCTGCATCGTCAGCATCAGCTCATCAGATTGGATTGGAGAGGGTGCCGTAAGGAGGAGGTTATGGGGTAAAGGAGATGATGATAAGGGGGCGGGAGGAGGATGATAAGGGGGGAAAGACGGAGGATGATAAGGGGGGGGGAGGATGATCAGGGGGGAAGGACCCTCTTTTCCACCCTCGGCTTATACTCGAGTCAATAAGTTTTTATTGTTTTGTGGTAAAATTAGGTGCCTCGGCTTATACTCGGGTCACCTTATACTCGAGTATACAGGGAGTGCAGAATTATTAGGCAAGTTGTATTTTTGAGGATTAATTTTATTATTGAACAACAACCATGTTCTCAATGAACCCAAAAAACTCATTAATATCAAAGATGAATATTTTTGGAAGTAGTTTTTAGTTTTAGCTATTTTAGGGGAGTATCTGTGTGTGCAGGTGACTATTACTGTGCATAATTATTAGGCAAGTTAACAAAAAACTAATATATACCCATTTCAATTATTTATTTTTACCAGTGAAACCAATATAACATCTCAACATTCACAAATATACATTTCTGACATTCAAAAACAAAACAAAAACAAATCAGTGACCAATATAGCCACCTTTCTTTGCAAGGACACTCAAAAGCCTGTCATCCATGGATTCTGTCAGTGTTTTGATCTGTTCACCATCAACATTGCGTGCAGCAGCAACCACAGCCTCCCAGACACTGTTCAGAGAGGTGTACTGTTTTCCCTCCTTGTAAATCTCACATTTGATGATGGACCACAGGTTCTCAATGGGGTTCAGATCAGGTGAACAAGGAGGCCATGTCATTAGATTTTCTTCTTTTATACCCTTTCTTGCCAGCCACGCTGTGGAGTACTTGGACGCGTGTGATGGAGCATTGTCCTGCATGAAAATCATGTTTTTCTTGAAGGATGCAGACTTCTTCCTGTACCACTGCTTGAAGAAGGTGTCTTCCAGGAACTGTGTGTAGGACTGGGAGTTGAGCTTGACTCCATCCTCAACCCGAAAAGGCCCCACAAGCTCATCTTTGATGATACCAGCCCAAACCAGTACTCCACCTCCACCTTGCTGGCGTCTGAGTCGGACTGGAGCTCTCTGCCCTTTACCAATCCAGCCACGGGCCCATCCATCTGGCCCATCAAGACTCACTCTCATTTCATCAGTCCATAAAACCTTAGAAAAATCAGTCTTGAGATATTTCTTGGCCCAGTCTTGACGTTTCAGCTTGTGTGTCTTGTTCAGTGGTGGTCGTCTTTCAGCCTTTCTTACCTTGGCCATGTCTCTGAGTATTGCACACCTTGTGCTTTTGGGCACTCCAGTGATGTTGCAGCTCTGAAATATGGCCAAACTGGTGGCAAGTGGCATCGTGGCAGCTGCACGCTTGACTTTTCTCAGTTCATGGGCAGTTATTTTGCGGCTTGGTTTTTCCACACGCTTCTTGCGACCCTGTTGACTATTTTGAATGAAACGCTTGATTGTTCGATGATCACGCTTCAGAAGCTTTGTAATTTTAAGAGTGCTGCATCCCTCTGCAAGATATCTCACCATTTTTTACTTTTCTGAGCCTGTCAAGTCCTTCTTTTGACCCATTTTGCCAAAAGAAAGGAAGTTGCCTAATAATTATGCACACCTGATATAGGGTGTTGATGTCATTAGACCACACCCCTTCTCATTACAGAGATGCACATCACCTAATATGCTTAAGTGGTAGTAGGCTTTCAAGCCTATACAGCTTGGAGTACGACAACATGCATAAAGAGGATGATGTGGTCAAAATACTCATTTGCCTAATAATTCTGCACTCCCTGTATATGGTACCTTTACATTTATTTACTGGCAAATATTCTTGTTGAACTACCTGAGACTGTAAGTTTGCAAGTTTTCAGTCTTATTGGGTGCTTTAGAGAAAGCACTTTGTTGGCTTGACATTAAACTCAATAACAGGGCCTTTCAATCTTTTGTAATTTGTTAAGTTTGTTTTTGACTTGTATCTACCCTTTTTAGCGCCACGGAATATGTTGGCACATTACAAATGAAGGTTAACAATAATAAAGTCTAAGGTAAACACTTACACATTACATTGATTAGACAGGTAGCTGCACAAGAATATGTTCTGTCCAGTTACATTATATCGAGAAAAGGTCATACCTGCCAGAACCAGCTGCCTTGTAGAATACAGAGACTGGACCTGAAGAGCTCAAGGATTATATTACCACGGTGAAAGACTTCTAGGAATATGCACAGAGCTCCACCGAAGACTGCCACTAAGAGAAGTAAGTGCACATGAATGTCGAGCATCTGTCTGCCATGCACATGATAATAAAACAGGAAGCCTGAAATTAGAGAAGGACATATTCTTAATATCACAAACAATCATAAAAACAGATATGTATTGAGACATAGACCTGAATCTAGTATGGAAAATGTAAAAGGGAATTGTTGTCTTTACATTTACTCAATAGGCATGCAAAACATTGAGCACCTCCATTATGTAATAGGACTATTTAATATTGGTTCTTGGTTGCTTTTTCCATCAGATATAAATATATATGAAGTTCTTAAACACTATGGGCCTCATTCAATTGCAATTTGGCCAATTGAATAGGGCTCTACATAAGCACAGAGCCTATTTTTTTACAGAAGTTTTTAGTTAGTGAAGACCTTGCTTTTGGATAGAAGTTCACTAAAAACTTCTGTAAAAAAATAGGCTCTGTGCTTATATAGAGCCCTATTCAATTGGCCAAATCGCATTTGAATGAGGCCCTATGTCTATTTTTTTCCAAGTCATGGCAGGCAATCATTTATGATGTTGGGAGCAAGTGGTTAAGGAAAAAACTGCAATGACTGCCATACTGTAATAGCTGAATATGAAACCAATACCACCTGGCACTGTGGGCTAAATTTAAGACGCAGGTGCATCAATATTAAAGGTAATAGTGTTGTAGGGTTAAAATAAGCAAGTTAAAGTGACCAAGCAGATATGGTTATTGAGGTAGATAGTGGTGCGGTCAACAATGTCTATGTGCAGTTGATGGCTATGCAGAGTAAAAAAAGGAGACAAACACACATAACTGTAAGCAGACAAAATGGTAGTATGAATACACATCACGGTGTATGCAAAGTCACAAGTTGATTGGAAAATAGAAAGAGCTATAGGCTCCAAAAGTGTATTTCAAACTTCATATAAGGGTCAGGAGTGAAATTTGTTATTAATATGAAGGGAAAGAATTGTAAGAGTAGTAAAGTGGTTCACACCATGAAAGGCACCAGAGAGCTAAATCAAAATGATAACCACTTACATTTTGTAGTGTGTAGAAAATTGTCTGTGTTGATGGGTCAAGCATCACATATAATAGTTGTCAAACTGTGAATCGTCGTCATGCTTTGTGAGCTTGCTTTGCAAGCTCCCAAGAACTGCGTCCCTCGCAAAGCGAGGGGCCGCATTTGCGGAGGTGGAGGCTCCAACGTTGGCTGCAATGAGCCGAAAGCTCATTGCCGGCCACAAATGTGGCCCCACTTGCTGAAAAAAAAACTATAACACGCAGTTACTAACTACAGACTTACACAAAAGAATACGAGCGGCGGGACTTAGAAAAAAAAAAATACGAACTCGCAAAAATACGAACATAACGGCCGACCCACGCACATTAAAAAACACACAAAATACACACACAAATAAAAAATAAAAAAAACATTACACACAGCATGAGGGTACAGCCAGGACGTCTGGGAGTCAGGTTGCACGCAAATTTAAGTCCAATTTACAGAATTTAGAGACTCGAAAATCCCCTAAGCGAAAAAATGGCTGCCGAAAAAAACACGCAAAATCATGAAACACCCGCGTACCCCATACACAATCACCGCCATTTTACAACACTAACTTACACAATGCAGAAGTACACAGCTACCCTAATGGCTTTCCCTTGCACACGCAGCCAAAAGTATATTTATGATTTCATTAATTAGTTAATTATCATGAAAAAATAAATATACAGGGGGAAAAAAAACACCACAGTATCGCAATAAACAACAAAGCCCTTCACTACGCGCCTCACAAGGAGCGCCAACGGTGCTCATAGGACACAAAGTACACCAGGGGAGAGGCTTACAATAAGAAAAAAAAGGAGATCAGCGCGGACCTTACAATGAGCGCAAAAGCGCCTCTCATAACAAAAAATACATCAACCGAGAGCCACGAAATGAGCACCAAAGGCGCTCAGCGCGAGGCTCGCAATGAGCGCCGAAGGATCTCAGACAACCAAAACACATGGGCCCTCATTCTATTGCAATTTGGCCAATTGAATAGGGGTCTAAATAAGCACATAACATATATTTTTTAAAGAAGTTTTTAGTTAGTAAACATCTATCCAAAAGCAAGGTTTTCACTAACTAAAAACTTATTTAAAAAAATATGTTATGTGCTTATTTAAAGCCCTATTCAATTGGCCAAATCGCAATTGAATGAGGGCCTTATTGTCTGTGGCAAACAGTATTACCTGCCTTACAATTTTATTGCCCGTCATTTTTGACGGGCAAGTCGCTAGTAAAATGATAATGGTTTTAAGAAAATATGGTTCAAAGGCAAATACATTCTATGTATAACATAAGTATCCAAACTTGGAAATGTATTTTTTTACTCTGCTAAACATTTGTACTGAAAGGGTAGGAGAATCCTGGATCAAAGGGGTCTAATACTTTCAAAATCAGTTTTAAGAAGTGGTTCATGAGAGCTTTTTTCGTTGTATGCTTTGTTTTTTAGATTAATTATCTCTATTTATTTCATATAATAGCACTTCATCCATATTTAACAGTAACATCACATCCATTTCTAACAGTACACTTAAGCTACATTACTACTGTCGCTCTGGGTTAGTCTACTGATGGGCGCCCATCAATCTGTTCACCCAAGTTATAACTAATTACTAGCGCTTAGATGGATACAAAGTCAAACCTGATAACAGGCATGACAAATATTTTACAGGAGAGCTTTGTAAAGTGGAACAACCACCCGATGCACATTTCACGCTATGGAAGAGGGTTTTTCACAGGAGTCATTTTAGATGGTCCCATTTGCTATTTAAAGGAAGTGGGAGAGTTCTATGTCATTAGGAGCCTCTCACTTGATTTCCGAATAGTTGTTGGTTGTATACTACAATTTATGAATGAAAGAGTAGTAGTCCATGCAGGTTTCTAAAAAAATCTATGAATGGAAATGTAATAATATAATATTTAATTAAATAACTTTGTTAGATGAACTAGAACTGAAACTAATTCTAGTTAAATGAAAACTGACTCTAGAGACCTTCAATTTGAATTAATCTGTCAACCTCAACTGGCAAGTTTGAATAGGATGCAACTGTTTAACACAGTTGTTAGTGAATATAATATCAATAGATAGCACAACTTTAGATAGCTTTTAAACTTTAAAATATGTTTACGTACACAATGCTGTCTCTTTGTCGGAAAGGTTATAATTATTTTCACAAACACTACCAGACATAATATTAAGATTGCACCAAGATGAATTGTTCTAACATACTTGGAGAATTTACACTATCTTTATTATTTAAGGTAAGTGACAAAATTGACGCGTTTTGCTCATTATGATGGGTAGACTTTTGTACGTTACAATAAAGTGGGAGGACAATTGAACTGACCAATTTTTACATGTATAAAAACTTTGTTCAGAGGATTTAGTAATTATATTTCACAGAAGGTAAACCCAACAATTTACTATATGAGTAACTCAAGATCATTTTATATATATATATATATATATATTTATATATATTTATATATATATATATATATATATATATATATATATATATATATATATGTACTATAGCGACATTCCCTTGATGTGTTTATCATCGACTATCTCTTTATACTTAATGTTATCATGCCATGTAAAGATATGGATTTATTTTGTTGAATCAAGAACTCACTACCAACCATTGTTTTGGGGTCCATTAACAAAAGCCTTAATGTTGACTTTCCAGAGATCTTTAGCGCTGTTTTGTTTTCGTTGAGCATTCACAGAGTACACTAAGTTTCTGTGAATACACCTGTGCAACTGGAGTGACAAAATATAAATTACCTTCAACAAAGACAGCAATTGAGAGCATCATCCGATCCACTGCCACTGGGACAGCTTTAGTGGTATGAGTAATAATATCTACCACTCCTGAGATGCCATAAAATAAATACATGGTAGAGTGCTGCCAATTCATTATATAGTTCCATTGCTGCTCTTCTTTATTGTACAGCTTCAAGTGGGGCCCATCAGGAACAAACTGCTCAGCTAGAATCCCTGAAAGATACAAAGCATAATTATCATATAGCATTTATCACTCCATATAGATTCAAAAAGAGAAATGAGGAATATTCATGATGTTTTATCAAATATTTTAAAATTATGAAATGTGTCACTTACCTATGAGAGCAAATGCTGCTTTCACCACTCCTTCAATTAATTCCACTTTCTGAAAACCAGCTTTCGATCCAAGGTAGCACACTTTCTTGTTCTTCTTGCATGCATATTTGAATGGGAACTTCAAGGACCACCAGAGGCCAAATATAAGAAAAAAGCTCCCTGGCAATGCATGACCTTTAAAGTTTGCCATTGTTACTTGTACCTATGCAAACCTAAAAAGCAAAATAGAAATACATTTACTTTACAATTATTGGGTTAGTGTAGTGTTTAAACTTGGAAGCCTTCAAACTGTGACCACTTATAGGAGTTGCTCAACTATCTTTCAAATTAAAGGATACCTGCACCATCAAAAAAAATGTATGTTTGAAAACTTTAACTTTGACTAAGTGCATAAATAATCAAGAAAAAATAATCAAGAGAAATGTGGTTGCCTCTGCAGGACCCTGAAAGTACCAATGATACATGGGTGGAAGTTTTGTGTGTGAGGAGTGTTCACCTTTCTTGAGTGCTATGTTTGCATTGAAGGACACAATGTGTCTTCTTCTGGGCCTATGAGGGGTAAGGGCTGTGGTGTCAATTGCAATTAAGTTTAATCTTATTTTTAGAAAAAGACTCTGGACTTCTTCCTGTTCCCTTCCCTCCACACCCCTTTATCCACTGATAATTATATACACACACACACATCATCCAGCTCTCAGGATGCAATGTAACAAACACAAAATGGATTCTTGTACACATAAAGAGTCTTCACAAATTCAGGCTTTCCAAGAACTGTTTTACATCAATGGCTTACACCGATTTTTTGTCTTGAATTGGAGAAGTCCTTTAACTTCAGCTATATTAAAAAGTGGCTGCAGTGGATTCACAGATTCTCACATTTTCAGGCTATTTTTATTGCAATGTTAGCTAACCAGCCATAGTATATTAACATGAATAACATAATTTAAAGACATCCACCTCCTTTGCTCAGAATAAAGTACTTGTGTTATTTTACATGGGTGGGGTGAAGAGCATTTTTGGGAAGGGGCCTTGTGGTGGGGAGCTGCTTTGGGATGGGATTTTAGGGAGGGGATCTGCTTTGGGAAGGGGTCTTGAGGAAGGGATCTGCTTTGGGGAGGGGTCTTGAGGAGGGGATGTGATTTAGGGAGGGTTTTGGAGATGGGAACTAATTTGGCAAGGGGTTTGGTGAAGGGTAAGGGAGGTGTGTTAAGAAGGGTCTTGGGCTATGGGAGTGGGGAACAAAGCCACTTTCTTAAGGAGTATTTTGCAAGTGGGGGAGAAGGTGGAGCTTAGGGACTTGGCACCTGGGGAGGACCCAATGTGTTTTTTTTGTTTGCATCTATGCCCTCCATTTACTAGCTCAGCCACTCCATTGTTCAGTGTGAGAAAAGCCTCAGTCCATCAAGCTAACCTGCCAATTGTTACTCCACAATAAAAACCCTATGAGCTTGGCATAGCTCATTAAGAAGTAAATAGATTTCCCAACAAGTGGTCAACTCAGGATTCAGGATTACAATATTAACCTATTCCTTTCTTTTATACTGACCTATTCTCTTTGATTTCCCATTTTCAAATTTACATTACTGCAATATAAGTATGAGATGCTAATGTGTTTACAGTCATTCATGTTTAGTCTCTAGTATGCACCAATTCATAGAAATTTGTATTTTCTCCCAAATGAAGATAATTTGGTGCTTTTCTGTTGTACCATATATTCATACTCAGCTAATGACTTATTTTCTCAAACCAAGAATTGAAATTAGAATATTTCTATGTTCATTTGGAGCCTTGTTAGAATTGTCCAGCAATAGTACTTTACATGCCATAAACGATATGCAGTAAGGAATGTACTCACCAATGCTATAACAACAGCACGTATGAAACATACACAAAGTTATGCTTATTGTCTGGAAACTATTTAAAGCCTCTCACTTCCTTCTTTTATGAGAAAACATACATTGAAAATAACAGGTTTTTTAACTATCTTTAAAGGGCTACTAAAGTCATCTAAAATGCTCATCAGAAACAGATAAAGCAGATAAAATAAATGGCATACGCACTTACAGGTTTTTAGAATGAAGCCTTTTTCACCCATAAATCTCTGTTTATCTGGGATTCTGATGCTTCTTATTGCAAATGGAGGACATTGACCGATGGCTATGAGTAGGGGTGTTTAGCAGCTGTAACATACTGAATTGTAGCCTAGGAAGCTGGCTGTGACTAACAGCTCTGCCAGTTAGATCCTCCAAGCAAGTTCAAAAGAGTGGTAATGTCCCTACTGCAGGTTGTCCTAGACTGATTGGAGTAGAGTGCTTCAACTGATGTGCCTTAGGACATAGTGTGTATGCTTACAGACCCACAAACTTACCCCCGATATCTATTATATTGCTTGGGGCCTACAAGCAATAAGAAAAAGGAAGTGTAATATAATGAACAGTATAAAATGTGTGTAGGAACCTGGATCAAGGCAACTCAGTGGATGTAGTCTTTTTGGATTTTGCAAAGGCTTTTGATACAGTGCCACATGGGAGACTATTGGGCAAACTAAGGGATACAGGAATTGCAGTAAATATCTGCTCATGGATTGAGAGCTGGCTAAAACACAGGAAGCAAAGGGTTGTTGTAAATGGAACATACTCCGATTGGACTAATGTGGTAAGTGGGGTTCCTCAGGGTTCAGTATTAGGTCCTCTCCTTTTTAACATATTTATTAATGACTTAGATGTAGGATTGGAGTGTGGGGTCTCCATTTTTGCTGATGACACAAAGTTGTGCAAGGTAATTAAATCAGAAAATGATGTGCTTTCCCTCCAAGGGGATTTACATAAAATTGAGGAATGGGCATCTAAATGGCAGATGAGATTTAATACGAATAAATGTAAGGTTATGCATCTGGGAAGGAAAAATAGCCATGCAATTTATAATCTTAATGGAGCAAATCTAGGTGTATCAGATATTGAAAGGGATTTGGGAGTGCTTGTGGACAACCACCTAGGTAACAGTGCTCAAAGCCAAGCAGCAGCTGCAAAGGCAAATAAAATATTAGCATGTATTAAGAAAGGTATAGAAGCCAGGGAAGCAAATATAATTCTGCCACTATACAAATCTCTAGTACGCCCTCATTTGGAATATGAAGTACAATTTTGGGCACCACTTCATAAAAAGGACATTTTAGAGCTGGAAAAGGTACAGAGAAGGGCAACCAAACTAATAAGGGGAATGGAGGGGCTAAGTTATGAAGAAAGACTAACCAAATTAAACTTATTTTCTCTAGAAAAAAGGCGTCTAAGAGGAGATATGATTACCTTATATAAATACATCCAGGGTCAGTATAAAGATTTGTCGGGGGAGCTTTTTGTGCCAAGAGGTTTTCAACTGACAAGAGGACATCCCTTGAGGTTAGAAGTAAAAAGATTCCACCTCAAAGAAAGAAAAGGGTTCTTCACAGTAAGGGTGGTTAATCTGTGGAATTCTCTACCAGAGGAGGTGGTGACAGCGGATTCGATAGATAACTTTAAAAGGGGACTCGATTTATTTCTAATTAAAAAGGGTATTCAGGGTTATCATGGATAATTAGAGAGACAGAAATGATCCAATTTTTAACATTTCCCCTTTAGACAATTGGCTAAGTCTTGCTTTTTTTTTTTTTTTTTCTATTTGCCTTCCTCTGGACTAATTAATAATAATAAAAAAAATTAAAAAAACATTAAATAATTGATTAATAATTAATTAACAACTAATGAATTAATAGTTAATCCGCATATTGCAGATCAAAGGAGATCTTAAAAGGTTGAACTTGATGGACTGAAAGTCTTTTTTCAACCTTAAATACTATGTAACTATGTAACTATGTAACTATGTAACTATGTGTATGTGCATTTACATTGCACAATGTACTTAGAGCCATTTGAGGAAGTCTACAGGTCAACGGTGGTGAGACTGTACACAGAGATTCCAATAAAGTTGTGACATGGCACACCGTCCTTTGAGCGCACAGAAGTGCGCGCCCTCATCTGTACGCCGACAAAAGCGCAGAGCAACAGCAGCGTGCTTGACAAAAGGAAGCAGCGACACCAGCACATCCCACAGTTCAGTGACAGGTAAAGAGCTTATGTGGCTGGCCAGGGGGTAGAAGTGTGGATGGCAGGGGGAAGGATGTGGGGATAGTTATGGGATGATGTTTATGTTCTTTCAATATGAAAAACTTTATCTGTTACACCTACCTCCACAGCCACTAATGGCTTGCAGATATATTTGGCTTGTCATACACATCCATCCCCTTACTATCCCCCTGCCCATCCACATATTTACACCCCCTGCCCATCTACACATCTATCCCCTTGCCATCTACACATCTATCCCACTGGCCATCTACACATCTATCCCACTGGCCATCCACACATCTATCCCCTTGCCATCTACACATCTATCCCCCTGCCCATCCACACATCTATCCCCCTGCCATCTACACATCTATCCCCATGCCCATCCACGCATATATCCCCCTGCCATCCACACATCTATCCCCCTGCCAATCCACACATCTATCCCCTTGCCATCCACACATCTTTCCCCCTGCCCATCCACACATCTATCCCCATGCCCATCCACGCATATATCCCCCTGCCATCCACACATCTATCCCCTTGCCATCCACACATCTATCCCCTTGCCCATCCATACATCTATCCCCTGCCATCTACACATCTTTCCCCCTGCCCATCCACACATCTATCCCCATGGCCATCCACGCATATATCCCCCTGCCATCCACACATCTATCCCCCTGCCCATCCACACATCTATCCTCTTGCCATCCACACATGTATCCCCTTGCCCATCCATACATCTACCCCCTGCCGTCTACACATCTATCCCCCTGCCCATCCACACATCTATCCCCTTGCCCATCCACGCATCTATCCCCCTGCCATCCACACATCCCCCTGCCCATCCACACATCTATCCCCCTGCCCATCCACACATCTATCCCCCTGCCCATCCACACATCTATCCCCCTGCCCATCCACACATCTATCCTCTGGCCATCCACACATCTATCCCCCTGCTCATCCACACATCTATCCCCTGGCCATCCACACATCTATCCCCCTGCCCATCCACCTATCTATCCCCTGGCCATCCACCTATCTATCCCCTGGCCATCCACAGATCTATCCCCCTGCCCATCCACACATCTATCCCCCTGGACATTCACACATCTATCCCCCTGCCCATCCACACATCTATCCCCCTGCCCATCCACACATCTATCCCCTGGCCATCCACACATCCCCACACAAGCTCTTTACCTAGAAGATCAAGATGGGACAGTCTGGAGGTATGTTACGAGCAGGGGGCGATTATCCATGCCAGAAAGCTCTGTGTGCATTTTGTATCTATTTCTGATGAAGCAGGGAATGCACACACACACACTATTAAATACAATGCACAGACATATCCATTCTGATTGGCTAAGAAGTCATATCCCCATAACATAGCTGTGAGGAAACAAGAGGGTGGGCTAGAAGCAATGTAAACATGCAAGCTTCAAAATAAGGTAACTCAGCTAAAAAAGCCTGAAATGCAATAATTAAAAAAAATATTTTAATATCTATATGATGCTGAAGGCCAATATCTTGGAAAGCTTAGTGAAGCTTAAGAGTTAAACACAGTAATAAAGTAATCAGTATGTATGAGGGAGATATCTTCATAGCAACAGACCATCACACCTTACTAGCTCAAAGTATAGCAGATATAATCCAGCTGAAACAGGTTTGCAGGGAATCGATTCAGAAAGGTCACTGTTTATGGCTGATAGTATGACATTTTATTATCTCTATTTCCTATTAAAACACTTTTTTTTTTAAAAACACAACATTTAATAAAATGTTAATAATTCTACCAGTTATAAGAGACTAAGATTTTAATGAAGCAGCAAACTTTACAACATTTCTATTTGTGTTTTATTTTAAGTGGGCTAAAGGCAAACAGGTGTTATATTTTGAGTCTTGTTTGCATGTCACTGCCCATAATCCTTCTATTCTGTTCAGTCTTACAGTTATGTCCAACTCTCAGTGACACTCTGGACCGTAGCACGCCAGGCACATCTTCATCTTTCATGGCAAAGATAGTGGAGTGGGTTGCCAGTTCCTTCTCCAGTGGACCAAAATTTGTCATACCTCTCTGCTATAACCTGCCCATCTTGGGTGAACCTATATGTTGTAGCTCACAGCTTCATTGAAGTACACAAGCCACTTCACCACGACACGGTAGCAATCCAGAAGGGGCCATAATCCTTAGAGGTAGTGAAAACACTATTCACTTGATAATTCTATGGAAAAAGCTGCCTCCTGGGCTTCTTGTAACATGTCGGTATAATCTGATTTTTTTTCTTATAGTAAACCAAGTGGAGGGTGCTCAAATTACTTTTCTACCCACCATTACATATTTGTGTCTGCTCTCATTTTATTTCAACAACCCGCAGCTCAAAAAAAGATCAAAGGCAGCTCATTATTATTACAATTGTGAAGAATAATTATTCTCAGCACTAAGGACAAATACGTAGGAGCCAAACACAAAGTTCAGAGAAGCGGGGATTGCTTTGTAATGGAAAACTGTCCTGAATGGAAACTACAAAGGGTAGACCAAACTGAAACACTGTAATTTACATTATTGGATCGTTTTATATACACACTTACCTACTATCCTATAAAATACCTTTAGAAAACACAATTGAATAAGGATATGCTCATAAATCTCATAGGTTTAAAGGACCATTAATTACCGTATATACTCGAGTATAAGCCGAGTTTTTCAGCCCTTTTTTTAAGGCTAAAAAGGGCCCCATCTGCATATACTCGAGTCACTCCCCCTTGTGTCTCTCTTACCCCCCCCCGTGTCTCTCTACCCCCCTGTGTCTCTTTCCCTCCCCCCTCCTCATCCTCAACTCCCCTCCTCCTCATCAACCCCACTCCTCCTCATCAACCCCCCTCCTCCTCCTCATCAACCCCCTTCCTCCACCTCATCAACCCCCTCCTCACTGTCTCCCCTCTAAATACCTCCCCCTCACTTACCTGCTTCTTCTCCGGCCTCTGCTCCGCCTTGACCCCGGCGCCGGCGCGCATGTGACGTCACAAGCGCGCTGCGACATTAGCATATACTGTGCCCGGTATATGCTAATGACGCGCATGTGACGTCACATGCGCGCCTGCGCCGGGGTCAAGAAGGAGGAGAGGCAGGAGAAGAAGCAGGTAAGTGAGGGGGAGGTATTTAGAGGGGAGGGGGTTGATGAGGAGGAAGGGGGTTGATGAGGAGGAGGGGGTTGATGAGGAGGAGGACGGTTGAGGGGGGTGTGGTTGAGGGGGGGTGAGGAGGGGGATGATGAGGAGGAGGGAGGTTAAGGTTGAGGAGGAGGGTTGAGGTTGAGGGGGGGTGAGGACGGGGATGAGGATTGGGGGGTTGAGGATGAGGATGGGGGGTTGAGGATAAGGATGGGGGGTTGAGGATGAGGATGGGGGGTTGAGGATGAGGATGGGGGGTTGAGGAGGGGGGCGAGGGAGGGGGGTTGATGAGGAGGAGGGAGGATGAGGTTGAGGAGGGGGGTTGAGGTTGAGGGGGGGTGAGGAGGGGGTTGAGGAGGGGGCTTGAGGATGGGGGATGAGGATAGGGGGTTGATGTTGAGGAGGGAGGTTGAGGGGGGTGAGGAGAGGGTTGAGGATGGGGGGGTTGAGGATGAGGATGGGGTTTGAGGGGGGAGGATGAGGATGGGGGTTTGAGGGGGGAGGATGTGGATGGGGGTTGAGGGGGGAGGATGAGGATGGGGGGTTGGGGAGTGAGGTTGAGGGGGGTTGAGGAGGGAGGATGATGAGGGAGGTTGAGGATTAGGAGGGAGGTTGAGGAGGGAGGTTGAGGATGAAGAGGGAGGTTGAGGATGAAGAGGGAGGTTGAGGAGGGGGTTGAGGATGAGGAGGGAGGTTGAGGATGAGGAGGGAGGTTGAGGTTATGGAGGGGGGTTGAGGATGGGGGGTTGAGGATGAGGGGGTTGAGGAGGGAGCTTGAGAATGAGGAGGGGGGTTGAGGAGGGTGATAAGGGAGGGGGGAAGAGACACAGGGAAGGGAGAGGGGAGAAGAGACACTGGAGAGAGGGGGGGGACACATGGGGCAGCACATTTCCCACCCTCGGCTTATACTCGAGTCACTCATTTTACCCAGTATTTTGTGGTAAAATAGGTGCCTCGGCTTATACTCGGGTCGGCTTATACTCGAGTATATCAAAAATGTCCCGTTTGTGAAGTATGAACCAAACTAACAATATGAGCAGTTATGCAAGTTATGGGCATAACGGCATTTTCAGAGAAAATCTTCAATTTAACAGACTCTGCCAGTGCATAGAAGCTCCCATGATAATCATAGTTGCTTTTCAAGGTATGAGGCATCTCTTACAGAGCAGTGCAAGCAAGTATATTTGCAAACTATGGCATAGAGGGGCAGGTGTCCTTTGTTGATTCATCTGTGGATTCAGATACAATTTTACCAAATTCCCCTCCTTCCCCCTTCTTTCCACTCTTGAATAGATAATACAAATTAGAAGAACACTCCCACTCAGTTTACACATAAGCAGGAAGTGTGGTAGACACAGTCTAAAGTGGCTGTTTAAATTCATAGTGGTCTGCAAATTATTCGTCCATATTAACACCAGAGATTTAATGACTACAAAAAGTTTTCAGGGGTTCCCTGGTGGTACAGTGGTTAGGATTTGGTGCTTTCATTGCTGAGACCTGGGTTCAATTCCAAGTCATGGAACCAAGAGCTCAAACCACCCTGAAGCTAAGCAGGGTTGGGTCTGGTCAGTACTTGGATGGGAGACCACCTAGGAATACCAGGAGCTGTATGCTGTGTCCCACTGGAGTAGGAACTGGAAACCCACTCCAGTATCTCCTCCATGAAAACCAAGTGGATAATAAAAATGGACCATGGACATAAAATTGTGCAGGGTGTGTTACTGTTGTTGAGGTCACGGAGAGTTGGAAACGACTGCACGAAGTGTGTTACTTTATCTTTTATTTGTTTATTTAAAAAAATGAAATACAACTTCCTGTCTTTGTCGAATTGAGCATACCACCATGGGTATATCACTAGTCAGTTTCAAGAGAGGAATGTAATGAATCTTTGTGCTAGTATGGAAAATAGTATATAGACCCATAATTAGTAAAGTGAAAACTAAGAACTATAGCAAAAATCAGATTTTCAAGACATAAAAGCTGCCTGGGTTATGGTCACATAATTATAAATACCCAGAAATATAAACTTCAAATGTAACATTGTTGTCAACAACATTGTGGCCTATAGTATGTAGGAAAAACCACACGTCAGCTCCGACGCCGAGTATTGGAGCACGTCAATACTATAATCAACAAACATGATGTGGCAGTCGCCAGACATGTAAACTCTATACATGATGGAAACGTAATGTGTCTCCAGTTCATGGGCATTGAAAAAGTTAAAACTACTCCCAGGAGAGGCAATATGGAAAATAAGCTACTTCAACGAGAAGCCTGGTGGATCTTCCATCTTAAAACCTTAACACCGTTTGGTCTCAATGAAGGCTTTACCTTCGCCCCTTTCATTTAGTCCTCATGCCGTTTAAAACAACTAGTTTAAAATAGGGTTATTTATCCACACTACCTTGAGCTCACTATAGTCCAACTGTTGATTACAACGTCTAGGCATTCTCCTTTCCAAATTAATCTACGTATATAGCCATAGGTTTTTTAGCCTGCCAACTAGTTAATTCCTCCTCTATTCACTTTTTCAGGCTTTACATCTAGTTTCCTTTTTCTTCAACATATTGATTATTCAAAAACTAGAGTCCACTAGAAATTATTCACACTCCATTTATTTATATATTTTCTCCGGGACCATCTCCGCTCTCACTTTACCCAGTTGACTCTTTCTCCCAAGTGAAGGTTCACTTAGGGATTTATTAGCTTAACTTTGGCATCATATACATCTTTTGTTCTAATTTTACACATAGCTCGCTTTTGAACCCATTGACTGGGGTCTGTGTGTTTATTTATGGTGCAACACTCCAATAGTTTACCTTCTATTGTTGGCACTTCAATGATGGCACAACACTATATTATTAATATAAGAGGTGATTATACCTAGAATATGGTACCATTTTAGATATACATAAATCAAAAGTAACTTGACATTTAGAGTTATTACACATACTACATGTGAGACTTTATGGCATTTAAGTTTAAATACATAGTTTCCAACAATATAGCCAGTAGTTAACATCCAGCGATTTTATTATCCACAGCTACCAGTTGTACAAGCAACCTAACTTTAAATCTTGCGATTAACGCGAGTTCGCGATCTGGAACACGTAGTCTCTCGAGAAACGGGATGATGCGGCACGCGATGACATCGCGGCGTCAGCGTGGACGCGGTGACGTCATCGCGTCCCGCGAATCGCCGGACCCCTAAAAGACCCGCGATTTCGCTCAGAACATGTCCCCTGATGAATCCGAAACCTTAATAGCGGGGAAACGCGCATCAGGAACATCATAACACTGCAGGCGGCGGGGGTAAGCTCTCCCAATGTGGAGCATAATACCCACATACTCGACGTAGAACTGTTTTATCTACACCCACAAGGTAACATTGTATTCTTTATTATATAGATACTTACCTCATGAGATACCTATGTAATATACAGTTCATAAGAATTTCTTATTGACCCATGAGATTAATAACTGGGATCAAGCTATTTTGATAACAGCATTGTGCTGTGTATCAAAACACTGAGGTGGATTTGTCTCTGTTGACCTTAACTATATCACATTGAGGTAAGACTCCAGTGTGATTAGGTCAAGTCCTCTGTATGAAACTCAGAGAGATCTCTTTTTTCAAAGTAACACTAGCAACTGCAAGCTGTCATCCGTCCTCTAAACAAGACAGGTGGTGACTTAGGCTATTACTATACCATTTCTAGTGGGACTTAACTTCTACTCCCTAGAGCTTACTATTAACAACCCCCTCCCATAAGCGCCAGCCTGCCACAGATATACCGTCAGTATATCTTTTTTACATCTATGTTTACACTATTGTTATTTTTTATTTAGATTTTTCTTTAATAAAGTTATTTTGTATATATATATTTTTTCATTATTAGTTGCTACACATTTTTTAAATAGAGTCTTGTGTGTCTCTATGGTGTGCTGGGGATAGGCACTGTAGACCCAGTACACACGGTGACTCATCATTTAAATAACTCTTTGAAGAATTTGATAAAATGCATCATCGTCCAAATGTATTTCGAAAAGTGAATGTCTTTGTATAAAAACTAAAAACTACTACACCGTCTACACAGTGAAGGAGATATATAGAAAAGAGAATGGGTTGATTACTGACTTGGAAGATTTAGTTGTGAGATGTAATGAGGCAGTGAAGGTCCTGAAGAGGCCAGACATCCTAATTGAGAGCCTCATTCAAATGAGATTTGGCCAATTGAGTAGGGCTCTATATAAGCACAGGGCATATTTTTTACAGAAGTTTTTAGTTAGTGAAGACCTTGCTTTTGGATAGAAGTTCACTAACTAAAAACTGACTGAGGGATGGACCATCATGAAGCTTGGAAGCAGACAGGACTATAATGTTAATTGCCCCACCCTGTGATGTCATTTACTCTACTACCAATGGCCAGACAGAGGTTTTTAAGGTACAACCTACTTTTTGCTGCCCCAAAACAAATCCAAACATCTCTGGCATAGGCATTACAATATTTTCCGAAAATAATATATGTAAATATACAGATTCTAGAAGGTCCATTCAATCTTCACCTTTAAACTCTTGTGTAAATAAAGATACACTTGAAAGAGCTCTAAGAAAACATGAGTTGAGTTTGAGTAAAAAGAAACTTCTTTTTCATGTATGTACCAAACTAACAATAGTAGCTTCCGTGTAAGCAACAAAACAAATTTTTAAAAACATTACTCATGAGTACAGGAAACCATTTTGTGTTTGCAACACTTCCTTGGATGGTATGTGTTTTGACCCTTGGTGGAGAGAAGGATACCCCTCTCACATACACTGAACTTCCACCTTTGTATCATGGATTCTCCCAGAGCCCAACAGAGTAAACAAAATTATTTTTTCTAATTGAGAACAATATGTATGCATTTTTCTAGCTTATTTATGCTCTTGTGTGTGCGTCATACAGTCGTGTATGACACTCCGGGACCTCGTGGACTACAACACACCATGCTGATCCACTTGGTATTCATGGTAGAGATACTGAAGTTGGTTGTCTGTTCCTTCTCCAGTGAGCCACAGCATTCTGGCATTCCTAGGTGGTCTCCCATCCAAGTACTGACCACGCCCAACCATGCATGGCTTCAGGATGGTGTGACTTCTTAGTTATGCTCTTAGTTAGACACAAGGGCCCCTATTCAATTGAGCAAAGGTTGGTTACTGGAGCCCGTAATGTAGCCCGTAAACTAATTTGGTATTCAATTGGTGGGGGGGGGGGGGGGGGTTGTGTGGTTATAGAGCATTGACACTGTCATCAATGTGTACAATGATATATGAAATGTTTAAAATTAAAACACATTACAGGAGGTCCCCGGGTTACAGACAACCCGACTTACAGACAACCCATACTTAAGAACGGGCTCCCAAGAATATGTTTGTTTTTATGTTCTGTTTGAATTAAAAGGAAGAGCACAATAGTTTCTGTAACTTATTATTACAATACAGATGTATTATTCTAATTATTATTACAGTATTACACTGTATTATTATTGTTACCGCAAGATATTATAGTATTATTATTATTATTCAGAGATTCAGGTTACATACAAATCCGACCTAAGGACGTTCCTAGGAACGTGTCTCATCCTTAACCCGTGACCGCCTGTATTCTGTTTATTTGATACTCAGTATATGGGCAATTCAAGTAAAAATATACATTTGATTAAGTTTCCTTTCTGTTCATTTCCTGTGATCACCTCCTTGAGGATAAGGAATGTACAGGGATTACAGCATTGTGTGCAGCAATAAGAAAGTAAGTGATGTCAACTTTACAGACAGTTTTTTCCCCCAGCTACATGCTGAGTCACTGTCATATATTTCCCTGTAGACACAGTCCTATTGTTTAACCGTTTACACACCAAATTGCCTATTTATCTCTTATCCCTACCCATAAAATGACTGGAAGAGAAGTAATGTATTTAAATTATGCGTTGATCGTTAAAAAATCTCCATCCTGAGGAGGTCATTAAGAGGAGGGTGTGGGGTAAGCAGTGATTAGAATTGATAAGAGAATAAACAATGATTCAAACGCTGCCCCCACAGCAAAAGCTTGTTGCCAAAGGAAGCCATTTTAACACCAGTCTTCATCCAGCAGAGATCATTGTGCTGGTACACTTTGTTTCTGATAATTTAGCAGCTGTCTGCTACATAAAGCCACCTTCCCCATAGCTAGTGGATATCAGCAGCAGCTGAGTCTGAAATTTGAAAGTAAGTTTAATGTTGAATACTGATTTATTTTAAATCATTGAATATAAATCTTATCAATGTCTAATAAAAAAAAAAAATAATGATGTTATGGCACGACAGTGGTCCTTTAATTCTATATCACTGTGTCAAACAAAAAGTTACCCGTTTGTACAATGCAATCAAATTATATTTGGCACTTAGATAAAAAAATAGTAGCGGCCCCTTATTGTACAAACTCACAACTAATTAAAAAATTATTATCAAAAATACTAAAGAGTATGCTCCTTGGCAACTGATGTTTTAATTAAATTTGCTTTTTTTCTTTAATTAAATTTATCCAAGAAAAATAATTCTCAAGTGGATTTAACATTTACTTATGCAAATTATAACTGTGGGGAATAGAATTATGTTATGTTTTCCTAAGAGACTTTCATAGCTGATGTACCACCTGATGTAACAGGCTAAGGGAAGAATAAGAAACAGATTTATAATTATTTCATTTTCCCAGATCCCACTTGAGTAACCTGACATGATTTTCTTCAAAATACTAGTAAAGATTATAGATTTATTTTATTTGCTTATTCACAGAGTACTATGATTATTATTGTTTATTTGTAACGCGCCAACATATTCTGTAGCGCTCTACATGGGTTATGGTCAACGCAAAAAACAATAGCAATATTAACACTTTTCAAAGGATGGAGGGCGTCTGTCTTTGAGCTTAGAATCCGGTGTCCAAAGTGCTTCCTCTAAAGCGCCATGCAAGACTGAAAGCTTGCAAACATACCATCCTCCTGTATTGTTGATTGATTTCAGAAAAATACCCTACTTTTTTTACTCCCATCTTAGATAACTAGCCTGCTTGTAGACTAAGGTGGTGGGTTATCCTATTGGGGCTTACTCTCTTATAGTGGCAGTCTTTCAATAGAACTGAATACACAGTTCCTACCATTCCACCCATGACTGACAACAATAAAGCCAAATTGCATATAATAGTTAAAATAAAAGACTATATTCATTTGTTTCAAACTTTATAAAATGTTTTTTTCATATTATCAAATTAAGATCTTCATACCAGCACATTATATATATATATATATATATATATATATATATATATATATATATATATATATATAACTGATGTGGACTTATGTATGTATATTGTTTGTTTTCATGTCACTCTTGTGGATCTTGAATGTTGGTGACGTTTGCGATGTTGGTCACGCAGTTGCGTCCTTCACGAAGCGAGGGCGCAACCGCAGGCGCAGCACTTAGGCTACAATGAGCGCATAAGGCAGTCATTGCAGCTAACGGCGCCTTCACACATGCGAGTCTCGCAAAGCGAGGCAAAGCAGCCGTGCAGCACTTAGGCTGCAATGAGCGCCGAAAGAATACATCCAAGGGTACTGAAGGAACTGGGCTCTGTAATAGCCAAACCATTATATCAATTTTTTCAAGATTCACTCAATAAAGGGTCTCTACCAGATGACTGGAGAAAAGCAGAGGTGATACCTATATTTAAGAATGGATCAAGAGCAAATCCAGGGTATTATAGACCTGTAAGCCTCACTTCTTTAGTGGGAAAGCTTTTAGAAGGGTTAATAAGGGATAATATACAAGAGTATTTCTATTCAAACAGGATTATAAGTGGCAGCCAACATGGATTTATGAGGGATTGGTCGTGTCAAACAAATCTAATTAGTTCCTATGAGGAGGTTAGTAGGAACTTGGATCAGGGCAACTCAGTGGATGTAGTCATTTTAGATTTTTAGGGATACAGGAATTGCATCTGCTCATGGATTGAGAGCTAGCTAAAAGACAGGAAGCATAGAGTTGTTGTAAACGGAACATACTCAGATTGGACTGATGTGGTAAGTGGGGTTCCTCAGGGTTCAGTATTCGGTCCTCTTCTTTTTAACATATCTATTAACAACTTAGAGGTGGGATTGGAAAGTAGTGTCTCCATTTTAGCTGATGACACAAAGTTGTGCAAGGTAATTAAATCAGAAAATTATGTACTTTCCCTCCAAAGGGATTTACATAAGTTAGAGAAATGGGCAATTAAATGGCAGATGAGATTTAATACGAATAAATGTAAACTAGCCATGCAATTTATAAACTTAATGAAACAAATATAGGGGTATCAGATATTGAAAGGGATTTGGGAGTGCTTGTGGACAACCACCTACGTAACAGTTCTCAATGCCAAGCAGCAGTTGCAAAGGCAATTAAACTATTAGCATGTATTAAGAAGGGTATAGAAGCAAGGGAAGCAAATATAATTCTGCCACTATACAAATCTCTAGTACGCCCTCATTTGGAATATGGAGTACAATTTTCGGCACCACTTCATAAAAAGGACATTTTAGAACTGGAAAAAGTACAGAGAAGGGCAACAAAACTAATAAGGGGAATGGAGGGGCTAAGTTATGAAGAAAGACTAACAAAATTAAACTTATTTTCTCTAGAAAAAAGGTGTCTACGAGGGGATATGATTACATTATATAAATACATCCAGGGTCAGTATAAAGATTTGTCAAGAGACCTTTTTGTGCCAAGAGGTTTTCAACTGTCAAGAGGACATCCTTTCAGGTTAGAAGTAAAAAAGGTTCCACCTTAAAGAAAGAAAAGGGTTCTTCACAGTAAGGGTGGTTAATCTGTAGAATTCTCTACCAGAGGAGGTGGTGGCAGCAAATTTGATAGAGAACTTTAAAAGGGATTGGATATATTTTTAAATAAAAAGGGTATTTAGGGTTATCCTGGATAATTAGAGAGAGAGTATTGATCCAGGGAGGAATCTGATTGCCAGTATCTGGGGTCAGGAAGGAATTAAAAAGAAATTTTGAGACAATTGGCAAACTTGTTTTTCTGTTTGTCTTCCTCTGGATCAATTAACAACTAATCCGCATATTGCAGATCAGAGGAGATAAAAGGTTGAACTTGATGGGCTAAAGTCTATTTTCTACCTCAATTACTATGTAACTATTTGAAAAATGTGGTCCTTTTCCTAGTAATGATGAACATAACATAATAAAATAAGGTATCTGAACTCAAAAACATTGGCAATATTGTCTAAGCTTTGCAGTAGCCTCATATTGGCTTGCTGGGGTGGGGGGGGGGGGGGGGGCTTTTTTCTAAGTAGAAATTGCAGGAGCAGCTATTGGCCACTGTTTCTGAACAATTGCTGCATTTTCTTGAAGGTGAAAAAGTTATTATTTGTAAATAACATTTTAATACTGGTAAAGAACTTGTTAATACTTGTAAATAACATTTAATAATGCTGTAGCCTTAGGTTACTGTGACTCCCATATGATAGCTCTAGGCTGTGACCATCTCTGCTCCATCATGTACGTGACCAAGCTCACTGGCTTTATGTGAACTATGTCCTGCAAAGAAACTATGTACAGCTGGGACACACCTCAGCTACCAGGATATAGATGGCAGCAGTTATATGAGCAACTGCAGCAGTTATAGGAGCAACTGCCTCTGGTATAGGAGCAACTGCCTCTGGTATAGGAGCAACTGCATCTGGTATAGGAGCAACTGCCTCTGGTATAGGAGCAACTGCATCTGTTATAGGAGCAACTGCATCTGTTATAGGAGCAACTGCCTCTGGTATAGGAGCAACTGCATCTGTTATAGGAGCAACTGCAGCAGCTATAGGAGCAACTGCAGCAGTTATAGGAGCAACTGCAGCAGTTATAGGAGCAACTGCATCTGGTATAGGAGCAACTGCATCTGGTATAGGAGCAAATGCAGCAGTTATAGGAGCAACTGCATCTGTTATAAGAGCAACTGCATCTGTTATAAGAGCAACTGCAGCAGCTATAGGAGCAACTGCAGCAGTTATAGGAGCAACTGCAGCAGTTATAGGAGCAACTGCATCTGGTATAGGAGCAACTGCATCTGGTATAGGAGCAAATGCAGCAGTTATAGGAGCAACTGCATCTGGTATAGGAGCAAATGCAGCAGTTATAGGAGCAACTGCATCTGGTATAGGAGCAACTGCCTCTGGTATAGGAGCAACTGCATCTGTTATAGGAGCAACTGCAGCAGCTATAGGAGCAACTGCAGCAGTTATAGGAGCAACTGCATCTGGTATAGGAGCAACTGCATCTGGTATAGGAGCAACTGCATCTGGTATAGGAGCAACTGCATCTGGTATAGGAGCAACTATATATTTTATAGGAGCAAATGCAGCAGTTATAGGAGCAAATATATCTGGTATAGGAGCAAATATATCTGCTTAATACAATCTAAGTGCAAAAGTATATGAAAGTATAAAAATGCACATGATACTAGTTAGATATATAAATATACAACTGAACACACAGTTTCTAATAAATAAATAGTTGATGACACACACACATTGTAGCAAACATATACATATTAGTTACAATGTATCATTCCTTAGGTTATATATAAGTATACATTGTATCAGCAGCCTCACACTCACCAGCTCAGCTGTAGTCCTGGAGTGTCTGCTCTGGGCACTTCTGTAGCACTTATATCAGTGATAATAACACAACTGGCTCCTTAACACGTCATCACCTTCTTGTGTTAGGCTCTTCTCTAGGACACATGTGAGATATTCACCAGGGTAGATAGCAGTCCACTGTTAGAGTCTCCTTAGGGACAGATAGAATCACTAGCTTCATTTATTGTCTCTAAATGTACTGTAAGTCAACAGGCATTTACAATAGTGAATGGAGGAAAAGTTAAGGGCGGGCATTACAATGAGAGCTGTGATTTGCTGCTACCGCTGTCTATCAACACAGGATGTGCATTCCACGTGGACGGTCACTTTACCCCTAGTGGTACACATTAGGTACTGCACCCAGCTGGTATAGACTGACCAGAGGTGTAAGTGATTTTTTTTTTTGGGATATTTGCATTTTTTCCTATTTCTATAGTGGTGAACAGTGTAAACAACATCTGGGCTCCAGACTTATCTGTACAAGTAGAAGAGAATATTAGAGGTGTGTGAGAAAGGTTTTATTTGTGTGTAAAAATACACAAGGATAATTAACATTTTATTATAGTTTATTTAGGTACAGTGAGGGCTGTTTTAGTGAAATGCTTATGGCAAAATAAATTGATCTCCTTTGTTTAGGAAATGTTGAACTGTGTTTTGTTTTTCATATATTATTTATTAACTTAAATATGTTCTTTCCTTTTATTCCAGACTGGAGTAACTGAGTATGTTAGGGGATAATTAAGAGTATTGCAGTAAAGAGTGATTTAAAAAATATATTTTTGGACAAACTATGGGTGTACGTAGGAAGCTATGCAACCCTAGGCCATTCGGGTTTGGGCGCCTTCTATGAATCACTTGGAACTCCTCTTTTCCCATTTCTTATTAGGTTTATGTGTGCATATATATATAGGCCCTCATTCAATTGCAATTTGACCAATTGAATAGGGCTCTAAATAAGCACATAACAATATTTTTTTACAGAAGTTTTTAGTTAGTAAGCAACTATCCAAAAGCAAGGTTTTCACTGAATAAAAACTTATTTAAAAGAAATATGCTATTTGCTAATTTAGAGCCTTATTCAATTGGCCAAATGGCAATCGAATGAGGCCCATAGTGAGGTAGCCGTTAATGTGTCCAGTAATCAAGATGAATAATCAGAGCATTGCAGTACATAGTGATGCCTTTTTTATTGGACAAACATATTTATAAATATTATGACTAGCTTCCAAGAGTTACCTCTCTCTATCAAGTCAGGAGCAATACTAATAGAAGATACTCACACACATATATATTATTATATTATATAGTAAATAAATAGTACATATGTGTTCACAGTTGAATGTCTAAATCAAGTTAAAAAACCTGCTTCCCACTCAGAATTCCAAGAAAAACAGTTATTACTTCATTCTGGGAAGCTGAGCTGGCACATGCAAATGTGCCTACAAATGCCTCACTCTTCAATCCTTAGCCATTATCAAACATGGCTTCCTTTAAGCTTATGCATGCTGTATTACACAGCTTTAATGCAAAGCCAAGGTTGGATTAAACACAGGCTGAGTATCCAATCCATGTACAGCTGTTTCAAGCTTACTGGCTATCATCAGCATGGAGCGGGATCTCAGCTTGTGTTGTGTACTTTATGAGTAGGTAGTTCACCACAACAATCATGTATAGAAGCCCTCCACCATACAGTAGTACAGTAAATAAATAGTACATCTGTGTTCACATCTGAATGTCTAAAAAAAGTAAAAAAAATAAATAAATAAAAAATAAATTATTTATATATATATATATATATATATATATATATATATATATATATATATATATATATATATATACACAGTAGATTCTCAGTTAACCAGAACTCAAACAACCAGAAAAAAATATCTAAGTACTGTACTTTAAATACATTTTTTATTTTAGAGGGCTAAACAATTGCCAGGAGTCAGGTTGTCATGCCACAAAATGCTTGCAGGCACCTAGATTTTATCCATTGTATGTCTCTGCAATTCAGTTTTACCTGGAAGCAGACAGACATGAGTGACTGAGACAGTGCAGTGTTGGCGTTACATTCCCCGGGTTCAGCACCGCACCCTCCAGCCCGAACGTACCCGTGTGTAAGTGAGGAATGAAAGCTGCTGCTGCTAGAACAGCCCTCACTGACAAATTTACTTAGCAGAGCGTCCTATGTGCAGCTAATCTAGACCTTTTAATAGTAACTCTCAAGCAACCAGAAACTACATTTATCCGGCATTTACCAATACCTGTGGGTGCTGGATTAATGAGAGTCTACTGTTTATGTGTATATATATATATCAGGTACACTTACAGGCAGAAATATCCCTAAATGTAACAATTTCTGTTCATATACAAACATATTCCAATTTACTACACTCCATTTTCATGCAGACTGCTGTTCCATGAAAATGTGCTGCCCTAGGCCTAGGCAGACAACCGTGGGACAAACATTCAGTTCAGAGTGTTGTTCTTTAAGGAGATGCAGCAACGCAGGTGTGGAGACACAGTGGAGAGGGTGGGAGAGAGAGACACACAGGGGAGGAAGAGAGTGGGAGAGAGAGACACACACAGGGGAGGGAGAGGGTGGGAGAGAGAGACACACACACAGGGGAGGGAGAGGGTGGGAGAGAGAGACACACACACAGGGGAGGGAGAGGGTGGGAGAGAGAGTCAGGGGAGGGAGCGGGTGGGAGAGAGAGACACACACACAGGGGAGGGAGGGGGTGGGAAAGAGAGACACAGGGGAGGGAGATGGTTGGAGAGAGAGACATAGGGGAGGGAGAGGGTGGGAGAGAGAGAGACACACACAGGGGAGGGAGAGGGTGGGAGAGAGAGAGAGAGAGACACACACAGGGGAGGGAGAGGGTGGGAGAGAGAGACACACTGGGGAGGGAGAGGGTGGGAGAGAGAGACACAGGGGAGGGATATGGTTGGAGAGAGAGACACAGGGGAGGAAGAGAGTGGGAGAGAGAGACACACAGGGGAGAGAGAGGGTGGGAGAGAGACACACACAGGGGAGGGAGAGGGTGGGAGAGAGAGACACACACACACAGGGGAGGGAGAGGGTGGGAGAGAGAGTCAGGGGAGGGAGCGGGTGGGAGAGAGAGACACAGGGGAGGGAGATGGTTGGAGAGAGAGAGAGACATAGGGGAGGGAGAGGGTGGGAGAGAGAGAGACACACACAGGGGAGGGAGAGGGTGGGAGAGAGAGACATACTGGGGAGGGAGAGGGTGGGAGAGAGAGACACGGGAGGGATATGGTTGGAAAGAGAGACAAAGGAGAGGGAGAGGGTGGGAGAGAGAGAGAGAGATGGGAGGGATATGGTTGGAGAGAGAGACACAGGAGAGGGAGAGGGTGGGAGAGAGAGAGAGAGACACACACACAGGGGAGGGAGAGGGTGGAAGAGAAAGAGAGACACACAGGGGAGGGAGAGGGTGGGAGAGAGAGAGAAAGGAGAGGGAGAGGGTGGGAGAGAGAGAGACATAGGGGAGGGAGAGGGTGGGAGAGAGAGAGACACACACACAGGGGAGGGAGAGGGTGGGAGAGAGAGAGACACACAGGGGAGGGAGAGGGTTGGAGAAAGAGACACACACAGGGGAGGGAGAGGGTGGGAGAGAGAGAGACACACGGGGAGGGAGATGGATGGAGAGAGAGAGAGAGACACAGGGGAGGGAGAGGGTGGGAGAGAGAGAGACACACAGGGGAGGGAGAGGGTGGGAGAGAGAGACACACAGGGGAGGAAGAGGGTGGGAGAGAGAGACACAGGGGAGGGAGAGGGTGGGAGAGAGAGACACAGGGGAGGGAGAGAGAGAGACACACAGGGGAGGGAGAGGGTGGGAGAGAAAGAGAGACACACACAGGGGAGGGAGAGGGTGGGAGAGAGAGACACAGGGGAAGGAGATGGTTGGAGAGAGAGACATAGGGGAGGGAGAGGGTGGGAGAGAGAGACACAGGGGAGGGAGATGGTTGGAGAGAGAGACATAGGGGAGGGAGAGGGTGGGAGAGAGAGACACACACAGGGGAGGGAGAGGGTGGGAGAGAGAGACACACTGGGGAGGGAGAGGGTGGGAGAGAGAGACACGGGAGGGATATGGTTGGAGAGAGAGACACAGGAGAGGGTGGGAGAGAGAGACACAGGGGAGGGAGATGGTTGGAGAGAGAGACATAGGGGAGGGAGAGGGTGGGAGAGAGAGAGACACACACAGGGGAGGGAGAGGGTGGGAGAGAGACACACACTGGGGAGGGAGAGGGTGGGAGAGAGAGACACGGGAGGGATATGGTTGGAGAGAGAGACACAGGAGAGGGTGGGAGAGAGAGAGACACACAGGGGAGGGAGAGGGTGGAAGAGAAAGAGAGACACACAGGGGAGGAAGAGGGTGGGAGAGAGAGAGAGAGAAAGGAGAGGGTGGGAGAGAGAGAGACACGCACACAGGGGAGGGAGAGGGTGGGAGAGAGAGACACACACAGGGGAGGGAGAGGGTTGGAGAAAGAGACACACACAGGGGAGGGAGAGGGTGGGAGAGAGAGAGACACACAGGGAGGGAGATGGTTGGAGAGAGAGAGACACAGGGGAGGGAGAGGGTGTGAGAGAGAGGGACACACAGGGGAGGGAGAGGGTAGGAGAGAGAGACACACAGGGGAGGGAGAGGGTGGGAGAGAGAGACACACACACACACACAGGGGAGGGAGAGGGTGGGAGAGAAAGAGAGACACACAGGGGAGGGAGAGGGTGGGAGAGAGAGACACACACACACACACACACAGGGGAGGGAGAGGGTGGGAGAGAAAGAGAGACACACAGGGGAGGGAGAGGGTGGGAGAGAGAGAGAGACAGGAGAGGGAGAGGGTGGGAGAGAGAGACACACACACAGGGGAGGGAGAGGGTGGGAGAGAGAGAGACACACAGGGGAGGAAGATGGTTGGAGAGACAGAGAGACACAGGGGAGGGAGATGGTTGGAGAGAGATACACAGGGGAGGGAGAGGATGGGAGAGAGAGACACACACAGGGGAGAGAAAGGGTGGGAGAGAGAGACACAGGGGAGGGAGAGGGTGGGAGAGAGAGACACACACACAGGGGAGGGAGAGGGTGGGAGAGGGAAAGACACCGGGGGAGGGAGATGGTTGGAGAGAGAGACACAGGGGAGGGAGAGGGTGGGAGAGAGAGAGACACACACAGGGGAGGGAGAGGGTAGGAGAGAGAGAGACAGGGGAAGGAGAGGGTGGGAGAGAGAGAGAGAGACACGGAAGAAGGAGATGTAGGAGAGAGAGACACAGGGGAGGGAGAGGGTGGGAGAGAGAGAGAGACACACAGGAGAGGGAGAGGGTGGGAGAGAGAGACACACACACAGGGGAGGGAGAGGGTGGGAAAGAGAGACACACACAGGGGAGGGAGAGGGTGGGAAAGAGAGACACACACAGGGGAGGGAGAGGGTGGGAGAGACACACAGGGGAGGGAGAGGGTGGGAGAGAGAGAGACACACACAGGGGAGGGAGAGGGTAGGAGAGAGAGAGACAGGGGAAGGAGAGGGTGGGAGAGAGAGAGAGACAGGGGAGGGAGAGGATGGGAGAGAGAAAGAGACATGGAAGAAGGAGATGTAGGAGAGAGAGACACAGGGGAGGGAGAGGGTGGGAGAGAGAGAGACACACAGGAGAGGGAGAGGGTGGGAGAGAGAGACACACACAGGGGAGGGAGAGGGTGGGAAAGAGAGACACACACAGGGGAGGGAGAGGGTGGGAAAGAGAGACACACACAGGGGAGGGAGAGGGTGGGAAAGAGAGACACACACAGGGGAGGGAGAGGGTGGGAAAGAGAGACACACACAGGGGAGGGAGAGGGTGGGAGAGAGACACACACAGGGGAGGGAGAGGGTGGGAGAGAGACACACAGGGGAGGGAGAGGGTGGGAGAGAGAGAGACACAGGGGAGGGAGATAATTGGAGAGAGAGAGAGACACAGGGGAGGGAGAGGGTGGGAGAGAGATAGAGAAAAACACAGGGGAGGGAGAGGGTGGGAGAGAGGGAGATGGGGAGGGAGAAGGGGGAGAGAGGGAGACACAGGGGAGGCAGAGGGGGAGAGACACAGGGGAGGGAGAGGGGGAAGAGACACACACAGGGAAGGGAGAGGGGGAAGAGAGAGGCATGGGAGGGAGAGGGGGGAGAGACACACAAAGGGAAGGGAGAGGGGGAAAGAGAGAGATAGAGGGGAGGGGGAGAGAGATACGGGAGGGAGAGGGTGGGGGAGAGAGACACACAGGGGAGGGGAAGAGAGAGACACAGGGGAGGGGAAGAGAGAGACACAGGGGAGGAAGGGGGAGAGAGAGAGAGACACACAGGGGAAATGGATGGTGGGAGGGAGAGCGACACAGGGGAGGGAGAGGGTGGGAGAGAGACACATGGGGGAGAGAGACAGGGGATGGAAAGAGAGACACAGGGGAGGTGGTGGGAGAGATGCAGGGGGCAGAGAGACAGGGGGAGAGACAGGGGGAAAGGTGGTAGAGAAACATGGGGGGAGAGATATTGGGGGAGAGAGACATGGGAGCAGAGAGAAGAAGGGGAGGGGGGGAGATAGAGGGGATGGGGAAGAGAGAAGAAGAAGGGTAGGGAAAGACAGAAGAAGGAACGAGGGAGAGACAGAAGGAAGGAGGTAGGGAGAGATAGAAGTAGGGAGGGAGAGAGAAAGAGAGAGGGATAGGGTACAGAGATAGAGATGGCATAAAGACAGAGAGATGGCGCACAGGGAGAGGGAGAGGGTGAACTTGGAGAGAGGGAGAGGAAGCACAGAGGGAGAGGGTGCACAGAGAGATGGAGAGGGTGTCCAGAGAGAGAGGGAGCACAGAGAGAGAGGGAGATGGTGCACAGAGGGAGAGGGCGCACAGAGAGAGATGGAGATGGTGCACAGAGGGAGAGGGAGTACAGGGAGAGATGGAGGGGGTGCACAGAGGGAGAGGGAGCACAGAGAGAGATGGAGAGGATGCACAGAGGGAGAGGGCGCACAGAGAGATGGAGAGGGTGCACACAGAGAGATGGAGAGGGTGCACAGAGGGAGAGGGAGCACAGAGAGAGATGGAGAGGGTGCACAGAGGGAGAGGATGCACAGAGAGAGATGGAGAGGGAGCACAGAGAGAGAGGGAGATGGTGCACAGAGGGAGAGGGCGCACAGAGAGATGGAGAGGGTGCACAGAGAGATGGAGAGGGTGCACACAGAGAGATGGAGAGGGTGCACACAGAGAGATGGAGAGGGTACACAGAGGGAGAGGATGCACAGAGAGAGAGGGAGAGGGAGCACAGAGAGAGAGGGAGATGGTGCACAGAGGGAGAGGGCGCACAGAGAGAGATGGAGAGGGTGCACAGAGGGAGAGGGCGCACAGAGAGAGATGGAGATGGTGCACAGAGGGAGAGGGAGTACAGGGAGAGATGGAGGGGGTGCACAGAGGGAGAGGGAGCACAGAGAGAGATGGAGAGGATGCACAGAGGGAGAGGGCGCACAGAGAGATGGAGAGGGCGCACAGAGAGATGGAGAGGGTGCACACAGAGAGATGGAGAGGGTGCACACAGAGAGATGGAGAGGGTGCACACAGAGAGATGGAGAGGGTGCACACAGAGAGATGGAGAGGGTGCACACAGAGAGATGGAGAGGGTGCACAGAGGGAGAGGGAGAGGGTGCACAGAGGGAGAGGGAGAGGGTGCACAGAGGGAGAGGGAGAGGGTGCACAGAGGGAGAGGGAGAGGGTGCACAGAGGGAGAGGATGCACAGAGAGAGATGGAGAGGGAGCACAGAGAGAGAGGGGTAGATGGTGCACAGAGGGAGATGGCGCACAGAGAGAGATGGAGATGGTGCACAGAGGGAGAGGGAGAACAGAGAGAGATGTAGAGTGTGCACAGAGGGAGAGGGCGCACAGAGAGATGGAGAGGGTGCACAGAGAGATGGAGAGGGTGCACACAGAGAGATGGAGAGGGTACACAGAGGGAGAGGATGCACAGAGAGAGATGGAGAGGGAGCACAGAGAGAGAGGGGTAGATGGTGCACAGAGGGAGATGGCGCACAGAGAGAGATGGAGATGGTGCACAGAGGGAGAGGGAGAACAGAGAGAGATGTAGAGTGTGCACAGAGGGAGAGGGCGCACAGAGAGATGGAGAGGGTGCACAGAGAGATGGAGAGGGTGCACAGAGAGATGGAGAGGGTGCACACAGAGAGATGGAGAGGGTACACACAGAGAGATGGAGAGGGTACACACAGAGAGATGGAGAGGGTACACACAGAGAGATGGAGAGGGTACACACAGAGAGATGGAGAGGGTACACACAGAGAGATGGAGAGGGTACACACAGAGAGATGGAGAGGGTACACAGAGGGAGAGGATGCACAGAGAGAGAGGGAGAGGGAGCACAGAGAGAGAGGGAGATGGTGCACAGAGGGAGAGGGCGCACAGAGAGAGATGGAGATGGTGCACAGAGGGAGAGGGAGCACAGAGAGAGATGTAGAGGGTGCACAGAGGGAGAGGGAGCACAGAGAGAGATGGAGAGGATGCACAGAGGGAGAGGGTGCACAGAGAGAGATGGAGAGGATGCACAGAGGGAGAGGGTGCACAGAGGGAGAGGGAGCACAGAGAGAGATGGAGAGGGTGCACAGAGGGAGAGGATGCACAGAGAGAGATGGAGAGGGTGCACATAGGGAGAGGATGCACAGAGAGAGATGGAGAGGGTGCACATAGGGAGAGGGAGTACAGAGAGAGATGGAGAGGGTGCACAGAGGGAGAGGGCGCACAGAGAGAGATGGAGAGGGTGCACAGAGGGAGAGGGAGTTCAGGGAAAGAGAGAGAGCAGATAATTTATTATACCATCATTTTTGACAGGCAAATGACTAGTATCCTCTATAATTAAGGAAATGTTAACATGGTTGCAAATGCAATAAACTGAGTTCAGTGACATTCTAACATAGCGCTTTCCTCAAGGCACCTTGCAAGATTGAAAACTCGCAAACTTACAACCTAAAGGGCCATAACAGTTTATTATCTCAAAATGCATGTGAAGATCCACATAATGATTATAACAGTCTTATAAAATTGTGAATCGGGCAATTGAATAGGCCTCTATATAAGCACATAGCATTTGTTTTTTTTACAGAAGTGTTTAGTTAGTGAACTTCTATGCAAAAGCAAGGTCTTCAGTATCTAAAAAGTTATTTTAAAAAATGATGCTATGTACTTATATAAGTGTGTAAGGTGATACCGCATTTCCTAAGTGTTTGTAGTCTAAGTGTGTTTCATTGCCTCCACTGCTCGCCTCGCTTTGCCAGGCAAGCAGGTAATGAGCGCCTTTGGAGTTCTTGGAGTTGTAGTGCCTTAATGGCTTGCCTCGCTACGCAAGGCTCACAGGCGATCAGCGCCTTTGGCGCTCATCGTCTATGTGCTCTGAGTTAACGTCTCGCCTCGCTTCGCAAGGCTCAGCCTAAGTCGTACGCATTGCTCAAAGCGTGACGACGTCTCGTAGTTTGACAATTAATAATATGTGATAAAACATTGGCGTCAACAAACATTTATAAAATAGTAGTAAAAGGATTAACCCCTTCTGGATCACTACCTTGCCGTGATGAAGGGGGTGGCGTACTTCAATGAAGCTGTAAGCTAAATCCTGTAGGGTCACCCCCAAGACGGGCAGTTCAGAGATGTAGAGGGTGCACAGAGGGAGAGGGCGCACAGAGAGATGGAGAGGGTGCACAGAGAGATGGAGAGGGTGCACACAGAGAGATGGAGAGGGTGCACAGAGGGAGAGGATGCACAGAGAGAGATGGAGAGGGAGCACAGAGAGAGAGGGAGATGGTGCACACAGGGAGAGGGCGCACAGAGAGAGATGGAGAGGGTGCACAGAGGGAGAGGGAGCACAGAGAGAGATGGAGAGGATGCACAGAGAGAGATGGAGAGGGAGCACAGAGAGAGAGGAAGATGGTGCACAGAGGGAGAGGGCGCACAGAGAGAGATGGAGATGGTGCACAGAGGGAGAGGGAGCACAGAGAGAGATGTAGAGGGTGCACAGAGGGAGAGGGAGCACAGAGAGAGATGGAGAGGATGCACAGAGGGAGAGGGCGCACAGAGATATGGAGAGGGTGCACAGAGAGATGGAGAGGGTGCACCGAGGGAGAGGGAACACAGAGAGAGATGGAGAGGGTGCACAGAGGGAGAGGGAGCACAGAGAGAGATGGAGAGGGTGCACAGAGGGAGAGGATGCACAGAGAGAGATGGATAGGGTGCACAGAGGGAGAGGGAACACAGAGAGAGATGGAGAGGGTGCACAGAGGGAGAGGATGCACAGAGAGAGATGGAGAGGGTGCACATAGGGAGAGGGAGTACAGAGAGAGATGGAGAGGGTGCACAGAGGGAGAGGGCGCACAGAGAGAGATGGAGAGGGTGCACAGAGGGAGAGAGAGCACAGAGAGAGATGGAGAGGGTGCACAGAGGGAGAGGGAGTTCAGGGAAAGAGAGAGAGCAGATAATTTATTATACCATCATTTTTGACAGGCAAATGACTAGTATCCTCTATAATTAAGGAAATCTTAACATGGTTGCAAATGCAATAAACTGAGTTCAGTGACATTCTAACATAGCGCTTTCCTCAAGGCACCTTGCAAGATTGAAAACTCGCAAACTTACAACCTAAAGGGCCATAACAGTTTATTATCTCAAAATGCATGTGAAGATCCACATAATGATTATAACAGTCTTATAAAATTGTGAATCGGGCAATTGAATAGGCCTCTATATAAGCACATAGCATTTGTTTTTTTTACAGAAGTGTTTAGTTAGTGAACTTCTATGCAAAAGCAAGGTCTTCAGTATCTAAAAAGTTATTTAAAAAAATGATGCTATGTACTTATATAAGTGTGTAAGGTGATACAGCATTTCCTAAGTGTTTGTAGTCTAAGTGTGTTTCATTGCCTCCACTGCTCGCCTCGCTTTGCCAGACGAGCAGGTAATGAGCGCCTTTGGAGTTCTTGGAGTTGTAGTGCCTTAATGGCTTGCCTCGCTACGCAAGGCTCACAGGTGATCAGCGCCTTTGGCGCTCATCGTCTAAGTGCTCTGAGTTAACGTCTCGCCTCGCTTCGCAAGGCTCAGCCTAAGTCGTACGCACTGCTCAAAGCGTGACGACGTCTCGTAGTTTGACAATTAATAATATGTGATAAAACATTGGCGTCAACTAACATTTATAAAATAGTAGTAAAAGGATTAACCCCTTCTGGATCACTACCTTGCCATGATGAAGGGGGTTGCGTACTTCAATGAAGCTGTAAGCTAAATCCTGTAGGGTCACCCCCAAGACGGGCAGTTCAGAGCCAAGGTGCCAGACAAATCAACTGGAGAAGTAACTGGCAACCCAATCCAGTGTTATTGTCAAGAACATATTATGGATGTGCCTAGCATGCTGCGGTCCATAGGGTCACAGAGAGTCAGACACGACTAAATGACAAAATAACAACAAAAGGATTAAACAGTATTGGGAAAATCATTCTCACATTGGTATCCTATACATTATTTTTATTATTTAAGACCTATAAATGATCTATATCTTACTGTTTGTAATGTTAAGTTTTCAAATTCTTGATAACCAGTTACTATATACATAAATGAAACCCAATTGTAAGATCAATACATTTACACAATAGTCATTTAAAGATCTATAAATATTATTATCTTTTATTTGTAACGCAACAACATATGAACTAGACATAATGGGTAAAATACTTTTACAGAATGAAAAACTACAACTTTTGATGATTATCAAGTGAAATGCTTCCAATGAATGTACTATAAATATGGTCCTTTAAGCACGTGCTTTGCTTGATATTTACTAGAAAGTTGAAAAGTTTAGGCTCTACAATAAAGAAAAGGAAAACATAATTGTAAATATTGTAAGCAATCTATTTAATCAAATTACATCCTTTTTAATTTGTCTAAATAAATAGTATTAGCTGGCAGGGGCAAGCCGCCGAGAGAAGTTAAACAATAGGATTTAGTTAATTGTGCTCTAACTGTATTGCTTGAACAAACATAAAACACATTGCGACACATTTCTAAATACCTTTTTTTCGAATGCAAAAAAAAAGGAAAAACATTATTTTGATATCCTATTTCTGGTAGTCAGGTCCTATTTCTGGTAGTCAGGCTAAAAAATAACAAACCAGGTGAGATAGTCATTCATTATTTTTACATCAATTTTGCATAATTTATGTATACATTGCTACTCTGAAGTAGATAGGTAACATGACCCCAGCATAAGGACCCCAGGATAAGTCATTCTGTGTTTTGAGAATGGAATAGGGTGTATCAAGTCTGTAAAGACAACGCTTTGTTTCAGGATAAAAAGTGAGGCTGCTATATTTCAGATGCCAAAAACCTGTGTGTAATGTTTAAAACATGTTCCATAAGTGTTTTATTGGCCTACACTGAATGAGTTACTGCATAAGTCTGAGAGTTTCAATCCTGCAAGGTACTTTGGGGAAAGCACTATGGACACCAAATTCCAAACTCCGGCCCTCCATTCTTTGCAATGTGTTCATTTTGAATTTGTCTTCTTTGCCTGGAACTTAACTTATGTATAGAGCTCCGGAATATGTTGGTGCGTTAGAAATAATGGATAATAATATGTCACTGGAAAAAATGTGTCCAATTGTTGGCTGCATGTATGCTCTTCAATATTGTTGGTGATTAATCAAAACCCATGAGGGCTAATGTGAGCAGGGCTGAATCACGAGTCGCTGCAGCTTCCTTGGTGCAATGAGGCCTAAAACCCAGTCATCACCACTTTAAAACATACATACAGCCTTATTAAATTGAGATTTGGCCAATTGAATGGGGCTCTATTTAAGCACATAGCATTTTTTTTTTACAGAAGTTTTAAGTTAGTGTACTTCTATCCAAAAGCAAGGTCTTCACTAACTAAAATTTTCTGTAAAAAAAAATATATGCTTATTTAGAGCCCTTTAGATTTGCCGAATTGCAATTGAATATGGCTGATAATCATGGGTGGCTGGTGCATAGGGGCAAAGGGGCAGGAGCCCCCCAAAAATTATCAATCACTTTAACATTGTATTTCACATTTATATAGATAATACAATTTAATTATATCTGTATATCAGCTTTCATGTCTTCTTTCAGATGCCCCCATCTAGACCCCGATGCTCCCTCCTGCCCTACACTGCCCCATCTTGGCCCTGCTACCCTCTCCTGTCCTACACTGCCCCAATCTAGGCCCCCCTAGACCCCTTAGGACATAGAGGGTTAGGGCATAGAGGGTTAGGGTTAGAATGTTAGGGGGTTAGTGCATAGAGGGTTAGGGCATAGAGGGTTAGGAGGTTAGGGGGTTAGGGTTAGAGGGTTTGGGTTAGAGGGTTAGGTGGTTAGGGCATAGAGAGTTAGGGTTTGAGGGTTAGAGGATCAGGGTGTTAGGGCATAGAGGGTTAGGGGGTTAGGGTTAGAGGGTTGGGGTTAGAGGGTCAGGGGATTAGGGCATAGAGGGTTAGAGCATAGAGGGTTAGGGCCTAGAGGGTTAGAGGATTAGGGCTAGGGGGTTAGGGGGTTAGGGTTAGAGGGTTAGGGCATAGTGGGTTAGGACATTAGGGTTAGAGGGATAGGGGGATTGGGTTAGAGGGTTAGGGGGTTAGGGCATAGAGGGTTAGGGCATAGAGGGTTAGGGCATATAGGGTTAGGGGGTTAGGGCATAGAGGGTTAGGGCATAGAGGGTTAGGGGGTTAGGGCATAGAGGGTTAGGGCCTAGAGGGTTAGAGGATTAGGGTGAGGGGGTTATGGTTAGAGGGTTAGGGCAAAGAGGGTTAGGGCATTAGGGTTAGAGGATTAGGGGGTTTGGGTTAGAGGGTTAGGGCATAGAGGGTTAGGGGTTAGGGTTAGAGAGTTAGGGCATAGAGGGTTCGGGAGTTAGGGCATAGAGGGTTAGAGGGTTAGGGTTAGGGGGTTAGGTTTAGAGGGTTAGGGCTACAGGGTTAGGGTGTTAGGGTTAGAGGGTTAGGGCATAGTGGGTTAGGACATTAGGGTTAGGGGGTTAGGGGGTTTGGGATAGAGGGTTAGGGGGTTAGGGCATAGAGGGTTAGGGGGTTAGGGCATAGAGGGTTAGGGTTAGGAGGGTTAGGGCATAGATGGGTTAGGGCATAGAGGGTTAGGGGGTTAGGCTTAGAGGGTTAGAGGGTTAGGGTTAGGGGGTTAGGGCATAGAGGGTTAGGGCAAAGACACCTATGACATGGCTGTGGCCTATATTGTTCCGCTTGGTATTTTAGGTACGGTTTGGGCCTATATAGTCTTACTTGGTGTAATGTGGGTTTTTAAGGTCTGGTTGTGGCCTATATAGTCCCGCTTGGTATTTTAAGGTTTTTTAGTTACGGTTGGGGCCTATATAGTCCCGCTTTGTATAATATGTTTTTTTTTTTGGTATGGTTGGGGCTTAGATAGTCTTGCCTGGTTTCATAAGTGTTTTTAAGTACTGTTGGGGTCTTGCACTCTCTGATTTGTTTGCTTGTTTTAAATCACCCCCAGGTCGAAACACTCTGTGGCACCAGACTATTTTTGACTACTACACTTAAAGACACCCTGAGAAGGAGTGTCAACTGTTGGTGAGTGTCATTGCATTAATGCACAAGAGACATGTTATTATTAGCTTGAATCCCAAGATTCTAGAATTTTTGAACAGTATTAAAAAATCAGTAGGTGGAGTCTATTTCACCGGGTGGGGCAAGTATAAAGGTTATTGGGTGGGGCATATAAAGGTCAATCACCAGGGGGAGGAGTTCAAAAATGGGTGGGGTCTATGTAAGGGGAGGAGCCAAGTTTGGCTCTGGCGCCCCTCCAACTTGAAAGTTCACCAGCCGCCACTGTGGTATACATGCTGTGTAATCTGGAGAAGATATGCACATAGGTAGCCCCTAACAAGCTTCCAAATCCATTACCCCACATTTTGATTGGTTGTTTGATCTCTTTTACATTCTATGGTTGAAGATCACATACTTGAAACTCAACTACTGCTGACTCAAGAGTCTAAATGTTCTTCTTTGGCACAACATTTCAAATGGCAAAATTATGAACTATTAGGTAGTTCGGTCACATTATGGTTTATGTGTGAGATACAGGTTAGAGTGAATACACAAAGCTGATCCAGTCCAACAGAAGATATCTTTATTATGTCATACTTATGGGTGCACTCTTCCATCAATGGTGCAACGGAGAGAGAAAACACCCACTTTGTACAGTACATGAGCTTATATATTACATAACATAATTATTACTAGCGACTTGCCCGTCAAAAATGACGGCAATAAAAAATGAAGCCTGGCAATGCTATTTGCCACACAATGGGAGCCTCTCCCCCTCTACTTTACAGGCCTCGCGATGAGCGCCTTTGGCACTCATTACGGGCCTTGCAATAAGCACCTTTGGCGCTCATCATGGGCCTTGCAATAAGCGCCTTCGGCGCTCATCACAGGCCTCGCAATGAGTACCTTTGGCGCTCATTGCGAGTCTGCCTCCCTGTCTACTTCCTCCCTTGTGTTTCATTTCCCTCCTCCTCTCCCTCCCTTGTATCTCCTCCCCCTCCCTCTCTCTTTACCTCCCTCTCCCTCCTGTGTCTTTAACCTCCTCCCCTGTGTCTCTTTCCCTCCTGTGTCTCTTTGCCCCCTGTCCCCCCTCACCCTGTATCTGTTCCCCCCCTTCCTCGTGTCTCTTCCTCCCATTTCCCTCCCCTGTGTATCTTCCCCCTCCTCTCCCTCCCCTGTGTATCTTCCCCCTCCTCTCCCTCCCCTGTGTCTCTTCCCCACCTCTCCCTCCCATGTCTCTTTCCACCTCCCCTGTGTCTCTTTCCCCCCTCTCCCCTGTGTCTCTTTCCCCCTCTCCCCTGTCTCTTTCCCCCCTCTCCCCATTTCTTTTTTCCCCTTCTCCCTCACATGCATCTCTTTCCCCCTTCCCTGTGTCTCTTCCCCACCTCTCCCTCCCGTGTCTCTTTCCACCTCCCCTGTGTCTCTTTTCCCCCTTTGTCTCTTTCCCCCCTCTCCCCCGTGTCTCTTTCCCCCCCTCTCCCCTATCTCTTCCCCCCCCTTTCCCCATTTCTATTCCCCCTCTCCCTCCCATGCGTCTCTTACACCCTTCCCTGTGTCTCTTTCTCCCCCTCTCCCACTGTGTCTCTTTCCCCCCTCTCCCTCTATGTCTCCCCCCCTCTCTGTGTCTCTTCCCCCTCTCCCTCTGTGTCTCTTACCCCCCTCCATGTGTGTCTCTTTCCCCCCTCTCCCTCTGTGTCGCTCCCCTCTGTATCTGTGTCTCTCCCCCCTCCCTCTGTGTGTCTTCCTCCTCCCCCTCTGTGTCTCTTCTCTCCTCTCCCTCTGTGTCTCTTCCCCCTCTCTCTGTGTCTCTTCCCCCCTCCCTTTGTGTCTCCCCCCCCCCCCCTCCCTCTATGTCTCTTCCCCCCCACCTCTGTGTCTCTTCCCAGAATGCTGTTTGACACAGAATGTAAACCGATTTGTACTGCGAGGACCTCATTGCAAGCCTCTCCTGTTGTGTACTTTTTGTCCTCTGAGAGCGATATATATTTCTATGTATATGTAGTTAAGTAATAATGAATGATTTATTAAATTAATTTATATACTTTAATTATATATAATTGATATATGCAGCGAGCTATAGGCTGAAGAGCTAACAATCTGTTTGTATTTTGCGTCTGCATAGAATATACATTGTGAGTGTTAGTGCTCTGCTTATAAAGTGTCATGAATGTTTGAACTGTGCATTCTAAATAGGCTGCGTGTAAGAAGTAAAGCCGTTGGTTTATTGTGTAAAGCGGCGTTGTATAGTCGTAATGTTATTAATGTGGTACAAGCCCTGTGAGCATTTTCCGGCTTTTGTAATAGTGTATTTTGTAGGTCGTAGTGTGATGTGTAAAGTGCTATGCGCTTGGCAGTATTTTGTGCGGTCCATGGTCATTTTTCGAGTGGCGAATATAATCTAAATCAAGTTAAATTCACGTCCCGTGTTGTCTGTGATGTTTTTGTAATTTTTTTGGGTGTATTTAGTGTGTTTTTATTGTTTTTTCATTTTTGTCGTTAATCTCGTAATTTTTTGCGGCTCATATCTTTTCTTTTCTCAGTCCCGCGTGTCGTATTTTTTTATTTCTAAGTCCCGCGTGTCGTATTTTTTTATTTCTAAGTCCCGCGTGTCGTATTTTTTTTTTCTCAGTCCCGCGTGTGTCAACCGCTTGCACGCCAAGGCGATCCCGCGTTTAGGAAGTGTTTTTCGGCTAAGTCCAGCGTGTTTCATTGCCTCTTCGTGTTAGTGCTGATAGTTGTAGTGCGTTGTAGTGGCTTAACGGCTCGCCTAAGTCGTACAAACCATGCAAAGTGTGATGATGTCTCGCAGTTTGACAACTATTATATGCGATTATTGGTTATTAGTATTAGTGTATCCAAACCTCATTGTCCACAGTACTACAGGCACCAATCAGACCCCTTGTGGGTTTCTGCACATAGGCTGTAGTCAGAACAAGGTCAGTTAGCACCCACATGTCTATTGTTATTGCTGGGACATCTAGTTCCATCTCCTATGCTATCACTACGTGGCAGGATACATAACAGGATGCATTCCTAAAGCAAATAACAGAACAATGTTTTTTGTGACACAGTATTTGTAGAAAAACAGTTTGTAGAAATAACAAGATGGGATAATAAAACAACATAACATACTAAACACAAAATGGCAGAATTTCCCCTTAACATTTTAGTGATACATACAATGAATATGTGCTCATTGCACCTGAAAGACAAAAAAATATATGTAGAACTGACAATGTTCTCTTAGATTTTGAGAGAAAATTACAGAACTGGAGAAAGTAAGACATGGTCAGGGATGTAAAATAGTGGTTTGTACTTTAATGTGGGACCATGTGGGACAGTTGGGACCTAGGCTCTAGACCGGCTCTTCATATTAACCCAGCAATTTATCTCCAATTACACACATGCAGCGTGACTTTAACCTTTGTCAGGTTAAATCAGTATTGTTATTAAAAGTACTATTTAGACAAAAATAATGTTTTATATAAATGTTTTAGATTGATCCATTCATTAATTAGGTTTATCCTCTACAATGTAACTGTGTTACTGACATCTTGCACAGCTGTAAACTAAAGTCATGCCCACAGAGGAGAGACTTCATATTAAGTAACAGACAGTGACATGCTGTATGCCTGAACAGCATGAGACACTGGTAGTGTGACTTTAGGTCACAGCCCTGTAACATGGCAGTTTCCATAAGGGAGAACAGATGAAAGGGGGCAGCTCCAGAAGCTAAGAATCTATCGCTATGGCTGCTTTTAAGAAGTAAGTGAAGTGTAGCTTTTATATCATAAATAAATTGTGGAGGATAAAATTATGTAAAACATTCATATAAAACAAAATGCCAAAATAATCAATTTAAGGCAACGGAAGAAGTGTTATGGCAGATTTGAGTAGAGTGGATGAAGATGAGAAGGTAAAGGAGACATGTAACCCTAAAATATGTCTAGCGCCATAAGAGACTGTTTCAACAAGATTAGGACAGAGTGTTAATAATAGAGTTCAATATCAAACTAATGCAAGAGTCTTTATTCTTTCTTGCACTGGCAGTATCTTCTGGTACAAGGAAGATATTTTGTGGACCTAAGTACTCAGTTTTTATTGCATCTATTATAACTAGATCTGTCACTGGTCACTGTGTTTGTCTCTAGAGAATATTAAACAATAAATATTTTTCTAAGCAAATTTCAATATTAGTGTCTCAGTACCATGCCAATCACAGGAAGGGTGCATCACATTTTGAGTTACTTTGTGATTAGATTGATTTTAATATTTGTGTAAAAATGTGATGAAAATCCAGATGCAAGTTTTTGAATGGACTCATCTTTCTCTAGTCTCTTTAATACTTCAAGATTTTGTTCAGTAGAGACAACCACTTTCTTTGTCTGTTGGCTTGCTATTTTCCAAAATCACAGTAGTGGCAAAACAGTATGTACATGCGCTCAGAGTATAATACAGTGCATGTCGTACTGCTATGATGGATAAATCAGAGTGTTAGATACAGTGGCGAAGCTAACGAATGATGAACCCCATTCAAAATTATGAAATAAATAAATAAATACATAAATATAAATATATAAGTATATATATATATATATTATTATTATTATTATTATCTTTATTTATATCGCGCCAACATATTCCATAGCGCTGTACAGGGGTTGAGTACATAGCAGAAAACAAATTAAACACCTTGTAAAGAATGGAGGGCCCTGTTTTTTAGCATAAAATCAAATGTACATAGAGCTCGTTTCCAAGGCACTGACACAAGATTGAAAACTCGCAAACTTACAATCTAAGGGTTTATGTGTGATACAAGAGGGTGACAAATACAATTGAAAGCAATTGGTTCAGTAAAGTGGAGGGGTCGGTGTGTTGTACTGTAGATTGTGGGTGTGCGTGTTATTAAGCTGTGGAATGTTCAGTTGTACATGTTAAGGCTGAAGGTGATAAGATTTTTTAAACAGGTGTGTTTTTAATAATTTCTTAAAGGTTTTGAGGCAGGAAGATAATCTAATGGAGCGGGGCAAGGAGTTCCAAATGGATGGGGAAGCACGAGAAAAGTCTTGAAGACGGGAGTGAGAGGAGCTGATGAGAGAGGAGGAAAGAAGAAGGTTGTTAGCAGAACGAAGGGGCCGGTTGGGAGAGTATTTTGAAACAAGTGCAGATATATATATATATATATAGTAAATAAATAGTACATCTGTGTTCACATTTGAATGTCTAAAACAAGTTAAAGAAACCTGCTTCCAGCTCAGAATTCCGAGAAAAACAGTTATTACACTGCATTCCGCGAAGCAAGGGCCTCAGTTGCTGGGATGGAGCCACGCTTGCGGGCTCGCATAGCGAGCCCGCGGCCCTCGCAAAGCGAGGGCCGCTGCTCGCGCAGCGAGCCGCGGCCCTCGCATAGCGAGAGGAAGGGCCTCAGTTGCTGGGATGGAGCGCCGAAGGCGCTCCATCCCAGCAACTGAGGCCCTTGCCTGCAGCCCTTGCCCGCAGCCCTCGCGTAGCGAGGGATGCGTGCAAGGGCCTCAGTTGTTGGGATGGAGCAGCCACCTCCTCCCCACGATGCCCCGGTTCGGGTTCCGGAGCGTTTATAACCCAGTGCGCATGCCTCTTTCGCAGTAGCGTTACGTATGTGAGTGCGCATCTGTTCCCGCCACTAATGTCGCTCTATTTTGAAGCTCCAGGACCATGGCAGACCCACGCGTCAGGCAGATCAACATTAAAACTGGGGTGGTGAAGCGGTGAGTGGAGCTGGGGGAGGGTTGTGAGATAGAAGGGAGTCCTGGGCTGGTTTGGGGGGCCCTCACAGGGGAAAAGGCCTCGCACTGCAGGAGCAGGTGAGGCGTGGCAGGCTGGGCCCTGAGATGTCACATCTCCAGCCATCACTGGGGCCATAATGTGATACATTACATTGCTATTTTCTTATATGCGATTTTTAGTTCAAAAACTAAATATACAATAATCTCTTGGCCTTCCAGCTCTATATATATTGTATATTGTGTGTGTGTATTGTTTGTGTATATATAATGTGTGTGTGTATCAACTGCGGCCCTCGCGAAGCAACTGCAACCCTCGCAAACTTTACGTTGCAACGCAAACAACATACGAGACACGTTAACACACATTACGGACTCGCAAAAATCGCCCGCAACCCGCAAACATTAAAAAAATAAAAACACAATAAATACACACAACACATACATAAAAAGCTTACCTACAGCGAGAGGAAGCATCCAGGACCTCAAAAAATTAAGTTACACCTTCATTTAACTCATAATAAAACAGTTTAGACACTAAAAAATTCTCTAAGCGAGAGAAAAAATGGCCGACGAACAAAACGAAAACGAGGCTACAGCACTCTAAACACGCAAAACACCACAAGAAACACGCAAAACACCACAAAACACCTACGGATATTCCACTACAGACGCATACCACACATTAGCCGGCATTTTAGAACAATGCGGAACTACACAACTACGCTACCTTACAATTCCATTGCCGTCATTTTTTGACGGGCAATTCGCTAGTATTATTTATTTACTGTACTACTGTATGGTGGAGGGCTTCTAATGCTCTTTTGCCCACCATATATTAAATGATTTTTGTGATGAACTACCTACTCATAAAGTCCACAACACAGGCTGAGATCCCGCTCCATGCTGATGATAGCCAATAAGCTTGAAACCGCTGTATGAGGGTAGGCTTCACAGCTTGTGTATAATTTAACAATGGTTTTGCATAAAGCATGTTTGAAACTGGCTATTAATTGAAGAGCGAGGCATTTCTGGGCACATTTGCATGTCCCAGCTCAGCTTCCCAGAATGCAGTGTAATAAACTGTTTTTTTTTAAACTTATTTTAGTCATTCAAATGTGAACACAGATGTACTATTTATTTACTGTACTACTGTATGGTGGAGGGCTTTTGCCCACCATATTATAAATATATATATATATATATATATATATATATATATATATATATATATACACATCCATCACACTGCCTTGGGACTAATATGATCCGCCCAGGATGATTAGGGCTTTGAGGGTTGCCATTACCCTGGCTGCTTAAAGACTCCTATCAGGACTGCCTCCTTGGAATATGTGGTTGTGGAAATGGGCTCAGTATGTTTTATAGTTATTTAATATGTTTTATTAAGTTGATTACCCTATGTCTGTTAATTACTGTATGTTATGATGTGCTATTCTATGTTATGTTGATTACTGTATGTTTAATTGTGTCCAGGTGATAAGGAGTTAACTGGCAGATAGAATGTTATGAGGTAGCCAGTAACTGACAGTTGAGAGAGTTATATAATCAGTCAGTTATTTAATGTGTCTCTGAGGTAAAGTCTGCGCAGAATGGAGTCTGTGATGTCTCTGAGAGGAGGAAAGGAAGGTAACAGCTTTCATTGACTCTGAGAAGATTAATATATATGGAATAAGATATCTGGAAGAGATATAAATGTATCAGAATCCCTATAGAAGATGATAAGAGTTATCACTGTCTGACTGGATTAATATATATGAAATAAGATATCTGGAAGATATATATATATATATATATATATATATATATATATATATATATATATATATATATATATATGTCAGAATCCCTATAGACGATGATAAGAGTTATCACTGTCTGACTGGATTAATATATATGAAATAAGATATCTGGAAGATATATATATATATATATATATATATATATATATATGTCAGAATCCCTATAGACGATGATAAGAGTTATCACTGTCTGACTGGATTAATATATATGAAATAAGATATCTGGAAGATATATATATGTATCAGAATCCCTATTGAAGATGATAAGAGTTATCACTGTCTGACTGGATTAATATATATGAAATAAGATATCTGGAAGACTCACAGACTATTGCAGAATGTTATCAGTTCAAGTTTAAATATACATCGGTTAGACCTGTTATGGAGTTTCCACAGCAATAAAATACATTTCTGATTTTTATAATGCTGAGCCTGCATTCATATTTTTAAATGCTGCATAAAGAGTAAGGGCATTTTAGAGACATCAGCTGTCTTGGTGAAGGGATCCACGGAACCTGAAAGTATCTGCTGGGTAGGTTTGGCCACAACAGCCTTAAGAAGAAGAAAAAGCAGACCGCCACACTCCTCTTCTTAATCTCCCCAGTCTGCCCTGTTTCACTCTGCACTAATCCCCCTGAATTTAAATGTTGAGCGATCGCTCACACATTTAAGTTAATTCTGGGTGAGGAGGGGGATTGTGCAGCCGGGGTGAGTTTGGGGGCCACTACACTGCAGAAAAGAAAAATATAAATACAAATAATATATATATATATGTTTTAGACAGCACTGTGGCCCCATCCTAGATAAGGGCCCCGGTGCAATGCACCATCTGCAACAATGGTAGCTCCGTCCCTGCATAGATAATCAGGAGTCAGATAATCAAGACTCTTTTGTAGTTACATTAAAGCACAAGCAACAAAATTAAAGAGCTGTATATGTCAACAGAGCACATTATGCAGTGTTTCATAGGGAGTTAGGATTGCATATGAAAGACAGGTGTTGTGTGGCCTGTCAGTGGCCTTTGCTTATAGTGTCACTTCTACAACCCCATTTGAGAATGCTCTAGGCTTGGTGTTTACTCACCATTGATGGGTGGTCTTGGATTGTAAAGCAACTTGGTCTCCTGATGTTCAAACCATTGAAGCATTTCATAAATAAACATTTTGTTTGGGTCTGGTATTTCGGTCATTGGACTGGCATAAAATGGTCTACACCTGAATCTGATCAAAATCCTACAAGTTCTGTCATTGCTGTTCTAGGTACATTTTATATAATTTTCATAAATGACCACTATAATGGTCCAGCTTTTCTGCTTACATTTAAAATAGCTGTTTTTCCTAGGAGTCTTTGGCGTGTGCAGGGGGAGAACCAAAATACATTTCTATACAACTTGTATTGAAATCTGACAAAATAGTAGTGAATGAAAAAATAACACATATGAGACTTTTTATATTTTGCTCTAACCTAATTATAAATATCTGCTGCAATAAACAAACATAATCTCTACATTATACTACTAAGGTGTCACTTCTTATATTTCAATAAAAGTTATGTATCTATTTTCACACAGTTGCCCTGAAAGAGTCAGTGAATGAATGGTGCCCCAGATGTCCCCCACACACACACTATATGTAAACAACATCTGTAGTACAGTCTTCAGGGAGCAATAACCTAATCAGTCCCGTTACTCCCTGGGATACACAGGCACGGATTAATATATGTAACACACACACACACTCTCACGTTATGTAATAATTATACACTGTAGATAGATAGATGGATAGATAGATAAAGATAGATAGATAGATAAAGATAGATAAAGATAAATAAAGATAGATAAAGATAGATAAATATAGATAGATAGATAAAGATAGATAAAGATAGATATATAGATAGATAGATAGATAGATAGATAGATAGATAGATAGATAGATAGATAGATAGATAGATAGTATACAACTTATGTTAGTCCTGAACACCACAGACTTACGTGATTAGTTATACTTCTCTGTGAAGCGGGCATGTCATGTTTTACTATGTATATGTAGTGTGATTGTGGATGCCATTTTTGTCTCCGGCACAATGATTGTTATACTTGTGCTTGAACTAGAAAGTCGCACCAGCATAGTGCCTGTAATTGCCATTACAATGCAGATGCAAACCACCAGGGCCCTCAACTGCAAAGGGATCTTCTGTTACTGAAGAAAGAGGAGTAAGTAGTTATTTTGATTGGAAGTTGATCTGATCACCCTATGGGTTAATTGACCATCTATATATATATTTAGCTTTTTTATTGAACCCTGCAGGCACCTAACTTGTATAGAAAAGTTGCAAGGGAGCCACCAATGATTTTGCAATGGGGACCCTCCATTCATTAACTTCACCACTGCTGCAGAAGAAAAATAAAGCTGGAGTCCATACTTGATATATTGATTATTTAAATAAAACTTTTACATGTTGTTCATAATTTTCTGGTCATATTTAAAATTAGTAGGGTCTTTTGAAATCAGCACAGTTTCTGTTAATTTAAATTTCCTTTGATCTATTCAAATGTAAACTATTGTCTTTTAAATGCAAGAAAGACAAATTGGATTTGGAAAACAGAGGTAGGTGAAAACCATGTAGGTTAGGCAGTGGCAGGGCTAGTGCATTAAGGGGGCCCTGGTGCAAAAAGAAAATTTGCCAGGCACAATTTTTCTTTGCACTTCCCAACCCCCTCCAACATCAACGCAGAATATATATATATATATATATATATATATATATATATATACATACATGTGGGTCTGTGTCTATATATATATATATATATATATATATCCATACATGTGGGTCTGTGTCTATATATATATATATATATATATATATATATACATGTTATGAAGAGTGAGGTAGCCGTGAATGTCCAGTAATCCAGTTAAATAATCAGAGTATTGCAGTGAATAGTGATACCTTTTTTATTGGACAAACGTATTCATAATGAAGCAACGAGCTTTCGAGAGATAATGCCTCTCTTTATCAAGTCAAAAAGCGATACTGATACAAGTATGCAAACTTGTATCAGTATCGCTTTTTGACTTGATAAAGAGAGGCATTATCTCTCGAAAGCTCGTCGCTTCATTATGAATACGTTTGTCCAATAAAAAAGGTATCACTATTCACTGCAATACTCTGATTATTCAACTATATATATATACAAGTATACATATACATCTATATAAATATACACCTATATAAATACTTTCTTATATGCTATATGCTGCACTCCACTTCCTGGGGTGAGTAGGGGCCATGGCAGGCCAGAGGTCCGCGGGTGCCATAAGGGGCCACAGCGGGTCCTGGGGCCATAGGGACCCCAGGGTACCACAGGGCCACTGGGGACCTGCGGGAGGCCACAGAGGTCCCATAGGGCCACAGAGGATCTGCAGGGGCCTGGGGGCCACAGAAGACCTGCAGGGGCTGTGATGACCCACAGGGGCCATGGGAGGGCCCCAGGAGGGAGGCAGCGGTCACAGGGGGCCTGCTGGTCCTACGGAATGGCCAGGGACCTCTGTGTCTTGCACCGTTTGCACCAATGGACCAATGGTAGCTCCGCCTCTGAGGTTAGGGGAGAAAACTTAAGCTGGCATTACAAATAAAACCTAATAGTGTTCACATAAGTAAAACTGAGAAAAATAACAAATTGTAACAAAAGCCAACAATATTTCACAATGTTTTATTGTTATAAGAGGGCTGACTGCCAGATCCGTTTAATGGGGTGCATTTTATTGTGCTGTTTATCAAATTTTCAGTTTATATATACAGTGGGGGGGGGGGGGGGGTGCCCAGAAAGGGCCTGGGTGGAGGGGTAAAAATTAATAAATTAATTAAATAAATATATATATATATATATATATATAGAGAGAGAGAGAGAGAGAGAGAGATAGAGAGAGAGAGAGAGACAACAAATAATATATTTGTAAGCTCATCTGCATGTCTAAAAGGCGGGGACATGCAAATGAGAAGACAATATATCTTACTCTTTGGATCCAAAAAATAGCAGTTTTATACATTGCTCCCTTAAAGCATTTGCTTGCTGTATTTAAACAGCTTTTAAGCAAAGCATGTGTTTGGGTTTTTGCACAAACCAAGAATCACTCGCATACAGAACTGTTTCAAGCTTACTGGCTATCATCAGTGCGAGGCAGATTCTGTGCATTAGATCTTGTGGGACTGAGTTTATATATATATAAAGGGGGCTCAGAGGGTGCGGGGGGCATGATGGTGATAATCCTAAGTTCCCCCAGGCCCAAATAAAAATAAGCAAAATTGACAGCACCAGGCCCCTCCAGAGCAGGGCGCGGTGCATTGCACCGGTGGTAGATCCACCTCCGTATAAATGAACACAACTGACTAAGATGAGTGGGGAAAGGATCCATGTCTCACATACTGTTGAAATCATTCCAATAACTCTTTAAGACCATTACAGCCTGAAATGCAAGTTCCATAGAATGATATAGGACATGGAGAACTTCAAGCATCCTCACCTTTCCATATATTGTGAGGAAAGGATTTAATTCAGAATTTAAAAGTTTAAGGAAATACAATCACTCGACCATCTGATAGCCTATGTAAAAAGCCTATATAAATATTCCAGGAAATATTCCTATAAAATGAATTTGTCCTATGTCACAAATCACTTTATCTTACTGCTGATAATACAACTTTCTATAAAACCTCACTCACTGTTTCCTGCTCATCATGCTTTTCTAGTTTTCCATGCTGTGTGCTTTCTAATCCATCCTACATCTCCCCAATGCTTTTTTATGTGGCCCCTCATTGTTCCTATAAAAATAATTATATTTGCTGAAAATTTCTTACTGGTCCTTTATGGGAGTAAACTCTTCCAAAACGGCTTCTTCTATTAAAATGTTGGAAAGGACTGATCTCTAGTAATATGTGCAACCTGCTCTTTTAAACACATGATAGAGAAATATGTGAGTATCATGTCTCTTTAACAACTATAGCAGCCATTAACTGCAATACTTTCCATGTATACTAATCCTTTCCAATATACAGTATCTGAGATCGGTGACCCAGATGTATTATTTTAATCTTCTAAGCATCATTTAAGGTTGAACGATTTCTATTTACATAATCCTCTCATCTTCAGTTTATTTTCTATATGTATTTACAGTTTTGAAAGATTACATACAGAAAGCCTTGTCGTCTATGTTATTTTTTAATGTACATACTTTCACAGGATTATGATGGTTACTAAGGCATATTTTCTCAACAAAATCCATGTATCTATTGGATATTTTTGTCACATTTCATCAATAAACCTCATGGCCAAAGTCCGGTGGATTTTCACATGTATAGTAACTAAGAACCATTAATACATCTGGAATAGATTTCATACATATTGAGCTATAGTCACTATGATTGGAGCTTTTTCAAAAGTGAGGTAAAACCTCTCCAATTCATATATAATTTTACAAAATATATATGGAGCTTAATTCATAGACATACAGAAAGAGAAATAGGGCAAAATGTAAGCTATATAATGATTACACTTTTATTATTATGATTGTCCTTTATTTGTAACGTGCCAACATATTCCATAGCCCTATACAGGGGTTAACTATAAGTCAAGAACAATTTCAAACAGTGCAAAGGATGGAGGGCCCTGTTATTGAGCTTTCAATCAGACATACACAGTGCTTTCCGTAAAGCACCTTGCGAGATTGAGAACTCGCCAACTTACAGTCTAAAGAGTGTGGGTGGTGTACAGGAGAGTGATATATCAATAGAGCATGTAAAGGGTAAAGATAATAGGCTTCTTTGAAGAGGAGTTCCAAAGAATAGGGGCAGCACGAGAAAAGTCCTGTAGGCGGGAGTGAGAAGAGGTGACGAGAGAGGAGGCGAGAAGAAAGTCATTAGCAGAGTGAAGGGTGGGAGTATATTTTGGGATGAGAGCAGAGTATAGGAGGGTGCATTGTGGAGGGCTCTATATGTTAGGGTCATAATTTTGAATTTTATTCTGGCGGCTATGGGAAGCCAGTGGAGTGCCTGACAGAGAGGTGCTGCGGACACTGTGCAGTATTTTGGTAAATGAGTCTAGCAGATGCGTTTAATATGGATTGGAGTGGAGAGAGAGGGGAAGATAGGAAGGCCAGCAAAGAGAGAGTTGCAGTAGTCAAGGCGAGATATATAGTATTTTTGTTGTGTCTTGTGTGAGGTAGTGACGTATTTTGGTGATTTTTTTGTTGTTGAAAGTGACAAGATTTTGTGAGTGATTGAATGAAAGAGAGGGCAGGGTTCAATAGAACCCCGAGACATCGGGCCTGGGAGGTGGGAAAGATGATGGCATTGTCAACAGTGAGAGATAAGTGAGGGGATAGGGCTGAAGAAGAGGGTGGAAAGATAAGGAGCTCTGTCTTAGACATGTTGAGTTTAAGTTGACGGCAGACATCCATGAGGATATGCTCGAGAGGCAGTTGGCAACATGAGCTACCAGAGAGGGGGATAGATCAGGTGCAGAGAGGTAGATTTGAGTGTCATTTACATATAGATAATACTGAAATCCAAAAGGTTTAATTAGAGCACCGAGAGAGGATGTGTAGATGGAGAAAAAGAAGGGGGCCTAGGACTGAATTAGACTTTATTGTCTATCTTTCTCTGACTTCACCCCAAACTGATCTGTCTCACGTAGACTTAATCTTTCTCAGCAGTATTTTTTATTTTATTTCATTGATGGTCTAAAGTTATACTTTGTAACATTTAATTAAGTATTGCTTTTTACTTGAAAAAAAAGATAATTGCATCTCTCAAAAGTATCTTACTCTAAATTAAAAGTTTCTCCATAAAAAATATTAATACTGTATATACTGCAATCATTTTCATCTGTGAGAAAACTAGGTATAGCCCATCACCCTTAATATAGAAGGAAAAACAAAATGAAATAAACACTGTTTGAAACAAACCAAAATTTTATTATATATTCTTGATATAAAGATTACATTCAATATAAAGATATCACTATGTGGTCATAAAAATAGAGCAACCTGTGTACAAATACTTGATTTTATTTACAATGTGTCAAAGTATTAAAACTAGTAAGAATATTTTGCCATCATACACAATTTACTGTTTATACAGTAACACAAGACTTCTGCTTCCCAAATTCACCTTCATAATAGGCATGAATCATACTAACCAAAGCTCTGCACACGCTACCTTGTGACATAGCTGTAAAACATACTTAGTTCTCCTTCTGTCAAGCAGCCAATTGGAAATGATTTATTCTCTAGCTATAGAAGTCAGTGGTTAAGGTACTTTCATCCGAGCAGAGGAGAGGAAGAATGACTTGGACGTTATGACCTGGACTCGACACGTAGGGCAAGTCTGTTTTTTGCAGAGCCATTTTTCAATGCACTGTTGAAGACAAAGAAAGCAATGACATTTTATGGTACAATGGAGTCACAGCAGTCCTTTTCATAGTATTCACTAAAATAATGACTGCAATTAAAGTTTCACTTGGGGTTTTTTTCTGTTTGCCTTCTTCTGGATCAATTAACAATTAATCTGCATACTGCAGATCAGAGGAGATCTTAAAAGGTTGAGCTTGATGGACTAAAAGTCACTTTTCAACCTCAATTACTATGTAACTATGTACATATACATGATTAATTGTTAATAAGCAGGTTAAACTAGAATATATTTAATTGACACATGAGAATGATTTATTCATTCTTTTAATATTTTAATCACATCTACATCCTGCGACTGATTTTTGTGTTAATAGAAGTTGAAAGTTAAAGGGACACTGAAGTAATAAATAAAGCTCCTTTTAAAACATGCAAATAATGTTGTTAGATTGAAAACTGAGTGCTACAAAAAAAATATTTTAATCTCTGCTTTTGAAACAGTCAGAACAATATCTTGATTTTTTTTTAACTTTATCAGTAACATACTGAAGGTAAAGTTCCCTAGTGCTCCGTAACTGAACTGGTGCTGTGCCCCGACATACCCTTAATAGAGTTAGTTACAAAAAATTCTGACTTTGTGCCAAAAGTTTTTAGAGAAAGTAAAAGAATGGTTTTAAACATTGAAGCACTCATTTTCCATGCAAAGAAAACCCACAACTCGCAGCAAATAATCACTTAGAAAATGAGTTAAAAATATGGTAATAGGCACTTAGCCGGCACCCCGAGCTTCCCGCGCAGCTGAAGGGCGCGCCGTCATTAGAGCGCAGAGAACTGCGCTCTGATGACGCCCTATGCTCCAGGCTGATGCTGTGTGATCTGCCCCTGTCCGGTGCCCCCCATGGAACAAGACACGTACAAAGGATATGCTGCTGAGTCTTCACATGCCCAGTCATCTCTTCTCTATCCTTTGAAGGTGTCTTGTTTAATGGGGGGCACCGGACAGGGGCAGATCACACAGCACCAGGCTGGAGCACAGATCTTCATCAGAGCGCAGTTCTATGCGCTCTGATAATGGCGTGCTCTGATAATGGCGTGCCACCCACTTAGCCACATTTCACAGCACAGGGAATACTTTAATGGCTTACAAGAGGATGGACATCTTGTTTATTATTTCCTTTATTTGTAACGCACCAACATATTCTGTAGCTCTATACAGAGGTACGTTCAAGTCAAAAACAATAGTAAAAGAATGGGAGTGCCCTGTCTTTGAGCTTAAAATGAAACGTACATAGTGCTTTCCCTAAATCTTGGCCAATATTCCATTGTGTGCCATTTATGACTAGTTTAAAAATAGAAGAGCATCTCTAATCACCCATGTACATGATTTTGCATATTGTAACTCAAATAACAGTTACGGTACTGTTTATACAACAGAAATACATTCCAGATTGTAAGGTTTAGCAAAGCAAGGTTTGGTTTAAATATCACATATTTGCTGTACTCCTTGGTGCATTAGTGCATACTACAGTATAGTAGTGCTTTGTAAATAAACGTCAACAATAATACAGGAAGTAGAAGAGGAAACGTAGCATGTGATATGTTTTTCCCTTTGCATTTGACATAAATACATACATGTACACTGGTTGGAGCTAACCAAAAATGGAGAAAGGGAAGTGATCCAAGCAGACATTATTGTATTGGTGTGCTTATGCCTAGGCCATTGAGGCCCATGCATAGGGCAGGGTTTGGGGGGAGGGGAAGAAGGGTGTTTGAAGGTGGTGGTGCAAAGCCAAGCATTGTTGTGTGCATTTTCATTGAAATGTGCCATGATATTCTTTTCTCTTTGTGTCCGTGACATTTTTTGACATAGTATATGTATACATAAACAAATGATCTAGCATATTTCAAGGGCAAAGAGGAGTGGTTCAAGTGCCAAAATAAAGGAAGTAAGTCCAAATTATTTCACATACAGTGCCTTGCAAAAATATTCATCCCCCTTGACATTTTACCTATTTTGTTTCATTACAGCCTTAAGTTCAATGTTTTTGAAGTGAAAATTAGAAAAATATATACATAAAACTATTTTTTAGAAAAAGAAAACAGAAAATTGGCATGTGCATATGTATTCACCCCCTTTGTTATGAAGCCCATAAAAAGCTCTGGTGCAACCAATTACCTTCAGAAGTCACATAATTAGTGAAATGATGTCCTCCTGTGTGCAATCTAAGTGTCACATGATCTGTCATTACACACCTTTTTTGAACGGCCCCAGAGGCTGCAACACCTAAGCAAGAGGCACCACTAACCAAACACTGCCATTAAGACCAAGGAACTCTCCAAACAAGTAAGGGACAATGTTGTTGAGAAGTACAAGTCAGGGTTAGGTTATAAAAAAATATCCACATCTTTAAAGATCCCCAGGAGTACCATCAAATATATCATAACCAAATGGAAAGAACATGGCACAACAGCAAACCTGCCAAGAGACGGCCGCCCACCGAAACTCATGGACCGGGCAAGGAGGGCATTAATCAGAGAGGCTGTACAGAGACCTAAGGTAACCCTGGAGGAGCTGTAGAGTTCCACAGCAGAGACTGGAGTATCTGTACATAGGACGAAAATAAGCCGTACGCTCCATAGAGTTGGGCTTTATGGCAGAGTGGCCAGAAGAAAACTATTACTTTCAGCAAAAAACAAAATGGCACATTTTGAGTTTGCAAAAAGGCATATAGGAGACTGCCAAAATGTATGGAGGAAGATGCTCTGGTCTGATGAGACTAAAATTGAGCTTTTCGACCATCAAAGAAAACGCTATGTCTGGCGCAAACCCAACACATCACATCACCCAAAGAACACCATCCCCACGTGGTGGCAGCATCATGCTGTTGGGATGTCTTTCAGCAGCCGGGTCTGGGAAACTGGTCAGAGTTGAGGAAAAGATGGATGGTGCTAAATACACGGATATTCTTGAGCAAAACCTGTACCACTCTGTGTGTGATTTGAGGCTAGGACGGAGGTTCACCTTCCAGCAGGACAATGACCCCAAACACACTGCTAAAGCAACACTTGAGTGGTTTTAGGGTAGATATATAAATGTGTTGGAATGGCCTAGTCAAAGCCCAGACCTCAATCCAATAGAAACAATCTGTGGTCAGACTTAAAGATTGCTGTTCACAAGCAGCAAAAAGTGTCTCTTCAAAGTATTGTCTTTAGGGGGGTGAATAGTTATGCAGATTGACTTTTTCTGTTATTTTGTTCTATTTGTTGTTTGTTTCACAATAAAATAAAATGTTCTTTAAATAAAATGATGCAAATCCTCAAACAATCCATGTTAATTCCAGGTTGTGAGGCAACAAAACACAAAAAATGCCAAGGGGGGTGAATACTTATGCAAGGCACTGTATCTCACTAAAATGTTTATAAAATGTATAGAAGAGATTAATTTTGGTTCAATGTAAAAAAAAATCTAAAGTTAAATGGTCCTTTAAGGCAACATTTAACAAAAAGATGTTCATATTATTCCTTCCCTGGAAATACTGATATTTAAAAGTGGATCTGTCTGTTTTCTGAGATTAACATAGTGATAAAGACGTGTGGGTTACCAACGAGGAGTTATAGAAAAAAACAGCTATTTTCAGTTTTCTCACAATGTTCTTTTTAGATTACTCTTAAAGAGCATGAAAAGAACTGACTATATGTTGTGTAATATGTTGTGTAATTTTGTTTTAAAGTGAATCAGTACTGGATTATTTCATATTGATGTTGCAGCACGCAAACAAGCAGCTCATGTATATTTATTAACTGCTTTGAAGTACTAATTAGGATTACAGTCTGCTTGTCTGTCTCTGTAGTGGCCAAAAGAAGGATCTGCAATGTTATCTGGCAGTTAGACCCCTCTCCCATCTTTATCAAGCACTCTAAGCCGCACATGAGTATACAGGAGCAGCAATATCAATTCTAAATATTTCAGAAATAATTTGCTGTATAGAAAAACTGCTCATACAATGTATAGCCAGAATGTAATGCTTTTTAAAATTAAATCAACTTACTTTAATCCTTACAAACTATTACATTGCCCTGAAAATAAGTTGTAAGTCACCCTGACAGTGGGTCCAATATGAAAAATGCTATTATAACCACTATTATTACCAGTGTTAATTTATGTCCATAACACTACAAAAATACATATAAATACATATATATACATACACATATACATGTGTTAGTTACATGTTTAAGGTGCTAAGCACTGTACCTACCTCCTTATGAAACTTGTGTGTGCAGTGCAGCTCCCAGATGCTGCCAATGTGGAGATCATCATGACAGATAACACACGGGTCCTCATCTTCATCCTTCAAAGGAACACAAATCATTATACATATAATTATACCAAATGCCCTAGCTCTGCTTTACAAGGTCACAGACAAATGAAACATGAAACAGAAATGACACAGAATGCCTGGGGTTCAGAAGGGGTTGATTTTATCCTGGACGTGGGCCCAGTTGTTATTTACCATTCTGCGGGATGATTACATGAAACATTTAAAGCATTAAACAATTAACAAATTGTACTTTTTCAACATTTAAAATGAGAAAAAAATGAGGAAAATGGACAAAAATGTATAAACAAATGAAGTTCATCATCAACACACACAAGACAAATAATGATTTTAGATTAACCTACGTTGCTAAAAATATGCTTCCATTTGAAGAATAGATAGAACATCACCATGTACATAATCTACTATAAACTGTACATTGCCCTTGTACATAATTAAAGCACTATTTTATATATGCTGTTTAAATAACTAAGCTTGAAAATGACAAAATAGTTTTATAAACAGCTAAATAACAACTTTTCTATTTTAGCCTTATTATTTTTTAGTGCAGGATTCTATTTATTTTCTCAACTGATTCTGTCTGCTACTTTTTTGGAGGGTGTGTCCCAGTAATATAATGAGCTTCCTGTTACTTCTATTGAGATGACTGACAGTTTTAGATGCCAAAGAGCTATTGTGCAGACCTGTCCTTCTTTGGAAGGGGATAAGTAGAAACCAACAGCCTTATTAAATTGCGATTTGGCCAATTGAATAGGGCTCTATAAGCACAGCATATTTTCTTTTACAGAAGTTTTTAGTTAGTGAAGACCTTGCTTTTGGATAGAAGTTCACTAACTAAAAACTTCTGTAAAAAAATATCCTCTGTGCTTATATACAGGCAAAATATTGGCCAAATCACAATTTAATAAGGCTGCTAATCAGTAAATTGGATGGTTGTCAGAGGAAGGTCCAAACATTTTTAAAAGATGCCTTTGCTTGGGAATTGAAAGTAGTATTCCAGACTTCAGGTTGCTTATTTGTCATCTAACATTAAATGACACACTTTGAAATGAATGTGGTATATGTAAGACTATAATGCTCCAAAAATGTCAAGTTCTCATTTAAAAACTCTCTGTTTAGGGGAGACTATTATACACTATTTTGTGCAATGAATGACCTCACCAATGACTTAACATACCCAGTAACTGGTTTTGTGGATGCTATTTATTGTAGATTAATAAAACTACTCTCATTGGGGGTGGTAGAAGGATAACATTGTATAGGAATTTACAGACTCCTTGAATATATGTATGTATTCATGACTTATATTCTCCATATAAACAGGATTTACCTCGATAGCAATGTTATTACCCTACCACTTCTTATCAGACATATTAGGATAACTGATGGCCTTAATTATTTGAGACATCTATTTTATTCATTTTATCATTTGACATGGCCAACTATATTCTTTAAACATAAAAAAAAATCACTGCAGCTGTCATATAATAGAGGTTTATTAGTTTATTTGATAAATAAAATCAATGTAGCTTTTAAAAATGTATTTAGAACTTTAGTTTTGCATACTCAAGAAAACATAATTCTCAAAACTTTCTACAAGTTGTTCAAGGAGTGAGAGAAGACTTGCCCAGGAGGATGTCCTCATACGAGTCTTTATCTACATATTTCCCTGCAGTGACTACTGCAGGAAAACCTAGACCAGTCTACCTCCTGGGTATTTCTCTTTCTATTCCTTGGTCACCTATTAGTGGATGGAGAGAAGCAGTTTTGCCTGAGCCTCTAATAACAAAGCTTTAGTATACGTTTTAAAGGCGTCATTACATTTTATTTTTTCAAGCAATTATTTAATTGCTAATCTTTAATTAATTAAACTAATGAATGTAAGCAATATTGATAATGTTTCTTTAACTACTGATTTTATGGCTAATTTATTCATTTTTACTTATTTAATTTTTATTTATTTCCCTTTACATATTCACTTTTTTTTATTAAAGGAGCTTTTTATTCAAATTTAGTAAACATAATATTTTACCATTTCAATTAGTACTAAGAATTCATCATGTTTATATTGGTTTGTCTTATTTATTTAGAAGAACGGTCCATTTGGTACCCTATTGGCCAACATTGGGTAAGAACTGTCTGCCCTAAAGTATTTACAGTCTGTGAAGGAATTACTACTAACTTATCACAGCAGTTGTTATAGCTTAGCAAATATCCCCAATTTTAATGGCTATACTCAAATAAGTCTATTGATCAACTATACTCCACGGATTTAATTAAATTCAGGTCAGCATAGTTGCTGCAATGGGTTATTTCCTGACCTTAATCACTGTGTAGCTAAGACACATACAGAACACTATGGCAACCTTTAACTAGATGTTCTCAGTATGTAATCAGGATTCTCAAGAGATATGAACACTATGGCAGCATTACATGGTCTTCTGTGAGCTCAAACAGTAATGAGAATGCTAATTAGTTGGAATTGTGCATCCCACTAATCTTTTACTTTGCTAGCATTGGTGTAGGAGCCAAAGAAAATCTGTGGGGGGATACTTCATATAGTATAAAAATACAAGATAACTGCTTCTCTACACACAATGAAAAATCTGGGGGGGATTTGTCCCCCTCGTCCCCCCTAGTTCCTACACCCATGTTTCCTAGCATACATTAAAAACTATTAATGTGTGTTTAGATTTCAAAATAAGTATCTCTGTTAATTAACTCAATTAGCAAACAGGACTACAAGTGATGTAAACACTGATTTTTCACATTTTGGAGGCTACTACAAAGCTAGAAACCTGGGCAAAAATGTGTTTATTTTATTTAAAATGTCGCTAATGCACTTTATGGTTCTATAAGAAAGTACCCTTTGGTATGTTTGTTGAAAAACATTTATAGATGAAACAGTGATGACTATGAATTTGAATGTATCTGTTAATAAAGTGGAAATATAATAAGCACTGCAAATTAGCAGTACATTTATGTAATTGGGCAAAACAAGCTCTCCAGATTCTCTGTATTGTGACATCTCGATTCCACTGAACGTCTGCAGATGATTAATGGAATTGGTTAAAGGACCACTGTAATGTCCTAAAAGTAAGAGCTAGATGTTTGAATTAGTAATTGACCACTAAAACAAATGGTATTAAATGATTTAAAAGAAAAAAATTGTTATCCTCAAAGATTGGATTAAGCTGCTGCTTGTCTCTATCTACGATCAGGTTAAAAGACATGGACTTTAATTGGAAGACAGTGCTAAATTATCAGCCACAAGTTTGTATCAACACAGCACTTGGCATTGCTTGACTGGAGATTTGCTATGTTAAACTGGTTTCCATTGACCACAAGCTCTGGGAAGCAGTCTATTAATGACTCCAGAATCAAATAGGCATCTACCTACTCTGATTTACACTTGAGTCTCAGCTAACCTTCCTCCCTCTTGATGAACTTACAGGGGGGGACACCAACCGGGAAACTGTAGGCTGATACTCTAATTTTTAAAAAAGTTGAAATTTTTTTACAAATCATTAAATATGAGTCTTATTAATGATCAATACATAATTAAAACAACTAACTCCTCTTGTTAAGGAGTTGCAACAATTCTTTAACTGGAGGGATAAATATGACATATTGCTTAACACATGATTTTTTTTTTTTATTCTTCTCTTTTACTGATATTTCAAATCACATGTGTTAATAGGAAGAAACTATTGGGTTTTCAATTATTCTAATTGTCTATGTATATTGATGCACTGAACAGTATCTCCACATACAAAAGACCAAAGAGTACGTTGAACTCTGTCATATTTTAAGTGACTAAAACAAATATTAAAGGACAAAGCCAGGCCAGATTGGTTGTCCAGTCTGGTCACAGGTAATTAATTATATTAAAATGATTGAGTCACGAATTGACTCACCTCTAGTCAATTAAGTTATACTGCACATTTGGCATGATGTAAGCTCTTGAGCACTGGACAACCCTTTTCTACAGCTTGTTCAAGTCTTGACTTTATAGTTTTATAAATATTTCCATTTTATTAAAATATGTGCTCTAGCATCCAACTCCCTTCCTACTGATGAGGTGAATTTCTTGGTGTCCAAATATACTATGCAGCCAAAACCGTAAGGAAATAACTGGACAGACAACGATTTGTTTTAAAAGTTTATTTAATATTTTAGGAAGTAGAATAAGTTAATACATTACATTAGGCACATTTACCAAGGTACATTTAGTGCAGGAAAGTTTCCAGCAGATACAATTCTAACAAAAAGATAAAACCAAAAATATAAATTTAAATAATATTGAAAAGATTACATTTACAAGGCAAAACAAAATAGATTAACAAGTTCAAAAGTATGAAGGCAAACAGTTAAATAATTTAAATTACTAAGGCAGAGTGTCAGTAGAGATGAATTTTACTAGAATAATATAATAAATAACATTTTCAAAATTAATAAATCATGAGGACAGTAAAATGAATACACTTTTTAAATCCACATTACAGTATGAGGAATAATTCTTGAATGCATTGTTTGTACTTCTCTGTGTTTAATCAGGAAATAAAGTCGCAAAACAAAAATCTAGGTTAAAGCATGCTAAAATGAAAAAGTAAAAAATGTATAATCCAGGTCTTCCTAAACATAGGAAAAGTAACAAAATCAGCAGTTTGTAAAATATCATTCAGGATCTACACTCCCTCTTCCAGAAATCATATCACAACATAGAATGAATAATGTGAAGTCGAGGAGACAGAGGAATGTGAAACGGTCCTATAATTGTAAATTCTGTATTATATTTAATTTAAGGGTCTTAAAATTTTTATATAAAACATAAATGCCTTGCCAAAGAGAAGTTGATAATGAGCTAAGAAATCCACCACTTCAAAGGCAGTTGAGAACTTCACTATTTTATTAAGGATTTCATTCAAATATTTTAATAACTTTTATTGTTACATATGTTGGGAATTAACTTCAAATATGTATATTCTCTGTTGTTCCTCAAATTCTATTACACTATAAACCAAGGAGTGAATAGCATATAAACTTAAAATAGACATACCGCAGTAATTTTCAATAAAATTAACCATTACCATTTAAATTCCAGAATCCTTTATCATGCATTTATTCATATATTGAAGATTACAAAAAATGTATTTTGGTATGAAAAACAAGTAATATAGGGTACATGAAATATGTTAAAGTAAGACACAGTCCCCTGTCCTGACATAGAGCCCCATTAAATTCCAAGCCATGGTACAGTTGCAAAGAATGTGAGCTTGTAATTTTGCGAAGTTACAGAGCGATTAAATTAGGCAACATACATGGCCGACATCCAAATCCGTAAACCATGCTCCTGCACGTTGCATTTGCAGCCGTGAACATGATCAATTAGTCAAACCTGTGGTTACGGGTTAGACAGAGCCAATAGTAAAAGAGATCATCATTACATCACTAAAAAAATGGAGGTTAGATTTCAATCCCATACGGGCTTGAAGTATGCGTTGCAATTGGACCCGCTTTCCAGAAATAATGCAATATGAAATAATCAATAAATATGATATTCTAGTCAATGTGAGTTCTATTATATGTATTAACACATTGATTACCGAAATCAATATAACACGGAAATTAAACATAAAATAAAAAAAATGTTATGGCCGATTTGCGGGCTTGAGAATGTTGTGCTATTAATATTAATATGTTACATCAATTTCTCTATAATTTAAAATACAGTATTGCGCTTATATTTGCTTTTACTGTGCTACGGACAGGACTTTAACCCCCTTGCGGGTCCTCTCTAGTGCTCATAGAATATTTGGCTCCATTTGCCGTTTCCGGGTTTGAAAGCCAGTGCGTCCTTGGGAATTCGTAGCAATTTAATAGCAATTTGCAATAGTAACATTTACAGGCTTGACAGATCAAAGGCTTAGCTAAAACTGAGTTCAAATTTTGACAGCCCGTAGGGGTTTCTGCCTATAACCCGCAGATCATTTGCGGGAAGCTGTAAGAGGCCAATTTAATAGCTGTAAGTCTTGCAGGCTCCTTTACGGGCTACTATTGGCTCTTTAAGACATGCTGCTCTTTGATGAATTTCTTATAGTAAAAATTATACAGTGAATCTCCCTGCAGCAAAGAGCAATAAGCCTCCATCATACATTACTGTCACAGCTATTTCTTCCTAGGTTCCTGTACATATATTCTATTATGTGTAATACCTTTTTTACAAAGCTTGTCTGAGGACTAGAAACAATTTTGCAAGCAAAGTATCACTGAATTAAAATATCAAGTCCATAGAAAAAAAAACTTAATTGAATAGGGAAACTATTATAATGGTTTCCTGGAGCAAAACTGTTAAAAGTCTCACCTTTGCTCAAACTACTTTCAATGATTTAGTGTTATTTATCTATCAGCACCTCTCTTTATGTGAATTCCAGTGTTTTATCTTTCATAATAGACGCCAATAAATAGGTCACAATTTGTAAATAATTTGATATTCAACTATTTTAGCAGCCGTTTCAAAAAAGGAAACCATTATTCCCAATCCTTTACAACAATTATCTCATGGCGCACCACACAACTGGTGACTTTAATGGGCTATTATTATTTTTGTAAAACAGTGAGGTCAACATTTTCACGTTTGTACTGAATCTGGTTACATTTCAACACAACAGTAGAACGCTAATCCATCACTCCTATTTCTGTGTTTTCCAGAATTAACAATAGTTTGGAAAATATCACTGTCTCCCAGATCCACTAAACTGTGCATGGGCTGTAATGCAGAGCATTGAATGTGTGCTATTTGCTGCAAGGAGAGTTGCCATCAGAGACTCGGAGTAGCAATTTGGAGCCCATGCAAAGCTTAGTGAATCTCTCATACATAATAAATCTCTCCCTCTACATGTTTATTTTTTGTATTTCAGATAAATATACATTTAAAAACAGGATCATAAAGCATAACTATAGTTCATACAATCATTTTTTATAGCATTTTAAACAAAAATAAATATGTAAATACATCTCTACCAATATATACATTTTAATAGCTTGTTCTATGCAAGCAATGGTTCTGTTTCATACACTGTATTAACTATAACAATATACAAATATCTGTACAATACCTACAATAGCTTAACTTATGTTAAATAATTAGATTTGTTTGACAAATAGTATAACTAATATAATTCAAAAATAAATATATTCAAAAGTTTTTTGGGGTGTATGTCTTGACAAGTATCAGATTTTAAGACAGGTTACTATAGGAGTAGGAGCTTTGCAAGGCTTCAGGCTGTGTCATTGTGAATACCACAACAGTATTTACATAAAACAGAACCTTAATACACCCATAAAATGCCCCAATCACAATGACTTCATGTAGCTCATACCAGGAAGAAAAGCTTAATGAAAACTGTGAAGGCCCACAATACATGTTTAGGAGGCACTGCAGCTCACCATGACCTATCATAATGGCTTATTCAATCTCCTCCATTGGAAAAGTTTGTAGAAAGTGGAATCAGTAACCATGAAAAAACAAGAGGTATTAAAGGTAAAAGCAAAAAGAGATAAAATGATCTTTGATTTAATGCTGTAGGCCAGGAATGTCCAAGTATGGTCCTGGTGGACCGCACACAGGCCTGGATTTGAGGATATCCATGATGCAGCCAGATGAGATGATCACTTATTTAGTCATGCTGATTGAATCATCTGTGCACGGAAATGTTCAAATCCAGTCCGGTGTCCCGGCCCAACAGGACCGAACTTGGACATGCCTGTTGTAGGCCAAATATTCAGCATCACCCTATAATGGTAGCTGGCAACAGGAGGCCTAGGTACATAATGTGGCATGGGGGCCTTATGTGGTTCTTAGACAATTCACATGCAACCCCAATGTGTTTTCTGGAATGGGAGAGCATGTTCATTCAGAGTTAATTGTTTCTCTCCACTAACAAATTACTTTAACACTCCAATACAAATATACTCATTTTTTATACCTATATTATTAACCAATCCAATGTCACTGTCCTAGAGCAAGAGTACCAATGCATTATGAGAAAGAGATGGGAAAAACAGATAACGGGAGAAGGTGGGAAAGGGGAAAAAGAGAGAAGTGAGGCAAATGTACAAGAAAGAAAGCAAAATTCTGTTTATTTCCTAGTTTCACTTTGAAACTTTGTGGGGTCCAAGGATGTGATGCCTATTTTTTAGAAGCAATATTGCTCTCTTGGCTTCAGTGAAACATTTTGCAGCTTTCTTCAGTTTAAATGATCACTGTAATACCCTAGCAAGATGGGTTTATGGTAATGAATAGAGAATAATGGGAGAGAAGAAGGTACAAGAGTTGCTTTACTTCCTGCCACCGGAGGGCCTGATACTTCAACTAACAATATTTAGGCAACAAAAATGCATTTTTTTGTGACACATAGAAGCCTTGTTGCAAAAATATGTATAGGTGATAGTACATTGGAGAATAATATACAATAGGAGAGAATCATGTAAATTGTTATTCCAGCATATGGACATATGCATCAAAATACATCTAAATGTTTATTTCAGGTATGGGTCACAAATAGTTTTATTGAGTAAATTTGGACTGCTGTAATAGCTTGCACATAGAATTGCATAAAGCTCCAATAGTACATGTTATTTAAAGGACAACTGTGGTCAATTATTAATGTGGCCTTTTGAATAACAAAACATGATAATTGGCTAAATGCTTTTTTAAAAAAAAATAAGTTATTTGCAACTTTCCCAGGAGAGTGTGTGCTTGCAAACTAATGCATCTTTCATTAGTCCTACTGAAAACACTGGCAGTTTTCACTGCCACATTCCCTTTGTGCAGATAAACTATTTCTCTGCATTCAAAGTCTCCTCCCTTCTAAGAAGATTAATCAGCAGAAACAAAATAGTAGATCCCATTGCAGCGTTATAGCAGGGTAAGGGTAAATAATAATGTCGTTTTTACATTATAAAAACATTTTGGATATTTTCCAGTGTAGTTCTTAAAAAAAAACTATATTTTAAATACAATGTTCATATTGGTAGTTTGGTGAGAATGTTTCTCTTTAGTTATAATTTTAAATATTATATTTAAAAGGCGGTGCGAACCACATATAAAAGAAATACATGTACCATCCACTATATTTTACTGTAAAAAAGGACATTACCATCACCAATATCTGTCAGTAATATAGATGAATGAGTCATACCTGTCTGCTAATGATCTCTACACATTACCGTATGCTATGGTCAAGTCATGTTTGTTTTGAGGAAGTTTTAATGATTTAAAATTTTAGCTTACAACTTTAAACGTAAATAACATAAAATAATGCACTTGCAAATTAAACATTCTGACATTTTTTTTGCTAAAAAAATAGTAAAAATTCCATTAATTTAACTTTTTACTCATTAGTAAAATAGTTCATTTGTGTTCACATTAGGACGTCTAAAGATAAGTTAAAAAACGTATTTCCTGCTTAGAATTATAGTTGTTACACTGCACTCTGGGAAACTGGGCAGGGACATGCAAATGAGTCAACAATGCATTTTCACTCTTTAAATCAATACTACCATATACACGACTCCTCTAAGCATAACTGCTGATATAACACAGCTTTTCAATAGAAGGGATTATGCACAAGTTAGGAGACCTACCCATAGTCATTGCCTATTTTGCTCTTAAATGGATCTCATTATTATTGGACTGGTACTGAAATCAGGCTAGGGGAAGACTTTTAATCACAGCATCATTTAACTTATGGTGGCAGAAGAGTGTTAGAAGCCCTCCACCATACATAGTTAAGAAAAAAACAAAATAGTACATTTGGTCACCTAAAAATAAGTTAAAAATGTATTTCCTGCTCTGAAAAAACAGTTACTGCACTGCAATCTGGGAAACTGAGTAGGAAAGAGATCTACTATTTGACAAGTTGTTTACAAAAAGTTTCATTTTGTCCAGCAAATTTATATTTATAAAGCTTGTTCTCCGGCGAATCAGCATCTGTACAGTGGTATTCAGCAGATGCTCAGTACATTGAAACCACAATCTTCTTTGGGAATGGATGAGGGTGTAACATATGCTTATAAATGTATCAAAAATATTATTTGGCAGAATGAAAAATAATATATCTAAATTTCAGATTAGCCATATTAATGTTTGAAGCAAGCTCTTAAAATTGCATTTTCCCAAATGTAACCCCTGCTTTCACTTTAAAGGACCATTCCAGTTTTCAGAAACACCTCCCGTTTATGACATATTACGGTAACTACATAACCGCATGAGTATAAAATAAGTTTTAGAGAAAATCTTAAATTTTCTGACTCTTGAAGGGATATTTACTAAGCCATCACTGGGGCTGTGATGTGACGGGGTATTTATTAAAGGATCATGGTGGCTGTAATATGCTAGGATTGGCTGATGGAAGTAGGAAATACAGCTATTGAATACAGTGAAGGGCTGAGAAACTTATCCCCATCTCAGTGATAGCTTAGTAAATATACCTACATCTTGGAGTGATGGACATTTCTATTCAGTTCTATTGTCTAATGGATATTCATAGTGACAGTCAACAGAACTAAACAGATATCTTATCTGAATCTACAGTTCCTTCCAAGTTTCTAACCCAGAATCACATTATCAATTCAAATTTGCCACATGAGGATACTATTAATATTACACTTGAATGGTCTTTTAAGATTTTTAGTGATTGTAATGTCCTTTTAATTGAACTGTCCAACTCAATACATGAATAACAATCATTATATTTCTGTGTTACCGCACAGGTAATTGTTTTAAAGCAATAACATCATTTTTTTGGTTCTTTGAATATTAAGTGATTTTTCTTTTCAGGGATGATGGGGGCTCTGAGTTTCTTGGCAGCCTCTTCCCCTACCTTCTCTCTGCTTGATGAGTTCCTCCTAGTTACTGAGTGCTCTCCCTGTCAAAGGACAAAACAGGAGATGGGAAATGAAATGTCAAAGCTGTCAAATGATATTCTGATACTAGGGTTGGGGAGAGAGACAATTGGACTGTTCAAAAAACAGATTCACAGAATACTTGCTCAAATTGTAACTTTTCTATCTGTATATTACACTCTTCTCCTAATTTCTAAAGACATCACCCTTTCAATCTCTTTGCCCCTTCACAGATTCATCATGCTTTTGGCTAGATAGATTTTCTTACAGATTACTGTCCAGATAACATAGCTCTGGACTAATTTATGAACGTATTTACCCTAATTAATCCCTACTAAGTCAATGTCCTTGATACATTTGGCCAGAGGAATGTGATCTGTCCACAACTAGTTCATTAATGTGATAATAATGTCTTAATCTTTTTTTTAATGAGAATCTAAATTATTGTTATTATATGCAACATAACTGTTGATGGATGAGAGGGGTTGGATGTTGTTTAGGGATGGATGCCGAGAGGGGATGGCTAATGACAAGGAAGGGTGGCGGTGGATTCTAAGAGGGGTGGGGGTGCTGTGTGAGGTAATGATTATATATGTGTGTGTATACATATATATATATATTGGAAAGAGGTCTTGGGGTGGAGCAGCAATCGGTAAGTGTCTTGGGAAGGTTTGCTGTTATGGGAAGGAGTCTTCTGGAGGATAGCACTTATGGGAAGGGGTCTGGGAAGGAGCACTGACTGATTTGGTTCTGGCGGGACCCAGCGCAAAACATTTTTTCCACCCCTCCCCAAAACTTTTTTTGCACCAGAGCCCTCCATTCTGTATCTCCGCCACTGGTATGTATGTATATATATATATATAGAGAGAGAGAGAGAGAGAAGGAGTTAGTTTAAAAGGACATGGAAATCATTTTCTTTGTTGCATCAGAAAGAAGGTATTTGATGTCATGGTATGTTTTCTTTTTTCATACAAAGGTCTTAACTTTATATTCAGAAGTTTACCTGCTCTTGGGGGCTTACCCTCTGTTAGCCAGTGAGATCTACAGACTAAAGTATGCTCTCTGCATTTCATGTTCATTTCAATGATGTTTAAATAGGTTTTATTTAATACTAGCGACTTGCTCGTCAAAAATGACGGGACAATAAAATTTGAAGCCATGGGAATGCTGTTTGAGACATAATTGAAACCGTTTTGTACTGTGAGGACCTTCGGTGTTCATTGTGAGGCTTGCGCTGAGCGCCTTTGGCGCTCATTGTGAGCCTCTCCTGTCGTGTACATTTGGACCTCTGAGAGAGATATATATTTCTATGTATATGTAGTTAAGTAATAATGAATGATTTCTTAAATCAATTAATATACTTTAATTATTTATAATTGATATATGCAGCGAGCAATAGGCTGAAGAGCTAACAATCTGTTTGTATTTTCCGTCTGCATAGAATATACATTGTGAGTGTTAGTGCCCTGCTTATAAAGTGTAATGAATGTTTGAATTGTGCATTCTAAATAGGCTGCGTGCGCGAGGTAAAGCTGTTGGTTTATTGTGTAAAGTGGCATTGTATAGTCGTAATGTTATTAAAGTGTTACGCGTTTTGTGAGCATATTAATAGTGTATCTTGTAGGTTGTAGTGTGATGTGTAAAGTAGTAGCAGTGTTTTGCGCAGTGTTTTGCGCGGTCCGGGGTCAAGTAGCGTTGTTTTCGTTTTTTCCTCACTTAGGCGATTTTTGAGTGCCGAAAATCATCTAAATCGAGTTAAATTCGCGTTACACCTGACTCCCAGACGTCCAGGCTGTTGACCCATGCTGTCTGTGATGTTTTTGTAATTTTTTTGGTGTATTTAGTGTGTTTTTCGGGTTTTTGGTTCGGCCACTAATCTCGTAAATTTTTGCGTCTCGTATCTTTTCTAAGTCCCGCATCTCGTATTTTAATGGCTTGCCTTGCATCGGTTAAGTGCTACGGTTTAACAGCTCGCCTCGCTTTGCAAGGCTCGCAATCGATGAGCACCTGCGGCGCTCATCGCCTAAGTTGTACACACCTCGCAAAGCGTGACGATGTCTCGCAGTTTAACAACTCTTATATGTGATTTTTTTGTCATTCAAAAACAACGTTTGTAATGTTCAAAATGTGCTATTTTCAATTGTTGAAATAAACAGTTGTGTTCCATGTCCCTTTAATACGTGGGTTTCAGTTCTCTTATACACCTTATTTCTCATAAGAAATGCCAAGAATCATCGGAGCACCAACTAGTGTTAACATTGAAAACAACATAAACATTTAACTACATCAATAGAGTATACTGTATGTATCAAAGTTGAGAAAAGTGATTTTATAAAACTGGATTTAAATATCCCCATTTTCGACATAACCTAGTTATCAAACATATATAACATTTATCCCTGCTTGGTAAAATGGGCATCATAGAAAACATAGGAACAGGAAGCATTTTATGTGTTATCTCCACATAAGTATACTTAGCCTCATTTAACTAGTATAATAGTATAGTAATATAAGTATACGAAAGGAAAATTAATGTCTTAAAAAAATTACTTAAAGGGATATATAAGTTTGCTGAATTATAAATGAATGCATCTGATATAAGAGAATTAGTAGTGTATGCAAACACTTTTGACATGACAAATTCCTAAAATAAAAATGTAAATGCTTACACTGAAGACAGCAACATCTCTTGTAATTTCTGACAGTTGAACATTATGGTTAACACCCTCCAAACCCAGGCTAAATTAGCATGACATTTAAAATTATTTGTTTGGGCCAATCAGGTTAGCTGAAACTTTTGAATTAACTCTGGGTTCCTGTTTGTGCTGAAAATCATCCTGGGATATGTAGTGTATCACTGATATCTGCTATGTATTGCTGCTAACATAGAGAGAAAAAGCTGCAAGTAGATTGGTTGAGCAAGCAACAGCAGGTAAATAGTGGGTTAATATTACTCCTCTGATGCTGCATGCTTATTGTGGGGACCAGATGCCTGTGTAGACACCCCCTGGAGATGTCAGCATAATCATTAGAGAGATTATGCAGATATTTATAAAAATGCAATGTTGATTCCCTAAGGACCCCTGTGGTACCTAAAATTAACCCATTACCATGGTGACCCTACGCACATGACAATCCAATCTATAACCATAACTATTGATCCTCTTAGCACCTAACACTAGCCACTATACAATGAGGGTCCCTAAACCTAGCCTCATACAATAGGGGTCCTTATGGACTCTGATGGATCCTATCCCCATGGGGTCCACAATTCTCTAACACAACCCCTATTAAATATTTAAATTTAAAACAAAGTTAAAAATAAAAAAAGACATTCAAGAAAAAAAAGGATTGCAAGAAAAATAATAAAATTAAAACTACTGAAAATAAAGTGAAGCCTGCATGATTATACATAAGGGCCCCAAATGGTTCCCAAAGGAGTTAATGTGCCACCCCAAAGAGCAAGGGGTGGGGCAAGGGGGGCCATATGCTCCCTCTGGGTGTTTAAGGGGGCTCCTGGGGGATACCTAGGTTTATAGGGATTGACAGGGTAGTGTAGTGTTAGATAGTTTATTAATACGTAGTGCAACTGACCTTGCACAAGCATGTTTTATTTTTCCATGTTTGTTTGTGTTTTTTCATCATTATTGTCATATTGGTTGGCAAAGATTCAGTGGTTGGCAAATATGGCAATAATTATGTATACCAACAATTAACCTGGTAAAATGATAACATGTCTATGCCTTGTCATCAGCACTACATATAAATAAAATAGTTTTCTAAGAGGAACACACTATACTAACCCACTTAATATTACTATGCAGAAGTTAGATGCTTTTAGAAATATATTCTTCTTCTGTGCATCTGCATTTCTAAGTAGTCTTTACATTTTAGTACAGATAGTTGACATAGTTTCACAAAAGTGCTGTTTTACGGGTGTTGTAACAATGGTTTGATATGTTGAATCTGTATCATTAATCGACTCCGGGAATATTGTTTTTAGTTTTCCATCTTCAAATGACATATATTTGATGTGATGGTGAATTGGGTTATCGTCCATGTGCAGACAGATCTATTCCATTATTTTGTTAGATTTCTTTTGAACCTGTTTTTTAATCTCTCTTTGTTTAAATGGCAGACGGTTCTTGTTCGATTACAGGTTTTTAAAGAGATTTGGAATGCCTGTCCTGTGTGAACAAATATTGGAGTACATTTTATATTTAGGAGTCTGGATGGTATGGTCACTTTCTCTTATTCTTGCACCTTATTTGTATAGAAATATGTTCCTGATGAACATTAAGGAATGGAAAGTGTTAATGCTACAAAGGAATGGTGTAGGCTGGATAATTAATTGCATATGTATTTAAGGCTAGGAGAATCATTATATCAGACTTTGGCCGATAAAAGTGTCTTGTAGCCCCAGAAACATTGCATGTTTGTAAAGATTCTCCTTAATTAAAAGTGGGATAACATTCCCAGACAAGATAAAGCATTGGGGTGTCCTCTATATGTGTTTTGTGTATGGTTGCTTTCTCTCCACCTACAGTATATCTGCAGTTTATAAACTGAGAGAGGAGAGGGTGAGAGAGAGAAGAAGGAGAGGGGGAAAGAGAAAAGGAGAGGGGGAGAGGAGGAGAGAGAGAAGGAGAGGGGAGAGAGAAGAAGTGGGGTAGAGAGGAGGAGGAAGAGGGGGAAGACTGAAGAAGGAGGAGAGAGGGAGAGAGGGAGACAGAAGGAGGGGAGAGAGGGAGAGAGAGAAGGAGAGGGGTGGGGAGAGAAGGAGAGGGGTGAGGGAGAGGAGGGGGAGAGAAGAGGGGGAGAGAGAAGGGGGGAGAGGGGTGAGAGAATGAGAGAGGGGGAGGGGGAGATGGAGGGAAAGGGCGGAGAGAGAAGGAGAAGGGGGAGTGAGAGAGGGGAGAGAGAGATGGAGGAAAGGGAGGGAGAGAGAAGGAATTTGGGGCTACACTTCAGAGAAATGTAAAAATAAATAAATATATATATATATATATATTATTGTCGGCATGGGTGGCCCAATCTAAAAAAATATTTGGATCACCACCACCCGGGGGGGGGGGGGGGGGCAAATTTATTTTTTTGCGCCTGGACCCTCTTTCACTAGCCCCGCCACTGGTGGCACACACTGTATATTATTATTATACTATATTTGTAACGCGCAAACATATTCCATAGCATATATAGTGATAGTTCAGCAGAACTGTTAGCTCCCAGCCTTATTGTTGCCAAGGGGGTTTATGGCCTTTCCTTAAAGTCAGTGAACCTTGCTCCCAATACAATAACTTAAGCACCTTCTCTGGAATGAGACAGATAAGAAATGTGGCACTATCACATGATATAAAACCTATGTATATATGTAATGTGAAAGTAACAATACAGTTATGGATATTAAAGCACTATTTTGGCAGCCCTTCAGGAGGGTAGGGTGAGCTGTCAGTGAATGTGCTTGCACTTGTTCCTGGTGTATCACTAATATATTTTCACCTAAGCAATAAACTTTTACTATGTTAAATGAGAACTATGACCTTTAAGCACATAAGATGACATAGCAATTCCGAGAGACAGTTGGATTTTTCTAAATTTAATTTTGGAAGTCTACCTCCTGCTGTATTTCATCCCATCCCGGATGGATTATTGATTGAAAGAGACACCTCTTAAAATATACATTTTAATTTTTATTAAATCATTAAAATGATTTAAAATTCAGGAATCCCACTGGAAATTAACATGAAATCACATTTCAACACACTTTGCATTGTCCCATATAAGCTCAATAAAAAACACTGGAAGTGGAATTTGAGCCCAATTTTTTCACCCATTTGATAAATATTACCTGGAATATTACAGGACTCCTTTCCTTTGGGAGGGGCTCTAGTTCTAACTTAGTGATGCAATTTACAGCAGTGTTATATCAATTGCCAATAGGCTGAAACAACCCTCACTATTCTATAAGCAGGGCCACCATCAGAAATCATACGGCCCAGTACAATCACATGAATTTTCCATGTATCCCAAAGCAAGCCTATACTACCTACTTTACCTGCCTACTATTTGAATCAGTTTCATTATTAACTGATTATATTTCATGTGTGTATGTGTGTGTGTATATATATATATATATATATATATATATATATATATATATATATATATATATAGAAATTCTAGCTCATCCTTGCACCACTAGGGGCCAGACAGGAAATTTCTAGGAGCTCAGTTCATTCTTCATCTGATGCATCTCAGCAAATAATATATATGCCTGCCAGCATTGGGTTCCCCTTCCTGGGGTATCCCCACATCTCATATCAATGGCCCAGTTTATATGGAAGCTAGATCTGCCTTCCACATTTGGGAGCTATCAACTGAAAACACTTGTGCTCAAAGTTGTATATATAAATATAGAGCCCTATCCTATTCAAGCCAAGTAAACTAATGACAAACGGAAATTTTGCTGTGGGAACTTTTTGCAGCAATGTTACACATTAATACAGTGCTCCACACCAGTTACAGTGAGGGGGGAAAGTATTTGATATCCTGCCGATTTTGAATGTTTGTCCACCGACAAAGAAATGATCAGTCTATAATTTTAATGGTAGGTGTATTTTAACAGTGAGAGACAGAATAACCACAAAAAAAAAAACAGAAAAACTCAAAAAAGTTATAAATTGATTTGCTGGTCAATGAGGGAAATAAGTATTTGACCCCTTCGACTTAGCGTTGGTGGCAAAACCCTTGGCAATAACAGAGGTCAGACGTTTCTTGTAGTTGGCCACCAGGTTGGCACACATCTCAGGAGGGATTTTGTCCCACTCCTCATTGTAGATCCTCTCCAAATCTTTAAGGTTTCGAGTCTGAGGTTTGGCAACTCGAACCTTCAGCTCCCTCCACAGACTTCCTATGGGATTAAGGTCCGGAGACTGACTAGGCCACTCCAGGACCCTAATGTGCTTCTTATTGAGCCACTTCTCTGTTGCCTTGGCTGTGTGATCCTTTGGGTCATTGTCATGCTGGAATACTCATCTACAACCCATTTTCAATGCCCTGGCTGAGGGAAGGAGGTTCTCACCCAAGATTTGACTGTAAATGGCCCTGTTCCATCGTCCCTTTGATGTGGTGCAGTTATCCGGTCCCCTTAGCAGAAAAAATACCCCCAAAGCATAATTATTCCACCTCCATGTTTGATGGTGGGGATGGTGTTCTTGGAGTAATAGGCAGTATTCTTCAACCTCCAAACACGGCGAGTTGAGTTGATTCCAAAGAACTTGACTTTAGTCTCATCTGACCACAACACTTTCACCCTGTTCTCCTCTGAACAAATGTTCATTGGCAGACTTCAGACGGGCCTGTATATGTGCTTTCTTGAGCAGGGGGTCCTTGCGGGCGCTGCAGGATTTCAGTCCTTCACAGCATAGTGTGTTTCAATTGTTTTCTTGAATATGGTCCCAGCTGTCTTGAAATCATTAACAAGATTTTCCCATGTAGTTCTGGGCTGATTCCTCACTGTTCTCATGATCATTGAAACTCCACGAGCATCTTGCATGGAGCATCAGACTGAGGGAGACTGAGAGTTATTTTGTGTTTCTTCCATTTGCGAATAATCGCACCACCTCTTCTCACCACACACCAAGCTTCTTGGTGATGGTCCTGTAGCCCATTACAGCCTTTTGTAGGTCTACAATATTGTCCCTGACATCCTTGGACAGCTCTTTGGTCTTGGCCATGGTGGAGAGTTTGGAATCTGATTGATTGCTTTTGTGGACAGGTATCTTTTATACAGTTAACAAGGCTAGATTAGGAGCACTCCATTAAGGAGAGTGCAACTAATCCCAGCTCATTACCTGTATAAAAAACACCTGGGAGCCAGAAATCTTGCTGATTGATAGGGGGTCAAATACTTATTTCCCTGACTGACCTGCAAATCAATTTATAACTTTTTTGACATGCGCTTTTCTTTTGGGGGGGGGGGGGGGGGTTGTTATTCTGTCTGTCACTGTTAAAAAAACACCAACCATTAACATTATAGCCTGATCATTTCTTTGTCAGTGGACAAACGTTCAGAATCAGCAGGACATCAAATATTTTTTCTCCCCACTGTATATTACTGAGCACAGCCACATCTTGTAAACCCAAGCCTTGAAGTAAAGTTATAGGGCTCAGGTTTTGCAGGAAAGGCCATGCTTAGTAAATTACTCAACTCAAACACACTGACACTAATGAGAACCCCTGCAGATTTCCTCCATTCATACACGCGGTGGAGGGAATCCTTGGGATCCCCTTCCCCGCACACTCCCTTATAACCCCCTTCCCTATTCAAACCCCATCCCTCTAACCAGATTACCCTATCTACATATCCATGGGGGTCCATTGATACCCCGATGGCAACTAAAACATTAACAAAGTGCACTGCGGTCCTTATAGGACCCCCATTGCACCTATAAGTTATCCCTTTCCAAGGGGGTTAACCAGGCGATGTAACCAAATTGATTGAAGCGGTGCTGGTCCTCTTCAGTCTTGCTTGAAGCTCATGGTCCTACTCTTCTGGGCCAAGAAAAGGCCCTCCATAAAAAATCCTGTCTCTAAAAAAAGAAATATAGACTCCCATCGATAGACACCCATGGTGTGTAGGAGTTAAGTGAACCCCACTCCCCCCCCCCACCATGGTAACCTAATTTAACTCCTAAATACCATGGGTGTCTATACATGGGGGTCTATATTTGTTTTAAAGAGGCACAATTAATGGAGGGACCTTTCCTGGCCCAGAAGATGAGAACCATGAGCTTCAAGCAAGATTGAAGAGGACCAGAACCGCTTCAATCAACTTGGTTACCTTGCCTGGTCCAGGACAGAAGACTGAGGACCAGGATGTTGATGATCATCACTGGATGATCATTAGGCCCAGCTAAGTATTATTCATGTATTTCATTTTACAGATTTATATTATTTTTTATTTTATTAGACTTTTTTATTTTATTAGTAATTGTTTAATTTTAATTGTAATTCTTTTTTTATTTTTGGTAAATTTAGTTTTTTTTTATTTTTGGTAATTTAGCTTTTTTATTAGTTTATTTGGAGGGTTCATTTTAATAGTTTTGTGTAGCGATTTACTTAGGATGTCATGGGGTCCTGGTAGACCACCATAGCACTTCATGTGTTAAATTAGGTTACCATGGGGGTCTGTATAGACCTCCTAGGTATGTAGGTTTAATGGGGATACCATGAGGGTCTGTATGGAACCCTATGGTATCTTAGGGGTTAATAGACATACCCTGGGGCAAGGGTTAATGGTTTAGATGCCACAAGGGTCAGTGATGGACCCCCTCAGCATCAGGGTTAATATAGGTGATCTAGACCCCCATGGAAAAGCTTAACTTATAAGGACTACCGTTGCATGGGGTTAACATTGTAAGTGCCATGGGGGTCTTAATGGACCCCCATGGTTATGTAGCTGGGGTTGATCAGGGTAGGGGGATAGTTTTGAGCGGGGAAGGGAGCAATCAGGAGTGAGGGGGAAGGGGGAAAGAAGTCACAAAAACATTTTGCCACGCATACTTTTTTAAAATCAGGGATTTTAGGAGTTGCAAGTGCCAAATAATTTTAAGTTATTTTGGATTGATTCATTTTTTGGAGCTTAAGCAACTCTTAAAATTCCTGATGTTGTATAAGTTTGCTGTATTTTGCTACTCTGTCTTGCCGTAGTCCTCGGTGGTAGTTCGCTCTCAGCCATGCTGCGATGAGGGAATAGAATAGCTAGAAAAAGTTACTTTGCTATTTTTGCCGATGTAACTTTGTGATATAGGGAATAGAATAGGGCTTATATATTCTTAATATGCACAAGCTGCCAGTTCTGCATTTATGTAGATCCAGAGCACAGTACTAGCCTCTGTTTTCCTTCTGAAATTTTGGGAAACAACCAGAAAGGACTTAGAAAAAGAAAGGGATTATTGGAGCTAAAAGAGAGGTATCCTTAAACACGGAGCAGTCCCAACAAGCAAGGTAAAATTCGGAAAGCTATAAGTAACAAATAGATTTTTACTTCTAAGAATTGCAGTCCCCACAACATTGGGACAGTTGGGAGATGTGTATATATGCTGGTGTTTCTATTAGTTTGTAAGCTACAGTTAATCAGAATCACCAGCAATGATTGAATTACTTGTGTTTTGCAGGGACATCTTGAAACACTGACCTGTTTTCACCACTGAAGAGTGAATCCTGCCTATTCCTGTTCTAAACTGAAAATCTTCCCTACCTGCTTTTATATAGGACTCCATCAGCTGTTTCTGCTTTGGGCTGGGGCTCCTCAAAAGAGTGAGAATATCTCCAAAGAACATAAAAACGATGGGTACTATTTTGCCACTATATTCTGAACTAAAGAAATAGATTCATCAATTCCACTTATTCTTCCTTGTGCACTAACATACAGCCTTCTTTCAAGCTACCTACCAATGATGTTGAGCGTTTACTTCTGAAGCGCAGCTGCTTCTCAAATGATTCAGAAAACTCTTGGATAGAATTTGATCTTTTTTTTTGTCCCTTGGTCTCCTGGACAGAGACGTCTACTGCAAACACTTTGTGAATCTTCATGTTGTTGAATTTACTATCTTTATCCTCTCGGGGGTCCTTGCAGCCTTTCAGATAGACAGGAGATGGCGCTTTGGAGACTGAGTGAAATCTGGTTACGTGCATTGCTGAGAGCTGAGCCTGGAAAAAGAAATATGTTACCATCAGGCATCAAGAAATAAGGACATCAGAACCATAGGAAAAAAAGGTTTCACTTGAATCTTGATTTTAAAATATCATATTTAAACCAATATTTGCCATGAAAAATTAATGCAAGGGTAATATTTTGGCTACAGTGATGTCAGGAAACAAGCACAGATGCATGGTTATGGTTCTAATTCAGTGCCTGCATCTGAATGTGCAAACATGAATACAAGCAACAACATGGAAGACTATTTCATTATACAGAGAGAAAAGAGTAAACTATAAATCCTCTGTGGGAGAGGACAATTTATTTTACATATCTGTGTTGAAAACTGTATTTGAAGTTAAACTGAGAAACAGATCTTGAGACTCCTGGAAACTGATAACAACTGATAAAGCGATTCTGGGTCCAGGACATAGGCAAAAATATGCAGACATGAATTGAGTTAAGTTCAGTAGAAGAGCTCTGGAAGAAGAGGATTGTTTATTTAGTACACTGCTGCATGTGAGCAGCAAGAACCTAGAGAATCTTCTAAGATCATAATTAGTCATTCCAACTAATTACACATCAAAAGTATAATAAGCTTACTTCCTATCCTGTAGAACAAGCATATTTTTGCTGCATTAGAGTAAGTATGGCTTTACTAGTTTTCAGTAACCATTTGTCAAATTTAAAGGGTGAAGCAATACTACAAGATGAAAGGAACACATTCTAAAATTTAGATCACTTAGCTTTCATAAAATAATTATTTTATATTATAAAATTCTACTCAATTCACATATCTCAAGATCCTGTTAATTCAACTTGTAGTGTCACACATGTGGAGATTATTGATACCCTGAAACATAACGACACCAGGGGCTTAATAACAGTAATATTTAATACTGAATATGAGAAAATACATTGTTTTGATTATTTCTGTTCTTAAGCATGTAAAACACTCATTGAAGGGACTCTATAATGTTTTATTTTGACAGTGGAATGAGCATAACTTCTAAAATAGGGTTTTCAGTCACATCAAATTCTGGCATGCTATTTCTCAAGGACCCTAGAAATATGCTAAGACGTCTCTCTCACTGTAATGCTTGACTTTGATTACATTGTACTTAAAGTGAGACAAGTTAATAAACCTGTTGAAGAGGATGCCTTTTGTGAACAATATGTAGTACTTTCATCAAGAGATACTTGGACCAGTTATTTATCTGAAAATAAGTTTACCTATAATATGAAAAAATAACGTATTTTTCAGTATATTTTCCCTATGCAATTCTGGAACACGTAATACTACAACCTATACATACTATATCAGTTGTTTAATAGAAAGGTAACATGTGACTGCAATCATAGTCAAGAATTCTCATGTCTGCTAAACTTAACTGCTGTGTGAAAAAGAGTGAGGGTGTGCTATCCATTGCACAGCAAAACTACAGATTGTCAAAAAGCTAAATACAAATAAAAACTCTTACACTAAAGTGTATACAAATTATTTGTACTCAAACAACATTTCAAACTCCCCTGTTTCCTTGCTCAAGGTGTTTACGCAGGTTACAATGCTACTGACTGACTGAGAGGGCAGGGGGAGCAGCAAAGACTAGAGTAGGCCTAGGTTAATTATTTTACTGTTATTTCACTCCATGAAACAGAATAGACTTGTTTTTTTTCAAAGCAAATGTATATACAGTGGATATAAAAAGTCTACACACCCCATGTGTCAGGTTTCTGTGCTGTAAAAAAATGAGACAAAGATAAATCATTTCAGAACTTTTTCCACCTTTAATGTGACCTATAAACTGTACAACTCAATTGAAAAACAAACTGAAATCTTTTAGGTGGAGGGAAGAAAAAAAGAAGAAAAAAAATGTGGTTGCATAAGTCTGCACACCCTCTTATAACTGGGGATGTAGCTGTGTTCAGAATTAAGCAATCACATTCCAAATTGTGTTAAATTGGAGTCAGCATACACCTGCCATAATTTAAAGTGCCTCTAATTAACCCCAAATAAAGTTCAGCTGCTCTAGTTGGTCTTTCCTGAAATTTTCTTAGTCGCATCCCACAGCAAAAGCCATGGTCCACAGATAGCTTCCAAAGCATCAGAGGGATCTCATTGTTAAAAGGTATCAGTCAGGAGAAGGGTACAAAATAATTTCCAAGGCATTAGATATACCATGGAACACAGTGAAGACAGTCATCATCAAGTGGAGAAAATATGGCACAACAGTGACATTACCAAAAACTGGATCTCCCTCCAAAATTGATGAAAAGACGAGAAGAAAACTGGTCTGGGAGGCTACCAAGAGGCCTACAGCAACATTAAAGGAGCTGCAGGAATATCTGGCAAGTACTGGCTGTTTGGTACATGTGACAACAATCTTCCGTATTCTTCATATGTCTGGGCTATGGGGTAGAGTGGCAAGACGAAAGCCTTTTCTTACGAAGAAAAACATCCAAGCAAAGCTACATTTTGCAAAAACACATCTGAAGTCTCCCAAAAGCACGTGGGAAAAGGTGTTATGGTCTGATGAAACCAAGGTTGAACTTTTTGCCCATAATTCCAAAAGATATGTTTGGCGCAAAAACAACACTGCACATCACCAAAAGAACACCATACCCACAGTGAAGTATGGTGGTGGAAGCATCATGCTTTGGGGCTGTTTTTCTTAAGCTGGAACTGGGGCCTTAGTTAAGATAGAGGAAATTATGAACAGTTCCAAATACCAGTCAATATTGGCACAAAACCTTCAGGCTTCTGCTAGAAAGCTGAACATGAAGAGGAACTTCATCTTTCAGCATGACAACGACTCAAAGCATACATCCAAATCAACAAAGTAATGGCTTCACCAGAAGAAGATTAAAGTTTTGGAATGGCCCAGCCAGAGCCCAGACCTGAATCCGATTGAAAATCCGTGGGGTGATCTGAAGAGGGCTGTGCACAGGAGATGCCCTCGCAATCTGACAGATTTGGAGTGTTTTTGCAAAGAAGAGTGGGCAAATCAAAAGGTGCCATGCTGATAGACTCATACCCAAAATGACTGAATGTTATAATAAAATCAAAAGGTGCTTCAACAAAGTATTAGTTTAAGGGTGTGCATACTTATGCAACCATATTGTTTTATTTTTATATTTTTTCTTCCCTCTGCCTAAAAGATTTCAGTTTGATTTTCAATTGAGTTGTACAGTTTATAGGTCACATTAAAGGTGGAAAAAGTTCTGAAATGATTTATCTTTGTCTCATCTTTTTACAGCACAGAAACCTGACATTTTAGCAGGGGTGTGTAGACTTTTTATATCCACTGTACACTGGATTAAATTGAAAACAAATGTTTACATATGAACCTAGGAAATGTTATGTAATCTTGTTACTATAAAATTGCATCACAAAGGAAGTAAATATAGTAATAATAAAAATGAACATAAGGTTACAGCCACTGAAAGCCGATATAAGGAAATACTTAAAGAAAATGTAATATAGATGGTATAGATAGTATTTGGACCATATTTACAGTGCCTTGCAAAAGTATTCACCCCCCCCTTGACTTTTTACCTAATTTGTTACATTACAGCCTTAAATTCAATGTTTTGTTAATCTGAATTTTACGTGATGGATCAGAACACAATAGTCTAAATTGGTGAAGTGAAATGAGATAAATATATACATAAAACTATTTTTTACAAATAGGAAACAGAAAATTGGCATGTGCGTATGTATTCACTCCCTTTGTTATGAAGCCCATAAAAAGCTCTGGTACAACCAATTACCTTCAGAAGTCACATAATTAGTGAAATGATGTCCACCTGGGTGCAATCTAAGTGTCACATGAACTGTCATTACATATACACACCTTCTTTGAAAGGCCCCAGAGGCTGCAACACCTAAGCAAGAGGCACCACTAACCAAACACTGCTATGAAGACCAATGAACTCTCCAAACAAGTAAGGGACAATGTTGTTGAGAAGTACAAGTGAGGGTTAGATTATAAAAAAATATACAAATCTTTGATGATCCCCAGGAGAACCATCAAATCTATCATAACCAAATGTAAAGAACATGGCACAACAGCAAACCTGCCAAGAGATGGCCTACCAAAACTCATGCAACGAGCAAGGAGGGCATTAATCAGAGAGGCAGCACAGAGACCTAAGGTAACTCTGGAGGAGCTGCAGAGTTCCACAGCAGAGACTGGAGAATCTGTACATAGGATGACAATAAGCTGTACGCTCTATAGAGTTGGGCTTTATGGCAGAGTGGCCAGAAGAAAGCCATTACGTTCAGCAAAAAAACAAAATGGCACATTTTGAGTTTGCAAAAAGGCATGTGAGACACTCCCAAAATGTATGGAGGAAGGTGCTCTGGTCTGATGAGACTAAAATTGAACTTTTCGGCCATCAAAGAAAACGCTATGTCTGGCGCAAATCCAACACATCACATCACGCAAAGAACACCATCCCCACAGTGAAACATGGTGGTGGCAGCATCATGCTGTGGGGATGTTTTTCAGCTACCAGGACTTGCAAACTGGTCAGAGTTGAGGGAAAGATGGATGGTGCCAAATACAGGGATATTCTTGAGCAAAACCTGTACCACTCTGTGCGTAATTTGATGCTAGGACGGAGGTTCACCTTCAAGCAGGACAATGACCCCAAACACACTGATAATGCAACACAGTGGTTTAAGGGGAAACATGTAAATGTGTTGGAATGGCCTAGTCAAAGCCCAGACCTCAATCCAATAGAAAATCTGTGGTCAGACTTAAAATTTGCTGTTCACAAGCGCAAACCATCCAACTTGAAGGAGCTGAAGCAGTTTTGCAAGGAGGAATGGACAAAAATTAAAGTGGTAAGATGTGGAAGCTCATAGAGACTTATCCAAAGTGACCTGGAGCTGTGATTGCTGCAAAAGGTGGCTCTACAAAGTATTGACTTTAGGCGGTGAATAGTTATGCACATTAACTTTTTCTGTTATTTTGTCCTATTTGTTGTTGGCTTCACAATAAAAAAAAAATACATCTTCAAAGTTGGGGGCATGTTCTGTAAATTAAATGATGCAAATCCTCAAACAATCCAGGTTGTGAGTGAACAAATAAAAAATGCCAAGGGGTGTGAATACTTTTGCAAGGCACTGTAAATGAATGTGTACACTCCGCTCTAGTCTCCATAGCAAAACAATCCTGGAATCATGTCTGCATCTGGTTCTCTCTAGCTCACTCTATATATATATAGATGATCCAGTATGTGTCCTATTTTAAATTATCCATCTGTGTTCTTAACCCTAAATACTCTCTCTGCCTCACTGACACATTTATTGACTAGTGACACATTTAACAAAATCCAAGAAAATCTGGATAAATCCAGATCAAAGTAAAATATGAATCTGACCTTCAGTGACATAAACATCTGATTCCCAGGGATCACAGTAAAACAGACAGTTGTTAAAGTACAAATCAAACACAGCCAGCCTGTGTCTTACAGTCTATAAGATCAGCAAGTGTTCATCATAAGCACAGGGATTACTCTATTGTCATTGTTTAATCATAGCAATAAAAGCAGAGATTTAACTCTAGCCCATGGCTTAAAAGACTTTCAGTCATAAGTAAAACGTCTATGTGGCATTGAATATCTGTGGTTTCGTTTTACCCAGCCTTATCAACAAGCAGTTGACATGATAGCAAGTGGATGAGTGTTAGTGAAGCCGGCATAATCAATGTTTTAATCGTTGTAAAAAAATGGGATGGACAAACACTGACTTAACAAGCTAAAATATATTCTAATTATAGGCATGTTTGATTGGTATGTATGGGGCAAAAGCATGCACTGGAAAATACATTTTTGATATGTGGTATTAGACAGGTTTAATTAAAAGCACATAGATGGTTATATTTCAAAAACTCTATAGGACACCTCCAATTTTAAATGGTATACTTTCCATTTATGCCTAATTTAGAGAGATATCCATCTATACAGGGGCAATCCTCTTGTCCCTGACAGCCACCAAATGTTCCTAGTTTAAAGTGCCACTTCTATGATTATACAGCTGAATAAGGATATTACACATAGAGCTGTCAGTGAAAGAACATTCTCTGATATTGTAAGTGGAGCACTACAAGATTTAGAGATTATCCTCTTTTCCCTGTCACTAAACTGTGCATAGTGATGAAAAAAATCAGCAGTATGTAATTTCTGTACAGAAGGATTTATAAAACAGGAACATGGCATTCTATGACAATAGCTGAGCTACATAACAGTTTAAGGGAACTGACAGAAATTGAGTCTTGCAGGACAAGATTACACTGAAATGCATCCCATTGCTGGAATGTGTCAAGAATAAATGTTGGCTCTATATAGTGGCAATCAAGGCAAGCATAATGATTACTAATCACATTAATTGCCTGCATTCAGTTAAGATCATTAATGCTTTTTGGCAGTAACTGAATAGCCAATTAATGGACTTAAAAATGTAATTTAAAATTTAAAAAGGATGATCATTGCAAAATAAAAATAATGCTAAAAATAAAGAGTTTAGTGAAAGGCTGAGGAGTGAACACAGAGTGAGAGAGGTTAAAACATGGAATAGCTTCCCTGCAGAAGCAGTAAAGTCAAATAAAGTAAGAGAATCAAGAAATCTTGTAATATAACATTACTTTTTAGTTAATCTAAAGCTATTAAAATAGGGGCCACATCCCAAACGAGAAATGAGAAAATGATCTTAGTTATTTTAATGATAAATCCCACTAACGCCACCAGTATCTCAGTTGTCCTGAAGAACTTACTTGAGCTGACCTGAGATAACGGTTTGGACACAGAGAACAGACACTTTTTGTTTTTAACAATAAGTTCCCATATAAATACTTTCTTACCTGCCTGATGCTGCACTCCATTTCCTGGGGTGAGGAGGGGCTACGGCAGGCCAGAGGGCCGAGGGGGGCCACAGAAGTCTACAGGGGCCACAAGGGCCTGCAAGGAATGAAGGGGCCACAAAGGATGAGGGGGGCCACAAGGGGCACAGGGGGGCACAGGGGGCTGAGGGAGGCCACAGAGGAGCCTGAGGGACCACAGGAGGCCGAGGGGAACACAGGGGGCCGTGGGGAGGTCCACAAGGCCTGCAGGGGGCCTCTACCGCCTGTGGGAACCCACAGTGGGCCATAAGGGGCCACAGTGGACTAACTGGAGGTTTTCAGGGGCTAAAAGGGAGAGTGAGGGCTACAGGGGGCCACAGTGTACCCACAGGGGCTACATGGGACCTACAGGGGCCACAAAGGGTCCACAGAGCCTATAGAAAACCCGCTGGGGGCCACAGAGGACATTTGGGGGCTACAGGGGGGCCAGCAGAAGACCTTGGGGCTGTGGGAGAGTTGAAGGGGCCATTGGGGACACTGAGGATTCAGGGGGCCACAGGGGACCCATAGGAGGCACACAGGGCCCGCATGAGGTCTGCGGTGGTCCCTCAGGGGCCAGGGGCCTCGAACCGATTACACCGGTGGTACCTCCGCCTCCTGGTCCATGCAGAGGTTAAACCCTACATTTATACTCAACCTACATGAGCACCAACTAAAACTCTACATAGATCTGTCACAGGATATGTAATGGCTTTTACTCTATTTAAAGCTATATTCTTTCTTTCCGCAATCACTGCTTGGTTAAATATTAATAATAATTAATGCAGGGGGTTATGAACCCTCGACTTATAACCAACTACCCCATATAAGTCTGGGTATGACCCAGGAACCCTATAATTCCCTATAAAAGAAATTACTTATATGAACAGAGCTCACCCTCTCTCCAGCCATGTTTAACATCTTTTGGACCACACCCTGACATTATACACCATTTTCTAGGCTTCTGATTAGCTAAAATATGTGTTAATCATATTTCAGCTAATCAGAACTGAGTATTTGAGTTGGGCCCACTCCACTTCTGATTGATTAAAGGTTTAGCCAATCAAAATGCAAGGTCTATTGTTAGTTGCTATTGGGGTCCATAAGGGACCTCAATAATTATAGCTAGAATCCCCACTGGTGTCCAAAGGAACTCCATGGGGTTAATTGGCTTCCACTTCAAATCAGAAGGGGTGGAGGGGGCCCAATTCCACTAGTTGTTGAAGGGGGTCCCAGCGGGTGCCCTGGCTCATAAGAGGTAGCTGGGTTTAGGGGAGTCATGATGGATACACTGGGTCGTATGTGCTAGCAGGTCATAGACAGAGAGGTTTTTTATTTTTATTTTACCCCTTCCCTGCTGTGGGAAGGGGTTTATATAGATATATTGCTTAGATATATGGGGAAAAGGAATGATGTTAGTGCTAGGGTAGCGTGTTCATATTCTGTAGTGTTCCTATGGAGATGGCTGAGATTCAGACTGAGAGTCTGCAATGGGTATCATTTAGGCAGGCTGAGAGCACAAGTTAAAGCTAGAGAGCTACAAGCAGAACCCCTGCAAATTTGCTTTTAAGAACTTTCATAGCTACTTATCAGCCTCACAGGAATTCTTAAGGAGCAATGAAATAGTGCCCCCAGTTAGTAGTGCATTTTTATTCAAGAATGTAAAAACTCCTTTTTGGCTCCTTGAAATGTTTATAGGTATACTTTGTTACTAAACTTTACTTTGTATATTGTCAGAGTAAATCATTAAAAAAACAAACACTTTTTAAATACAGGAGATTTCATTGTAAATGCTATATGTTCAAGTAACTGGATATTAAAAACACACAAATGATTGTCATTTGTTGTTCCTAGAATTGTTTATCTTAATAATATTCAATTTAGAAAGCAACAAGATATAATAGCAGTTAGGTATATAATTGAGAACAAAAAAATATATTGTGAATCTATACAATACCATGGGAAATAAAACAAAGCTAGAAATTCCAAAAAGCTGGGAAAACTTAAAAAAATATCAACAGTGTCCAATGTGAAAAAAAATCAATGATAAATTAAAATTATTATTGAGTTATTGAGCTATTTCACATCACAGTATGACACATATTTTTTTTTTTTCAGCTTTGTATTCACAGTGTTATTTCATTTGTTTATTTATTTATTTATTTAATTTTGTCTATGATTTGTCAGTTTAATTCTCTTGGTACATTTTTAGTTTGAGAAAAACTTGAGCTATATAAAGTAGCCTTCCCTTCTGACCTATAATTGACAGAACCTTCTAGACCTTTCTAAAACTTTCTAGAACTTATTTCCATTACATATTAGAATATGTATAAAATATCATATACACAAATATTTTAATATGAAATCAGAAAAAAAATCAACAAAGTCTGGATAAATTATCTAATTTTGTCAGCATGCTAAATGTATTCATTATCCTAATTAGACATAATAAACCCTTCAACCAATGCTACCACAGACCCGCTAATGGTTGAAAGTGCTTTGGATAAAAGCACTATAAAAATTATAAATAAATAAACTAATTCAGTTCAAATCATTGTGTCAACTTGTTCTTCAAAAATGTATTTTGTAACACATAAACAGTTTAAGTTAATTAAAAAAAGGTGTTGGACTTGCAGTAACATGATAAATCAATGAGCTGCTAAGTCTCTATATCTACTCTACATATGAATCAATAAATAAGTGTTTATGAAATCCATCTATAGAGCTGTTTCCAATTCCAACAATTTTTAAAGGCTGGTGAAGGTCGGCTGTTACGCATTTAGTAGGGTTACATGACAACACCTCCAAATATGTAAAAGGGGCTTCATAAAGGGTTTAAAAAAAAAAAAATGAAGACTAAAACATGGAGGTCAAAATTGAAATTAAATGAAAAATTAAGAGGTAATTTTCAAAAGTATAACATTTCAGCAAGGATAACAGAGCCTACCAGCAGCCGTGGAAGGGACAAATATAGTAAAGTAATTCAAATAATTAAAGCCAGGAAATTTAAATAGATTAAATAGTTTTAATGTTCCATTTGATTTCTATATGTCATCTAAAACATATTTTTATACATCAAAAATTTTGTTTAACCATTGTTGCTTAATTAGCAACAGAAAAAGAGAGGTAAAATGTCACTCTTCCTAGTTAGACCTCACCTAGAATATTATGTGTAATCCATATCTCCAAAAGGATATTAACAAATTAGAATACATTGAAAAGAGTCACTAAACTGACAAAACCTGAACTGAAATACTTTATTACCTTAATATGCATAGCTTAAAGGGAAGAAGTGAGACAACAGAAATCTTAAAAGTATTAAATGAACTTCAGGATGGAAATATCTTCCAGAAAAAAAGTTATGCAAAAACAAGAGGTCATGATTTGAATTTGAAAAGTGGATAATTCAAAGGTAATGTGTGAGAGTACTACTTTAAAAAAAGGATAGTAGATAGGTGGAATAACCTTCCACTGGGGTCGGTAGGGATAAACACAGTTAATGATTCATGCATGCCTGGGATGGGATAAGCATAAGGCTCCCTTGAGATGTAATAAGCAAATTTGTTAGGTTAATTGAGTTGACAGGCCTTATCTGCTATCAAATCTATGATTCTTTGCTTTGAAAAAAAAAAAATATATGTTTTACATTATCAAATAGAGCATTGAAGACTGAGTAGATAAACTTTATTCATTATTTATAGTTGTTTACAAATGTAATAAAATTGCATTCCCGACAACTATCTAGTTGTTACAAATTTTTTTAAAAAGAATCTGTATTTTGCTTTGTCTTCTCCAGACATAACTACAAACTACATAAAACTAATGTATTATTGCAGTGAAGGCGGTATATAAGCAGTCAGAATTAGCGGGCAATTTGTGGCATCTTCAGGACCTGAGAGTTCCTCCCTGTAAGGTTAATATATCTGCTGGTGCAACCGGCCTGGAAATAACCTCCAGATAAGTAAACCGTTTGAGTCCTGTAAAAGCTAACACTGTACATTTAAATATAGTCATTAAACAGTGAAAAATGCTTAAAATGAAAAAAATATTATACATTTTACACTTAATTCTGATATTATGATGTAGAGTTATATTCATGATTTCAGAGTCGCTTAAACATTGGCTTTGAGGAGTGAGATAGACAAAGATACATACCGGGCAGGGAAGGGAAGCTCTCCTTTCAGAAAGGGCACGTGACTGGCGTTTCCTGTGTGTTCTGGCATCTTTTTCATCTTCTCCAACCCCACTGTGGCCCCAGAAACTACTCATCCATTTAGCGAAAAGGATATCATCATCATCTTCCTCGTATTCCATGTAAAACGAGCCCGAGCCGGGGGGTATCCCACCAGGAGCCAGAAAAGTCAGGACAAGTAGTGAGTCGCTGCCAGCAAACAGCTGATCTACAGCCTGGTGAAAGGTTTAGATTGTTTCTAAACACACCCCCTCTTAAGCTGACTTTTAAGAAGAAAAAAAAAAAAGCAGCAGCTCAAGCCACGGTTTTTATATAAGCCAATCCCTTGTAATCTATTTATCAGAGGTTCAGGGAGGGGTCTTTTAATCTTTCCATTACAGTGATGCCAAAGTCACACAGCCTAAAGGGTGCTAGCTGCAAGAGCATTGCTTGGTCTGGCCTCCCTGCTGTCCAAAACATCTAACTGTCAATAGCTGTCAAGTTCAGCCGACTAGAACATGCCTTCAAGGTACAGTATGTGCTATGATTGGAAAGAAGCTGCAGCTGCGAAAAATTGGAATGGACGTATTGACAATTGCCAGAAACTGGCAGAGTTGTTATGGAGGTTTAACAGGCGCACATGAGCTCTCACCTACTGCAACAACTATTACTTAAGTGCTAAATAAAACTGCATAGGAAATGTGCTGTCCGCTGATCGAGAGCAGCCAGAAATATTTTGTGTTTCTTTATTTAAACAGAGACTTCAAGAAAAAATAAAACCTTCCTTATTATATTCATATACAAAAATAAGTTAACATTGTCCGTCTTTAGTTATTTTATTTGTCTACATTTATACGCAACTTTTGTCCAATGTAAAATGACTGACAGTTATTAAACAGTCTCCTACGTACACTGTTAAGTGGTTCAGACAATATTAGTGTTTGCTTAAAAATTGTAAATTGAAAAATGTTTAAATAGAATGCATTTATTGATGTGCACAGAACATGCACAATAACAGTACTGATAACTAAGGTAATGTATTCACAGTTGTTGTTTTTCAGTCTTTCAGTCGTGTCCGACTCTCTGTGAGCATATGGACGTAGCACGCCATGCCTATCTGTCTGTGTTTCTGGTTGTGCGTATCCATATGGCTTTCTTGGCAAAGATACTCAAGCAGGTTGGCAGTTCCTTCTGCAGTGCACCACAATTTGTCTGATCTCTCTGCTATGACCTTCCCATCTTGGGTGATCCTACATGGTATAGCTCACAGCTTCATTGATGTACACAAGCCCCTTCACCACGGCACGGTAGCAATCCAGAAGGGAGTCTTCACAGTAGAATCCAGTTATTTGTGGCTCAGATTGTGCAGATTTTGATGCTAATGGATAATTTCCAAGTATTCTGCATATGGAATAAATACGTGTCAGTTAAACTGGTGTAAATTGTAACAGCGCACTTACAGAGGACTTACTATAATTATTAAAATATTGATTTCACTGACAAACAAAATGTAGTAATGGATAAGAAATGGTACACAACCTTAGAGATATCCAATTCTGTTAAACCAATATAATCCCATAATTTGTTAGAAAGTATCCATATTTATAAAAATGTAGATAATTCCCTGTTCCTAAAATACTCAATTGTAATGTGTTGCGGATCTCCCGGAGATAAGAAATCTTCAGACATTTGCTGTATTGGATGACAGAACTGGAGAGGCTCCTCATCATTTTACTCTTTAGTGCATAAGGCCCTACTCTTTATGCAGCTATATTTTTAAACATATCCATGAGATTCAATAAAATTTAAATTCAAGGACTACAGAACAATTAATTATCAATACATTTAATACATTTCAATTATTCTGTTAATTTTAGAAACACATCATATGGGAGTTTTTTCTAGTAAAATTACCTGTGCTCTGCTTTTGTTCCTGGCAATACTACTTCTATATGATGGATATTTTACTTCCACATAAAATGCTTAGAAGTAGTACGTAATAAAATAGCAAGAACTGGCAAGGAACAGTGGAATGTATTAAACTTGTGAATGATTAGGGCCTCTCTCGTACATTCCATGTATTTGATCTAACAGCAAAAAGAAATAATGCCTAACTAAAATGGAATTTAAAACTAAACAAACACTAGATATATTTAAAAAAGTACGGCTGTCATCAGGGAGTACCGCAAGAACTTCTGTAGGGGGCCCAGTAGAAAAGTTGGCTCTGAAGGTTCCAGATTAAAGGGGCCACTTAATTCAGCACAATTTTGACCACATCATGATAAATATCTCCTAAAAGCATGCTAAAATACTTTTAACATTTTTGAAATACGTGCATTTGTCACTGAGTAGTTACTAATTTTAATTTGTGTTTTCATGAGTCACTGGCATGCCCCCAGACAGACCCAAAGCAACAGCTCTGTGCAGTGAGCATAAGCAAAAAAAGTTAACCCTTTACAAATTATTCTCTACAGAGAATGGAATGCTGTAATCAGCCATATAGGACTGTTGTGGGTTAACATCTCCTGCTGCATTCCTGAGTTCAGGGAAAAAGCTGCTATAAATCTTTGTCTTCACTGAGCCTTCACTGCATGGTTAAGCAAATGTTATTAATCATGGAACAGTCAGGAGGCAGGCTACAATGTGTTTGTAAGCAGACTTAAAACTTTAAAAATTTTAGCTGTTATTAGTTAAAAAAAAATAGATCATTTTAACATACACTATAGTGCTCTGAATTATATGTTTGTTCTGGATGGTTATGTGTATGCTGAGGATTGTTACGTGCTTAAGCCTCCTTTCCAAATGTATATACTGGACCCCAAGATTTCTTATGACCCTGAAAGGACCACTGTAGTGCTCATACAATAACGTTTAATTTGTTTCTTTAGTTGCTGTCCTGATAAAAGTCTTTATCTGTTGTCCTAGTAATGTTCTTTATTTGCCTACCTATTTGGACAGCCTTCCGTGTAGATGCTGTTTCACCTCCTGAACACCTAGGGCCACATTCATTTCCAAGCCCGCAACTCGATCGCAGACAGATGAATGTCTGCCAGTGTGTTTGCGAGCTCCCGTTGGTTTCCGACTGTGATGCTGTTCAATAGCTCAGGTCCGCAAGTTACGGGCCCCAAGCCAAAACTGTAAACCATGCACTGGTTCGGAGCACTTAAGATCAATTCAGCAAGCCTGGAACGAACCCCCTATTTCAAATTAGCCAATATAAAATGAGACTATCATTATTACTGCAGTAAAACATGGAGGTTACATGTCAATCAATTAGGTTCGGGGGTCCAATATGCAATCGGACTCGCAAACCCGCAAAACAAAGAATTATGAAAATGAATGCCAATACTGTTCTAGTCCATATGAGTAGCCTTATACGTATTAACTCATTGATACCCGAGATCGATTTAACCCCAAAATGACACAAAAAATACATTTTATTTTCTGTCAATTTGCGGGCTCTTTCCCCGTTATTTACAGTGCAGTAGTGATTTTTTATTTGCATTCACGCTACGAATAGGTGTTTAACCCCCTTGAGCGTCCTTTCTAGTACAGGGTGGATTTTCTCCTTCATTTGCCTTCTACTGGTGTGAAATCATTTGCAGGTTTGGAGAAATTGAGCAATTGAATAGCGATTTGAGATTTTAGCCTTGCGAACGTGAGAGATCAAAGGCTTCTGGAGGCTGTAAGTTGCAAGGTTAACCATCTCCATTTTCTCAAGCCCGTAACTTGTAAGCCGTTCCAAGCCTGCAAAACTATGCTAATTGAATAGCAAAATAGCTTGCAACCTCACTTACAGGCTTCCGGATCTCCCGAAAGCTCAATTGAATGGGGGTCCTAATAAGCAGAAGAGACAAGTAAATATGCTGGAAGCTACAATGCTAATTTCAAATGGATATATTGCTAACTAAAATTCTAGTTGCTAAAAAAACAATTTAAACGCAATTGTGTGAACACATGAATCAGTGTTATGATTTCTCCTTTGTGCAACTTAATCAGCTGGAATTTTATAACAAGCATAGAGAGGAGAGTAACCACTGATAACAGATATGCATATCTGCACTTTTGGCTGCCAACACTGGAATGCAGTAACAATCCCTGAGGAAAGTATTCATTGTCATGTGAATAGTTCAGAGATCAAGCTGTTATATTTAAGAGAATTGAAAGATTAATATATTAGAACATAATTTCCTATAATAGATTATAAATTCCTTCACTGGACACATATATTTAAGTTATCTAATAGCAGCAATAATCGGGATGAAATTTCTTAGTGAATATTACTTACAGATAAAGATAAAATATTCTCAGTGTAACCAAGCTAGATTTACATCTGAGGTCACCCTAGGCAAAGGTTCTTCAGCTGCCCCCTGTACACACAAATATGCATTTTGCTATGGAAGACTTTTTTAAATTAGCAAGTCAAACATTAGAGCTATAGGAAAATTATGAATATTTAATGAGTTATGTATATACAGTACATATATATATTATAGTGAGGGTATATTATGAAAATGTACTATCTATCTATCTATCTATCTATGTATCTAACCTGTAAACCTTACCCCTACCACAGGGACCCTATGGACCCCATGATACCCTAACTTATACCATAAGGGTCCTTATGGACCCAATAGACCCTCATAGTCATTAACACAACCGCATAAAAACAAAAAAAATTACATAAAATAAAAAGATTAAAATTAAAAATAAAATAAAAAAGAAACTACAAAAAAACTATACCTTTAGGGGGGAAAAGTATACTTGCCATCCAGCTTGACGACCCTCCAGTGATGATCTTTGAGGGCCTGGTCCTCACTCTTCAGGCTTGGATACCCAGATACTCCCATGTTGACTGAAGTTCCTCATCTTCAGCCCATGGAAAAGGGTCGCAGCCTAAAATTTTACCAATCAGAAATTGGACAGAAGTAATTCAAATACTCAGTTCTGTATGGCTGAAATATGATTGACACATAGTTCAGTCATCGGAATCCACAAAAATACTTTATAAGGCAAAGGAGTATATATAGCCAGAATGGGAGCTTCTTTAGGGATGAGCTCTGTTAGAAAAAAAATGCTTCTTGTGGCATCAGTACCTATTTTTTTCTGCTAACTATTCTTCTGCTAATACATAAAAGCATCCTATTTGCTTTTCCATTATATTTATTGCATTGCTTCCCTTCTTTTAAATCACAAGATATATCATCATTTTCCTCATCATGTCCCACCATTAATTTACAATTGAGTAAATATTCTGTGTTTGAATTTTTGAGTCCTAAGTGCATAATGTTGCATTTATCAATGTTACATTTTAGATCCCACATATCTTACCATTTATTAAATCAGTTAAAACAATGTTTATACCTACTGGAATGTTTACCCTGTTACATATGTTTGTGTCAACTACAAAGAGGCAAACGTTCACTTGAAACCAATTGTAATATCATTAATAAATATATAAAACAAAATTGCCCCCATCACTGAGCCCTGTTAGACTTCGTTGGTAACCATCCATTCCTCTGACACCAATGTCCGACCCACTGTAATATATTAGAATCCAGTCCCAGACTATAAAGTTTACATATTAGTTTAACGTTTGGGACCGTGTCCAATGCTTTAATAAAATCTAGATATAAATCTACTGCTCAACCCTAGCATTAAATATCAGCCTTAACTTCATTAGCAACGTTATGCATTGGTGACCAGTTCCACTGACATTTACAAAACTGTCTCTAGCTGAAAGTATATCATTGAACTGTGTTGACAGATCTAGTTATAAAGTTCATTGTGTCAAGCATGTCACTTTCTTTGTCTAATAGATATGTTCTTTGTATTTAAATGACATAAAAGAGGTTCTAAAAAAAACTGTGTGATTTAAAACTACAGGTAATAACAATAACTTTATAAATTAAATGATATTCATTGCAATGAATTATTGAATATCCCCTGAGGCATTGTATCCATTGTCTTCGGTGCAATCACCAGGGTCAGAGCATGACAAAACCTCAGCAAATCAGTAATTAATGGCAATGATCTCTCATTACAGAGACACAGAAAAGCACATAACTACTTTGTTTCAACTAACTACTTTTTTTCCCACGACTAGTCCAATTATAAGCTTATATCAGTGTGTTTTTTGTTTTCCACATTAAGTTTTATTTAGTTTTAGATAAAGAAAATATATTTTACATGGCTTATATAACAAATAATTATGAATGAATCAAAATATGAATAAATATAAAGATATGTATAAATAATTCTAAAGATAAAAGAGCAGAAACAAAGATATAATAATACAAGTAATACGTTTACAACAATAAAATGAAAATATATTTTTATACAAACATACACAAACATATGCAAATGTGTGTGTGTATATATATATATATATATATATATATATATATATATATATATATATATATATATATATATATATAAAAATACAGTGGATATAAAAAGTCTACACACTCCTGTTAAAATGTCAGGTTTCTGTGCTGTAAAAAAATTTGACCTATAGACTGTACAACTCAATTGAAAAACAAACTGAAATCTTTTAGGTCAAGGGAATAAAAAATATAAAAATAAAATAATATGGTTGCATAAGTATGCACACCCTTAAACTAATACTTTGTTGAAGCATCTTTTGATTTTTTTTACAGCACTCAGTCTTTTTGCATATGAGTCTATCAGCGTGGCACAGTTTGACTTGGCAAGATTTCCCAATTCTTCTTTGCAAAAACAATCCAAACCTGTCAGATTGCGAGGGCATCTCCTGTGCACAGCCCTCTTCAGATCAACCCACAGATTTTCAATCGGATTCAGGTCTGGGCTCTGGCTGGGCCATTCCAAAACTTTAATCCTCTTCTGGTGAAGCCATTCCTTTGTTGATTTGGATGTACGCTTTGGGTCGTTGTCATGCTGAAAGATGAAGTTCCTCTTCATGTCCAGCTTTCTAGCAGAAGCCTGAAGGTTTTGTGCCAATATTGACTGGTATTTGGAACTGTTCATAATTCCCTCTATCTTAACTAAGGCCCCAGTTCCAGCTGAAGAAAAACAGCCCCAAAGCATGATGCTGCCACCACTATGCTTCACTGTGGGTATGGTGTTCTTTTGGTGATGTGCAGTGTTGTTTTTGCGCCAAACATATCTTTTGGAATTATGGCCAAAAAGTTCAACCTTGGTTTCACCAGACCATAACACCTTTTCCCACATGCTTTTGGGAGACTTCAGATGTGTTTTTGCAAAATGTAGCCTGACTTGGATGTTTTTCTTCGTAAGAAAAGGCTTTTCGTCTTGCCACTCTACCCCATAGCCCAGACATATGAAGAATACGGGAGATTGTTGTCACATGTACCACACAGCCAGTACTTGCCAGATATTCCTGCAGCTCCTTTAATGTTGATGTAGGCCTTTTGGTAGCCTCCCAGACCAGTTTTCTTCTTGTCTTTTCATCAATTTTGGAGGGAGCTCCAGTTCTTGGTAATATCACTGTTGTGCCATATTTTCTCCACTTGATGATGACTTCACAGTGTTCCATGGTATATCTAATGCCTTGGAAATTCTTTTGTACCCTTCTCCTGACTGATACCTTTTAACAATGAGATCCCTCTGATGCTTTGGAAGCTCTCTGTGGACCATGGCTTTTGCTGTGGGATGCGACAGAAAATTTCAGGAAAGATCCACTAGAGCAGCTGAACTTTATTTGGCGTTAATCAGAGGCACTTTAAATGATGGCAGGTGTATGCTAACTCCTATTTAACATGATTTGGAATGTGATTTGGAATCTTAATTCTGAACACAGCTACATCCCCAGTTATTAGAGGGTGTGCAGACGTATGCAACCACATTGTTTTTATTTTATTTTTTTCCCTCCACCTAAAAGATTTCAGTTTGTTTTTCAATTGAATTGTACAGTTTATAAATCACATTAAAGGTGGAAAAAGTTCTTAAATTATATATCTTTGTCTCATTTTTTTACAGCACAGAAACCTGACATTTTAACAGGGGTGTGTAGAATTTGTATATCCACTGTATATATATATATATATACACACACACATATATATCAATAAATTAAGATAAATAATAAAAAAAGCATACTGCAATTTTGTCGTTAAATAACACAGTTCATAAATAATAATAAAGTGAAACACCCTAATAATAATAAAGTGAAACAGTCAAAGCTGAATTAATAGAATGTCATCTAATTCTCCAAAATAATTAAAAGTAAAAATGTATTAATTGGCATAATTTGAATTCAACTATGGGGACCAAATATCTTTAAATGTTATCTTCTAAAGTACTAGTTTATTTGGGATTTTCATCTCAAAGTAATGTGTTGCAGCAAAAATAAATAATACTAACTTTTTTAAGGTTAAGAAGGAATATTATATGGATATTTTGAATATCAGATAGGATTTTGCACATTTTACAACATAAATTAAAAACTTTTGGATAATACAAAATAGTAGGAAAAATGTACCTTCTTGGGCACAATCTCTAAAACATTTATTAAAGGTAGATGGAAACATTGTATTTATTTTAGAAGGAACCAAATGGTTCTATGTAAGTATTTTAATGAAGTTACTGTTAAATAAATATTTTTACTACACGTAGAAGGTTGTTTTCCAAACCTCAATTGCTACAGTTTTTCTTAAATCTTTTTCCCAATTGAATTGAAAATAAAAAAATTCTAATGGTTTTAAACTGATACAATTAGAAAAAAACATTGAAACAATATGTTTTTAAGAAACAAAAATAAAAAAATTGAGTTAAAGGAGATATTATGTCGACAGATTGAAAAGGTAATAAAAAAATGTAATTTGTGATTTGTAAAAATTATTAATTCTTGAAAAACCATTACTTCCCAGCATTATGATCTTCTGTTAATTTTGATTTTTTTTAATCTAAATGTAATTCTTGATCAGTAGGAATAGTTTGATAATATAAATTACTATAGTATTGTTGGTATGTAGATACAAGTTAATGGGCTTTTTTGAAATCTCAAATTTATTTGTTTTAATTTAAGTTATAGGAGACTATTGGAGTGAATTTCTTAATTTGGTTACTTTGGTATTTTGTTTATTAACACTTTGATACAATTTACATTTAGTTTGTCCCATTGCTCTATTAGCATCTTCTTCCTTAAAGATCATGTTTAGTTGTTGGGTTATTTGATTAATTGTTTTAGTTGTTTTAGTTTTAATACAATGTTGATTTTATTTATCTTATTATATTAGATTTTAAAGTCATTAAGAATTTTTGATTTAGATTTTTTTTTGCTCCCCATTCCATAAAACCATTTTTTTAAGTCCTAGCCCAAACCATACAGTATTAGTATTAAATAAATAATAAAAATGTGAATACATTTCTAACTCTCATGTAATGTGATTTACAAAATTTTATTCAGTTAAGGATTTTTTATTTAAACACCAACATTTTATATTTAGTATTGAAGAAAATAATACCAGTTCTCAGTAATACATATAAAATACTACTCATGTGTAATAAAATAAAGTGAAGGTAAGCCAATCAACGGGAGTATTGTGAAGACTATAAAATAACACTAAATATATACATAGATTAGAGCCTATTGGCTCAATATTCAAATGTGCCTGCTTAATTTAATAGAGATAACCCCAATAATTAGTGAAACATGGGGTAACTCTGTATATATAAGTTATTTAACACCATATAACAACATAAAGACATACATTCTGCACATTATCTATATAACAATAGAAGGATCCTCCACAAGCACAATCCTCCTTACACCTGCCTAATCAATGTGCTATCAGGAGTATGTAAAATCAAGTGCCTCCATGTAACTTATGGCATCCTTACTCGCGTCCTATAACTTTTATTACCATTTTGCTCCCTAAAAGAGTGAGGTAGCAACCTAACCCATATTCACACACATATAGAGAAAGAGGGATTTGGTACTAGTACCAGTTTTTCGCTGGCCATTGATTTGGTTTTTTTTACATTGTATAAGTTACACATATGTCTCTCTGAGAGTTAGTATTGTTTCAGTGGGAATTTAATTTTTAATGTATTGAAATATGGTGGTATTGAAGAAAATAACTTTAAAACTATATATTATAGCATTGTGAGACCATGAACGGTGTTCTATATTGTATTTCATTGTTGTATTTGTTAAATTATTAGATAAGAACATATAATCAATTCTTGATAAATGATTCATGTGGGGCTGAAAAAAAGAATATGAACATAATGTAGGATGTAATTCTCTTGAATTTCAATTATAAATGATCTATCTAATTAGATGTAAAAGTAGTCTCTTGTACTAATATAATAGGTGTACACATGTTTTTTAATCATTAATAAAAAACAAACCCATTTAAAAGATATTGCTGAATATACCAATCGGTGTCATGAGACTGTGACTCAGTATGCTTCAGGTTGTGTAATTACCCCACAGTTGCTGACTGACAAGACTACACAATGTAGTTTTCAGCTGACAATTTCCAAGGAGGGTGTGAGAGAATGCATACTGAGAAAGATGGCGGCCTGTATGCAAGATATGACAAGAGAAGCAGGCACCCAATTTTTTTTTAAATTATGCAACATATAATTGTTTTTACTCACATGGTGCCTCTTTTTGAACAAAAAAATAGCTTGAGTCCTTTAAAACAGAATATTAGAACTGTGAGGTGATCAGAAAGGTTGACATTTCAAAATGGCAAACTGCAATGTTCATATTATAGTTTTGAATTATTCCATATTGTGCTCTCCAGTATGCCACTTTGAGCAATATTGTTAACATTTCATATACATACTCTAGCACACTAATGCAAGTCGGAAGTAATTTGGTACAGATACATAAAGATAATTAATTCTGTTCTTTATTAGCTTTTACTGTACTGGAGCATGTGAGACTGATGGCTTCTGTCTTGAGCATGTTATTGAAAGTAATGGTGCTATTTGAATTCTGTCACACTGGAGGCAGTACCACAGACATGTTCTGTTTATTCTATCTGTCAGCTGCTAGGAAGATTCTATTTTTGTCTCCAAGATTCTAAAGCACGTCTGAAAGGCACTTTGTGAATGAGGAAATATGTTAATATATTAAGAGATTTTTCTGTTAACTGTAAAGTTTATATAGTTGAGACAACTGGAATTTTGCTAATATCTAGTGACAAGGTTTGATTGCTCTGACCTGGAAATAATATACTAAACAACATACATGTACAATAATCCTAATGAGTTAAACTATGATTACATTATTGTGTCAGTCTACAGGATACAGAGAAGTGAATTTAGTCTTTTAAGGACAACTGTAGCTCAAGAAACAAAACACTTGTTTATGAGAACAGGAATACATTTTTTTGTTTGTTTGCTATACCACTTCCTCAGAGCTGGAGTATGAGGGTGTGTGTTATTATCAATGGATAGAGGGGTGGGGAAGGAGGGTACATGTATCCTTGTTAGATAACTGGGTAAAATGGACAACCCACCGCTTCACCCTCACTGGCCCAGAAGCAACAGATGCAACCACAGCTCTCCATAAATATGACTGAGACTTTCACAGGCCAACTATCATCGACATATCATGGATTTATCCAGGGTCTAATAGAGGCATTAACATTTATTTTTTTGTTCTATTAAACTAGCTTTATGTTTTTTTAATTTTTGTTTTGCTTAAATATTCTTAGCTTATGCCGTCAGCCAATACATTTTAGATATAATGGGTCTCTATAAACAAAAAATAATAATAATATGTTTTTAAAACTGTTTATTTTTAATTTTACAACAAGAAGTACAATACAATAATGATGTACTTTCCCTCCAAAGATATTTGCATATATAATGAGAAATGGGCGACTAAATGGCAGATGAGATTTATAACGAATAAATGTAAAGTTATGCATCTAGGAAGGAAAAATAGCCATGCAATGTATAATCCTAATGGAGAAAATATATGGGTATCAGATATTGAAAGGGATTTCAGAGTACTTGTGGACAACTACCTAGGTAACAGTGCGCAATGCCAAGCAGCAGCTGCAAAGGCAAATAAATTATTAGCATGTATTAAGAAGAGTATAGAAGCAAGGGAAGCAAATATAATTCTGCCACTATACAAATCCCTCGTACTCCCTCATTTGGAATATGGAGTACAATTTTGGACACCACTACATAAAAAAGAAATTTTAGAGCTGGAAAAAGGGCAACAAAACTAATAAGGGGAATGGAGGGGCTAAGTTATGAAGAAAGACTTAATTAAACTTATTTTCTCTAGGAAAAAGAGGAGATATGATTACCTTATATAAATATATCCACTATATGAACTTTTTATGTCAAGAGGTTTTCAACTGACCAGAGGACATCATTTGAGATTAGAAGTAAAAAGATTTCACCTTAAAGAAAGAAAAGGGTTCTTCGCAGTAAGGGTGGTTAATCTGTGGAATTCTCTAGCAAAGGAGGTGGTGACAGCAGATTTGATATATAACTTTAAAAAAGGAATGGATATATTGTTAAATAAAAAGGGCATTCAGGGTTATCCTGGATAATTAGAGAGGGAGTATTGATCCAGGGAGTAGTCCGATCACCAGTATCTGAGGTCAGGAAGGAATTTTATATTGTTTCCCCTTTTGAGACATTTGGCAAAGTTTCACTGGTTTATTTTCTGTTTGCCCTTCTCTGGATCAATCATCAATTAACAATTAATCTGCATATTGCAGATCAGAGGAGATCTAAAAAGGTTGAACTTGATTAACTAAAATTATTTTTTCAACCTCAATTACAATGTAACTATATATATATATATATATATATATATATATATATATATATATATATATATATATATTATTGTATATGTATTTTATATATGTACTGTGAGAGCGGCCTTTATGTTTTTTTACTGATATCCAATCTGTGTATATTTATGTTTTGTCTTATGTGCTGCAGGAATAAATCTAAAAATAAGGCAAAGAGTAGATGAGTCAAGGGGCAACCCTGCCTTGTTCCGTTCGGAATTTAAATGTTAGTTGAGAATAAGCTTGGAAAGTGGTCATGGGCTTGAAGGTTATAAGGAGTATGATCTCTGTGAAGCCCCACTATTTATTTAATTCCTCAGTACATACAATATGTCATCTCCATCTTTAATTCCACAGCAACGTACATTACAGGATGGTTTACATGTTAGATACTTATGTGTTTTGGTAACGTTGCTCACGTGGCAATTTGCTAGAAAACTATTGGAGGCTATATTGCAAAGTATAGTAGTAATAAGATGAAAAATAATATAAATACAAGCAATAAGTGTATATTTCGGAATACAGATAAAGGAGCCCAAAGAGACGTTCTAGGAAGTTTCCCTTAAAAACACACAGCCAATTCAAATATCAATTACACCATCTTAAAAGTAAAACATAGCTTTTGTAATATATACAATAAAAAAAATATACCGTATTTATCTGCGTATAACACGCACTTTTTCTCCCTGAAAATAGGGCGCAAATGATGTGTGCGTTTTATACGCCGATATAATGTTAAGGACCGTGTCTCTTTCCCTCCCCCCTCCTCATCCTCAACCCCCTCCTCATTCTAAACCCCCCTCCTCATTCTATACCCCCCTCCTCATTCTAAACCCCCCTAAATACCTCCCCCTCTCCCTTTCCCGGCACCCGGTATATGCTAATGGCGTGGCGCGCATGTGACGTCACAGGCGCGCCGGGTCAAGAAGGAGTGGAGGCCAGAGCAGAAGCAGGTAAGTGAGGGGAAAGGGAGAAAGGGAGGTATTTAGGGGGGTTTAGGTTGAGGAGGGGGGTTTAGGTTGAGGAGGGGGTTGAGGAGGGAGGTTGAGGAGGGAGGTTGAGGAGGGGGTTGAGGATGAGGAGGGAGGTTGAGGATGGGGGGGTTGAGGATGAGGAGGATGAGGATGGGGTGGTTGAGGATGAGGAGAATGAGGAGGGAGGTTGAGGAGGGGGTTGAGGATGAGGAGGGAGGTTGAGGAGGGGGGTTGAGGTTGAGGAGGGGTGTTGAGGAGGGGGTTGAGGATAGGAGGGTTGAGGAAGGAGGATGAGGATGGGGGGTTGAGGAGGGGGGTTGAGGAGGGGGTTTGAGAAGGGAGGTTGAGGAGGGGGTTGAGCATGGGGGGGTTGAGGAGGGAGGATGAGGAGGGAGGTTGAGGAGGGGATTGAGGATGAGGTGGGAGGTTGAGGAGGAAGGTTGAGGAGGGGGTTCAGGATAGGGGGGTTGAGGAAGGAGGATGAGGATGGGGGGGTTGAGGAGGGGGTTTGAGGAGGGAGGTTGAGGATGGTGGGTTGAGGATGGGGGGTTGAGGAGGGGGTTTGAGGAGGGAGGTTGAGGAGGGGGTTGAGGATGAGGAGGGAGGTTGAGGAGGGGGGTTGAGGCTGAGGTTGAGGAGGGGGTTGAAGATGGGGGGTTGAGGAGGGGGTTGATGAGGGGGTTGAGGAGGAGCAGCGATTTCTGAGTAAACTTTTGTAAAAACATATAGTATCCAAGTTTCTTTGTTAAAACAGTTGCTTTTACTGTCATTTTACGTTATTTACCTTATAAGTGTTACTAATATTAATAAAAAAAAAGTTCTGAGCTACCCTTATTTTGCTTCAAAGTTCTTTATTTGAAATGTAAGGTTTTTTTCCTGAAATTTCCTTCTTAAAATGAGGTGCGTGTTATATGCCGGTGCGTGTTATACGCCGATAAATACGGTATATAATATGTTTGTGAAATCTATTACTACATCTAAGTCTTGGTATTGTGCCCCCTATAAGGAAAGCAAACAAAACCATGTTGAAGCTAATTGCTTGAAACCTCCAAGTTCATTAATTGTCTAGCTCTGTACTAAACTCCCGCAGAGTGTCCTAAAGGACAGAGGTTCCTTTAAGAGTTCTCCAACAAACTACAGAAACAGACTAAAGTCATCCAACTCATGCTCCATGTGTAGCAATTATTTATTTTTCTATTACTAAGCCACACATTGAGAGTACCTGGAATAACTAGCAATACAGGAATGACCCTTTAAGAACTTGTCCAATCTTATTCCAGTAAATAATCAGTAAAGACCTAGGGCCTCATTAAATTCCAATCCACAGTTGCCTTCATACAGGCCATAAGTTACAGATTGATTTAATTGAACAAGACTGCAAGTATAGGGCCGAAGCCTTAAAAGCGTAAACCCTTGCCATTGCCGCAAGCTGTCAGTGGGCTAGAATATATGCGGTCCACAGTTACAATCCAATCCCCAAATTACAGAGTGCGACACAGGCCTCAGAACCAATAGAAAGCGGTCTAGTGGAAAATGATTGACAAAGAGAGATTATAAAGCTGCATTCCATTCGCTCAAGCATTGACTGTGTTGTAGATTGTCATGAAGTAGTCTGCAAGTCCTGGAGTTGGTGGTTTGAGCAGTGATAGAGAGAGAGTAGGCATTTTTTTAGAGTAAGTTTTTACAGTTTTATTCTTTTATATTATTCTAATAACGATTTTACACTTACAATTTGATTACACATATTTACTGATTACACATAATACAAATACACATATAGTAAATAACAAACATAGATACATATATAGCTAGGTCACCGACCCTATACCCCACCCTATATCCCAACATTTAATAAGCACACATAAAACACACATTTTTATTTTACCTCATACATATATAAACAAGTACATTGTTTGATTTATCCTTATTTTATTTTTGGTAAAATTATGGAGGGAGGAGAGAGGAGGCGAGAGGACTGGAGAGGTGGGGAGGAGTAGGAGGTGAAGAGTGGAGGAGAGCAGGAGGAGAGTGGAGTAGAGGAGGTGGGGAGTGGAGGAGAGGATGTGGTGGGTGGCCAGGGGGCTGTGAGTGGGAGAGGGTGTTCAAGGACTTACTGAGCCAGATGCCTACTGCTGGAGCTTCAGGCCTGGTGGCCCAGCAGGATCCAGCCTCCATGTCAGGTGAATAACACAAACACCAACATCTAAACTTTCAATGTCCTATGCATGTAGACCAACTTTAAAATGTCCACACACGATGGGTGGTAGATATAATTATCAGAAACGTATATTGTATAAAGTAGGAATGATAATAAATGTATCTCCTTTGAATATTAATACATTTAAGTCCAGTCATCTCTTCTTCATAGGTAGGGATACTTTCTCAATGTCTCAAGGAGTTTATTATAATTTTTTGACACTCTACTCCAATAAATAGAACTCCTTGTCCCGCTCAGTCAGATTATCTTTCTGACTCAAAACCTTCAAAAACTCACTAAAAATGCATGTTTAAAGAAGTTTATCAGCTCCAGTCTTAATATACATATCTGCAAATATAAGATAACTGCGGTTAGTATCAGTAATAGTACGCTGCTTTTGTTGCTGTTTATATGAAGTACTAGGGACTTGCCCATAAAAAATGATGGGATTAAAATTGTAAGGCTGGCAATGCTGTTTGCCACACAATGTGAGGCTCTTGCTCCTCATCGCGAGCCCATCGCTGAGCGCCTTCTGTACTCATTGCGAGCCTCTCCCCCGTGTACTTGAACTTTCCTGCTTTGCACTGATCACCTTCGGCGCTCATTGCGAGCCTTTCCTCCCGCCTACTGTGCACTCTGCTCATTGCAGGTTTCGTTAACCTGCAAGTTTTGTGATTGGGAATGCCATGTGTCTCTTTCAACCATCTCACCCCTGTCCCTTCCCTGTGTGTTTCTCCTCTATGTCTCTGTTTGCATGTTACGCATTGTAGGCCTTTTGTTTTATTTTCAAAGTCCCATGAAAATAAGTGTTACTGTGTTTGCCGTTGTGTATTTTCTAAGTCCTGCATGCCTGGCTTTAGTCAGCCTCGTTTTCATGCAGTTTCTGAATTTTTTAAGTTTTTCATCCGCAATTTTTTTCCTTGCTTAGCCGATTTTGGATTGACAAAACCCCCTAAATATTGCTCCAAATAGCTTGCAGCCTCACTTCTATGCTCTGCCCCTGTCCTTCGCGAGGCTTCGCTGATGAGCACCTTTGGCGCTCATCCAGCTTAAGTCGTGCGCAGTACTCAGCTCGCCCCGCTTTGCGAGGCTTCGCAGTTGAGCACCGTTGGCGCTCATGCAGCCTAAGTCATGCGCTGTACACAGCTCGCCTCGCAAGGCTTTGCAGATGAGCGTCTTTGGCGCCCATGCAGCCTAAGTCGTGCGCCTTACATGGATTGCCTCGCTTCGCGAGGCCTCGCAGATGAGGCCCTCGGCGCTCATCCAGCCTAAGTCGTGCGCCCTACACGGCTCGCCTCACTTAGAGAGGCTTCACAGATGAGCGCCTTCGTCTAAGTTGTGCGCCTAAGTCGTGAGCCAAACATGTCTCGCCCAGCTTTGCAATGCTTTGCAGATGAGAGCCTTTGGCGCTCATGAAGCCTAAGTCGTGCGCCGCACAAGCTCACTTCGCAGGGCTTTGCGAATGGCTATCATGCAGCCTATGTCGTGCGCCGTACATGGCTCACCTCCCTAAGTCGGCGCCATACACGGCTCGCTTCGCAAGGCTTCACAGATGAGCGTTTTCGGTGATCCTGCAGCCTAAGTCGTGCACCGTACTCGGCTCGCCATTCTTCGCGATGTTGCAAATGCGTGACCAACATTGCAAACGTTCCGAACAGCGTTCTTGGTCCACAACTATATATGTGATATGTGATGTGCAATGATATTAGGCTACTTTGTAGCATTCATAATGAGAACCATTTTTCATCTATGTTGCAACCAGTTATGAATGCATTTACATGTGCCAGTCTCTCTTTGCCCCCTCTCTCCCTCCACGTCTCTCTTTGCCCCTTCTATACCTCCCCTGTCTCTCTTTTTGCCCCCTCTCTTCCGTCCCTGTTTCTCTTTGCCTACTCTCTCCCTCTCCTGTCTCCCTTTGCCCCCTCTCTCCCTCCCCTGTCTCTCTATGCTACCTCTCTCCCTCCCTGTCTCTCTTTGCCCCCTCTCTCCCTCCCCTTTCTTTCTTTGTTCCCTCTCTCCCTTACGTGTCTCTCTTTGCCCCCTCCCCTGTCTCTCTTTGCCCCCTCTCTCCCTCCCCTGTCTCTCTTTGCCCCTCTCTCCCTCCCATCTCTCTGTACCCTATCTCTCCCTCCACATCTCTCTTTGCCCTCTCTCTCCCTCCCCTGTCTCTCTTTTTGCCCCCTCTCTATCTCGCCTGTTTCTCTTTGCCTACTCTCTCCCACTCCTGTCTCTCTTTGCCCCCTCTCTCCCTCCCTTGTCTTTCTGTGCTCCCTCTCTCCCTCACTGTCTCTCTTTGCCTCCTCTCTCCCTCCTCTGTCTCTCTTTGCTCCCTCCCCTGTCTTTCTTTGTCCCCTCTCTCTCTCCCCTGTCTCTCTTTTTGCCCCCTCTCTACCTCGCCTGTTTCTCTTTGCCTACTCTCTCCCTCTCCTGTCTCTCTTTCCCTCCTCTCTCCCTCCCTTGTCTTTCTGTGCTCCCTCTCTCCCTCACTGTCTCTCTTTGCCTCCTCTCTCCCTCCTCTGTCTCTCTTTGCCCCCTCCCCTGTCTTTCTTTGTCCCCTCTCTCCCTCCCCTGTCTCTCTTTTTGCCCCCTCTCTCCCTCCCCTGTCTCTCTTTTTGCCCCCTCTCTCCCTCCCCTGTCTCTCTTTGCCCCCTCTCTCCCTCCCCTGTCTCTCTTTGCCTCCTCTCTCCCTCCCCTTTCTTTCTTTGCCCCTCTCTCCCTCCCCGTCTCTCTTTGCCCCCTCCCCTGTCTCTATTTGCCCCCTCCCCTGTCTCTCTTTGCCCCCTATCTCCCTCCCCTGTCCCTCTTTGCCCCCTCTCTCCCTCTCCTGTCTCTCTTTGCCCCCTTCCTCCCCCCCCCCAGTTTCTCTTTGCCTCCTCTCTACCTCCCCGTCTCTTTTTGCTCTCTACCTGTCTATTTGCCCCATCTTTCCCTCCCCTGTATCTCTCTCTCTCTTTGCCCCCTCTCTCCCTCCCCTGTCTCTCTCTTTGCCCCCACTCTCCCTCCCCTGTCTCTCTTTGCCCCCTCTCTACTTCTCCTGTCTCTCTCCCCCCCCACCCCCTTCTGTGTTCCCCTTACCTCCCTCTGCCCCACTGATGCTCTTTCTGTCCCCCATTTGCCCTGTACCTGCTCAATGGAGTCCAAACCCTGCTAGCGCGTCCTCTCTGTAGCGCAGGGACCTAGCAATGATGTCATTTGGGAGTCCCTACGCAGCAGAGAGGACGTGGCGGCAGGGATGGGACTCCATTGGTCCGCTAAACCACCAATTACTGGGCAGGTAGGCGGGCAAAGGGGGGACAGAGGGACAGAGGGAGCATCAGTGGGGCAGCTTTGGTGTTGAGGGAACATCAGGGGGGTGGTAGTGTCCCCCGGTAGTGTCCCCTGCTGTAGTCGCGCAGGCCTGCGATGAGCGCCTGTGGCGCTCATTGCGGGCCTGCAATGAGCGTCTGCAGGGCTCATTGCAGCCCCGCAACTGCGTCACGCACTTTGCACGACAACTATATATATGATATATTCTTCACAATATGGTTATTATACAGTTAATAACAATTATAGCTAAACTAGCGACTTGCCCGTCAAAAATTGCAGCAATAAAATTGTAAGGCATGGCAATGCTGTTTACTACACAATGTAAGGCTTTCGCTCCTGTGTGGACCTTCTGCGCTCATTGTGAGCCTCTCCCCTCGTGTACTTCAAGTGTACAGTTGGAGTGTTTATCATCTGAGGAAAAAGTGTCAGCAATGATGCAAGTGCGCAGTGTAAATAGGCTGCATGCGCGAGGCCAAACCGTTTGCTTAGGCGGGTAAAGCGGCATTTTAGAATCCTAATGTTATTAGTTGCAGGTTAGTGTTGTAAAATGGCGTTTTTTTCCTATGTATTACTTGGCTCTCGAGCATTTTCCGTCCGTTGTAATGGTATATTTTGTATCTCCTACCTCGTAGTGTTTCTGTGTAACTCGTCCTTTAGCCTTGTTTTCATTTTTTTGGGCGCATAGCTGATTTTCAAGTGCGAAACCTCTTAAATGCAACTTAAATTTGCGTGCAACCTCACTCACAGACGTCCTGGCTGTCCCCCCATGCTGTATCTGATGTTTGTTTTATGTTGTATTTTTTTGTTGTTGTGCTTTTCGTGTTTTCCGATGTGCGCGTTTTGGCTGTTAACTTCGTATTTTTGCAACGTCGTCTATTTTTTTTCTAAGCTCCACAGGTCGTAATTCTTGTTTTTAAAAGTTGTACATCCTTGTTTGTGTTTTGTGCGCTTCGGGGTTAAATAGCCACATTTAAAAAAAATTCTGCCGCCTTTTTTTTTACGCTTAGCCAATTTTCAAGTGCCGAAACTTCTTAAATGTGACTTTAATTTGCATGCAACCTCACTCCCAGACGTCCTGGCTGTTCCCCCATGCTGTGTGCAATGTTTTTTTTATGCTTTGTTTTTATATGTACGCGTTTCAGCCGTTATCTTCGTATTTTTGCCAGTAGTCAGCTATTTAGTGTTATTTAGTTTGCTTATCTTGGCAAGATGGAAGTTGCTGCATTGTTGTATTTTATATTTATATCTTAAGACGATCATATGGATTGAGCCAGCTTTGTGGCAGTAACTTTTTGTGCCTTTGAGATAGGAGGAATTCTTTGTGGATCATAGTGTTTGAGGGAAATTTTCTTTGTCTCCCTGTATTGTGTGCATACTTATTTTTAATGGCGGTGTTCTTTCAACATGTATATATTTTCCTTTTTTTGTTTTTTGTTTTGGTCTGTTTCAAGTAAAATACCCACAACACAGTTACTTTGACTACCATACTCCATTAAAGTAAATACCTTTAACATAGGAAAGTACCATATTATTGTTAATATATGTGCTAAATATACATAATGTTCCAGTGTGGTTGTTCACACTGGCCTGCTATATGAAGACTGAAACCAACAATCTAGTACCGGGGTGCACAAATTTGGCCCTGGAGGGCCACACACAAGCCTGGATTTGAGGATATCCTTTCTGTGTAGAGCTGAGTCAATCAGGATGACTGAAAAAGTGATTGACTCACTTGTGCGCAGCAGGGATATCATCAAACCTAGGGATGTGTGTGACCTTCCAGAGCCAAAATTGTGCACCCCTAATCTAGTACAGCCAAACGTAGCCCTCTATAAGACATGTTACACCTAAAGAACATAATGCCGGAAATTATTATTCTATGCATGCATTTTGGAGAAATTGTTATAACTTAATGAAAATGTTTCTACAGATACCAAGTATAATGTAATTAAAATATGAAAACATTAATTGATATTGCATTGTTTAGCACAGCTATGATGTATCTTGCTTTGTATGTAGTTATAAATCCAAAAAAGAAAAAGCATATACGCATAACATTTTTGGGTAAAAAGTTATAATTCAGCACACAGAGATCAGAATAAACCTCACAAAGGTGGTGTGTATAATTAACAAGTTATATGAAAAGTATATCAGGCCACACCCACATTTTTTTTGCTCTAGCCTAAAACTCTTTTTGAATTAGCTTTTAATGCAATATACCATATACCATTTTTGTAGATTCAGACAATCCACCTAGTTTTGATTGAAAAAGAGGCATTGTTTATTTATTTTTGTATTTTTTTTGGTTTTCACTTTAAATTACACACCTATTATTATTACTTTTGGCTTTTAATACATATACTTATGCATTTTTATTACATTTACTTTCAACAGCCCTTTAATATAACTTTGTGTAGAGTAACTGTAACATAACGTATACACTATAAAGGCATGACAGTGCCATGAAGTCGAAGAGCTCCTTTCATACCCTGCCACCTATTGGACATTGAGATAAATAGTTACGCAGCGAAATCCAAAACACTATACAGGGAATCAATATAATTTACATGTAAATAAAGAAAAAAAAAGATGAATAAAGAAAAAATGTGCATGTGTGAAAATAAAAGATCTAAACATGTGTTTCTTGATTAATGACCATTTCATTTTTAAACTTGTCATAATTATTCTCAAATTATGTGCAAACATATATTTTTGTATAGTGTATCTACAAAGTGATTCAAAAGTGAATCGTTCTGCTGTATTTCTCAACATATATGTTTCAGTAATCAGACAAAGAAAGGTCCCAATATAAAATACTGATCAAAATATGCATGTGTGTAATTTCTTGAACAACCTAAGGCCGCTCACCCACCAAATGTGAATACTGTAATTTTACACATCTAACCATAAGCATTTTCTTAATGCGTTTAGCTGAATACCAATTTGATGTCCTGGTTCACAACATTGCTCCCTTCAAACTGTTTGTTTCTCTCTCTCTCTCTCTCTCTTTCTCTCAATATCTTAAATATTTCTGTATTTCTCAACATATATGTTACTAACATAATTATACATGTGTGCACTGCTCCCAAAAAGTTAATGTACATGGTTAATGTACATGGAATATATTTCTTAATTAAAATAAATAATTAATCTAATATTGTATACTAGGATATCTACTCTGCTTAATGAGAAACTTTAATCATTTCCACATGGCATCACATATGTTACACTTAATAGGCTTTAAGTGATCATGTCAGTCTTGTAGGTGTTGCAGATGCGTCAGGAGAGATGTTGCATAATCACACACGTTCCTAAATCTGCTTTAAACCTATTCTTATCCCGAATAAGATTACACAATGTTAACAATCTGTGTGCATGCAATGCATAAACTATATGTTGGTAGTTTGCAGTAGTATTTCATACCTCCCAATTGTCCCTCTTTTTCAGGGAAAAAGAAGTACCACATTAATATGATAATCGCTGATTTCCAGATCCTTGATTCTCTGGTTTCTCTTATTGTTTTTCTCAAAGTCCAGGAGACACATCTTACATTGTCAGATCTACAAAATACATATCTGTAAGGAGCATTGTGCACATATTAAGTGTGTGTATCTCCAAAGCATTGTTGACACATAATGGTGGAGCAAGCACTACCTAATAAGTATAAGTAGAGTATAAGTGTCTCTGTGACCATTTGAAATGTTTGGCAGGAATGGTATTCTCCATATAACACTAAAGTTGTCTGCGGCTAAGATACTAATAATTTATTATTATTATTATTTTCCTTTATTTGTAACGTGCCAACATATTCCGTAGTAGTTTGCAGGTCTTATTTGCATAAAAATGTACAATATTATACATATGGCAAAGGAATGGAGGGCCCTGCCTTTGAGCTTAAAATCTTACATTGAAAGTGTTTTTCCCAAAGGATGTAACAAGATTAAAAACTCACAGGTTTACAAGCTAAAGGGAATGATTCATGTACAAATTGTTTAATAAAAGTTGAAATGAGGCAGGGGTTAAGTAAAACAGTTATATAAAAGGAGGTTAAATCTGAGCAAATACAATTTTTCATAAGTATCCATCCCCTTATGTCAAGCTGAGTTAATCATCTTTATGTGATGGGGCATCACCTATTAGGCAAGCAGGCAACAAATACAGAATATGCTTCCTGCAGACTATGGCCCTCATTCAATTGCAATTTTGCCAATTGAATAGGGGTCTAAATAAGCACATAACATATTTTTTTACAGAAGTTTTAAGTTACTAAACATCTATCCAAAAACAAGGTTTTCACTAACTAAAAACTTATTTAAAAAAAATATGTTTTGTGCTTATTTAGAGCACTATTCAATTGCCCAACTCGCAATTGAATGAGGGCCTATTAATTTTTCTAGAAGGTGCTGCCTGTGTCTAGTACAGTAAATCCCACAGGGTATATGAATAGTCAAAAAACATAAATATAATGGCACTCCAGATAAATCTACTGAAAACAATAATAAATAATAGCACTGAAAATAATATTTCATAAGAAAAAAAGCTTATAATTTATTTTACTGGCACTATATAATTGTGGTTTTTACTACAATAGTGGTTCATATATTCTGCAATACTTTATAATATACTTCCTTCTGATTAAGTTACCTTGGTAAGCTTATACTAATTTGCTGTATTTCTGTTGTGGTGAAAATAAATATATATCTATTTTGACGGAGTGTTTAAAATAAAAAAAAGATTAAAGAAAGGACAAATCACATGCAATCTACATTCAAGCACTGGAGTTTTAGCAGAGTTTAAAGAAGCAGTAAAATCCCATATTTATAGTGTGCTTGTTTAAATAACTAGACTTGATAAAACACAGCACAGTTTTAAAACGTTAAACCTATACAGCCTTATTAAATTGCGATTCGGCCAATTGAATAGGGCTCTATATAAGCACAGAGCATATTTTTTTTACAGAAGTTTTTAGTTAGTGGACTTTTATCCAAAAGCAAGGTCTTCACTAACTAAAAACTTCTGTAAAAAAAATGCTATGTGCTTAAATAGAGCCCTATGTAATTTGCTGAATCACAATTTAATAAGGATGACAGCCTTTAATCTATTAACTATTGTATGCAGGTATGCTGTAGTACCGGTGACAAATGCTTTGTTTTGTTAAACTATTGGGTACTCAACATAACGATGAAGTTTTAATTTATTTTTACAGAAAATTCTTCCACAAAGAAATTGCAATTTGTAGCAATAAACAGAACCTTATCCACAAGATTTTGTCCATCATAAGGTCTAGTTCTTCTTAAGAGGATACTAAAAATATGGGATTTCAGTAATACTTTAAAGACATAAATAAAGGTCCCAATATAAAATACTGATCAAAATATGCATGTGTGTAATTGCTTGTTATTTAAAAAAAACTTGCTTTCTTGAACAACCTAAGGTTGTTCACCCAACCCTGGTTCACAATATCACAATATAGCTCGCTTCAGACTGTTTCAATCTCTCTCTCTCTATTATATATACACTAGCGGCTTGCCCGTCAAAAATGATAATAAAATTGTAATGCTGGCAATGCTGTTTGCCACCCAATGTGAGCACCTTCGGCGCTCACCGCGAGCCTCTCCCCCTGTCTACTTCTTCCCTTGTGTCTCCTTTCCCCTCTCCTATCCCTCCCTTGTGTCTCCTTTCCCGACTTCTCTCCCTCCCTTGTGTCTCCTTTCTCTCCTCCTCTCCATCCCCTGTGTCTCTTTTCCTACCCTTTCCCTCGCCTGTGTCTCTTTTCCCCCTCTCCCTCCCCATCCCTTCCTCCCTTGTGCCCCGCCTCCCTCCCCTGTGTCTCTTCCCCATCTCCCTCCTCTGTTTCTCTTCCCCCACTCCCTCCCCTCTGTCTCTTCCCCTCGCCCTCCCCTGTGTCTGTTCCCCCCTCTCCCTCCCCTGTGTCAGTCCCCCCCTCCATCCTCTATGTCTATTCCTCCCTCTCCCTCCCCTATCTTTCCCCCACCCTCTACTCCCTCTGTGTATGTTTGCCCTGCTCTCTCTTCCCTATGTCTCTTCTCCCCTCTCCCTCCCCTGTGTCTCTTCCCCCTCTCCATCCCCTGTGTCTCTTCCCCCCTCCCTCCCATGTGTCTCTCCCCCTCTCCCTCCCCTTTGTCGGTTTTCCCCCTCTACTCCCTCTGTGTCTATTTGACCTGCTCTCCCTCCTGTATCTCTTCCCCCTTTCCTGTGTCTCTTTCCCCCCAACTCCTGTGTCTCTGCACCCCCTCCCCCATGTGTCTCTTCCCCCCTCTTCCTCCCCTGTGTCTCTTCCCCTTCTCCCTCCTCTGTGTCTCTCCCCCCGCTCCCCCCTGTGTATGTTCCCCCCTCTCTCTCCCCTGTGTCACTTCGGCCCCTCCCCTGTCTCTTTCCCCCATCCCCTGTGTCTCTTCCCCCTCCCCTGTATCTTGCCCATGTCTCTTCCCCACCTCCCCTGTGTCTCTTCCCCCCACCTGCATCTCTTCCCCCCTCCCCCGTGTCTCTCCCCCCTCCCCTGTGTTTCTTCCCCCCCACTCCCATGTGTCTCTCCCCCTCCTCTGTGTCTCTTCGCCCCTTCCCTGTTTCCCCTCCCCCCTCCCCTGTGTCTCTTCCCTCCCCTGTATCTGTTTTCCTCCAACCCTTTCCCCGTTTCATCCTCCTCTTCCCTCTTCCTCCTTCCTCCCTCCCCTCATCCTCCCTCCCCTCATCCTCCTCCTCCCTCCCCTCAACCTCCTCCTCACTCCTCCTTCCTTTTCCCCTGTCCAATTAACTCCCCCTCTCCCCTCACTTACCTTCTTCAGCTGCTCCTGCTGCTGTCCATCGCGTCTATCTGCTGCGTTCGCTCGGCATATGCTAATGACGTGAAACGCATGAGACGTCACACCATTGGCATTTGCTAGGTCCCGACAAAGAACACGCGATGGAGTGCAGCGCGATGAAGGTAAGTGAGGAGAGGGTGTAATTGGAGAGGGGGAAAGGGAGAAGGAGGATGAGGGGAGGAAGGAGGAGAAGGATGAGGGGAGGGAGGGAGGAGGAGGATGAGGGGAAAGAGGGAGGAGACACTGGGGGTGATGCTCCTCTCCAGTCTCTTCATCAGCTGCTCCTTCTGTTCTCCATCGCATCTTCCTGCTGCATCGGCCCGGCATATGCTAATGACGTGATGCGCATGTGAAGTCCCGTCATTAGCATATGCTGGGTCCCGACACAACCGGAAGACGCGATGGAGAGCAGAAGGAGCAGCTGATGAAGGTAAGTGAGGGAGAGGTGGGGATAATTGTAGAGGGGGAAAGGGATGAGGAGGAGGGGAAGGAGGGAGGAGACAATTTGGGGGTGATGCAAGGCTGGGGGCCTTGCAATAAGCACGTCCGGCGCACATAGTGAGTTCCTCCCTGGCAGTAAGACAGCTTACCTCGCAGTTGTGGTCCGTACTGCCTGTCCCGCTGAACGTAGGGATGAGCGCTTACAGCGCTCATCTCCACCAGTGCAGTGAGCACTGCCTGTCGTACAGGATCACTTCGCGAGGGTTGCAGTTGCTGCGGGCTCGCTATGCAAGCCTGCAACATTAGCGACAACATGTATTGCTCACAACTATATATGTGATGTATACAATAAAATCCCTGTTATCAGGCACCCACGGGGACTCCCTTATTGCCGTATAAGTGTAGTTTCAGGTTAAAAAGGCATTAGCACCTAAACTAGGCCATTTTGGGCCAGAAAAAATATAGGAAAAAATTTAGAGTTTTTTGTGCAGTCTCGAACTGCCGAATAGTGCTGGATAGTGGCGGTTATGCAGGTTTAGCAGGATTTTTTTTTTAAATGGGGAATTGATGCCGGTGCCGGGCAATTGAGAGTCCCGATTAGTTAGGTGCCGGATAACCGGGATTTTACTGTATATATATATATATATATACCGTATTGGTCCGCATATAAGCCGCACCTGTAAAATTCAAGGGGAAAAACTAGAAAAAAGATAGTACTCAAATATAAGCCGCACCCTTAAAATTCGAGAGAAAAAGACTCTCTCCAAGTGATCAGCGATTGCAAGAAATAGGCTTTCTAATTAGTACTGTAACTTTTTTTGCAAGTTACAGGCCTTACAGGATGTTAGAATCCCTAAAACCGTAAATCGATATTCATTTGCTACAATACCGCAGTCTCAAGCACACAAATTTGCACCCTTAACTCGCAATCGCTTGAATCGGCAGTAATTTCACATTTGCGAATAGAAGCCACACACGTAACTTGCAAGCTCGCAAATCGGCAGTGATTTTTTTTTACGGTCGCGAATATAACTTGCAAACTCAAAAATCGGAAAAAAGGTGCGGTTTATATTCGGACCAATACGGTATGTATATGTATGCATATACATATATTTTCTATTTATTGTACCAAATGTTTTTTTTATTATTATTTTGGTCATGTTAACTATATTTTCTTTTCTTTATCTAAAACAAAATAATACTTAATTGTCATGATTTAATTGTTTAAGGACTCATATTGTCAGTGGGTTGTGAGTATGTCCAAGGGAGCATGACATTGTTACATTGTGAGGGATTATGTGTTATTGTGTGGTTATATGTTGCCTGTCCATGGTTATTATGTATCCTAGGTATAATATATTATGAGGGAAAATGTTATATAGAACATATGTGGAATTGGTAGAAATGCTCTGCATAGCAGTTAGCTGCAGATCATTGCACACTCAAACATGCAGACCTTGGGTCAAGACAGATGCATGGGCTTCAAGTGGTCCTGGGCAAACACTTGAGTTTAACATAAAGGCTTGTTCACTAGATATCTAAAGAATGTGATCTCAAGAGCTTTGATAGCCCAAGGTTCCAAGCCAGATGGTCTGACATCACACATTCACTCACTTAAGAGATAGCCATAAACAATAGGGACCTCCACAGACACAGAGGCACCATAACTCCAGGGGGTCTACAGCTTGTCCCCTCCCAACTATCAGTGCAGGGAGCAGAGCAAAAAGGACATGTATCTCCCTTGAGGGCCAGAGACCAACTAAATTAGGTAGTCTCATGTTTCCCACAGTGTAAAGCTACGGGATTGGCCAGAGGCCATTAGGGGCTGACCTCAGGTAGCCCCTCCCTCTACTATGTTGTAAAGAGTTTATATACGTGTGTTTTCCAAATAAAGGTTGTTGAGAGATAGTTTTCACATAAACAAGGTGTGAGACTATTTCTGTGTGTTGTATCCTGACTTGGGGAGTGGTCTTGCTATGGGCCACTAAGTAACCTGGATCCAGTATCATCTGCCTGTCGCTTTTGGGCCTTGCCCTCTTCAGAGGCCATCTTTTGTGCCACAGAGAACAGGAACTACACGATTCTGCTGGGGTAGGTTTGAACTAGGTTCATATCAGGCCCCCAAGAAGAAGCAGATCGTGACATTAATGTAGATATTTTTTTTTATAGAATTAAATATTTGCATGCCAGCAATACTTTTTCCTGTAATAATAATTAAATATGCACTTCCAAAACCTTTTTATTCATAATAAAGGTTGACGATTTATGGGTAATGTGAGAAAGTTCTACATTATAGAATAGTAGCGTATAACTGGAACAGTGCAACTGGCAGAAGACACTGTGCGGTGGATAAGCTGTAGGGAAGCAGTAAGAAAAAGCAACAGGTAAGCAGGGGAGTGGAGAACTGGACAAGAAAGAGAGGGTGTGTGATAATAATACTAAATAATAAAAAGGAAAGCAAACATCCCAAGAGAGGGATTGTATGGAAGAAAAAATAACATATACTGAAAGAAAAGATTATATTTAAAAAGTTGTTTAGACAGGGAAGAGAATTCCACAAGGTACGGACAGCCAGGCCCGGATCTACGTTTTTGGAGCCCCTGGGCAGTAAAGTGCGAGTGTGTGTGCAAAATATGCACACACCCATTTCTCCCTTTTCTGTGCGTGTACATCGCAGTCTTGCTGTGTGAGCAAATCACAGACATTTGTCCACAACAGCCATTTTTTACATTTTATTTTTATTAAATGCATATTATGGTAGGCCATCTTATTTAGATTTTTCTATGGGAGGGCAGCGAGCATTTGTCACACAAACACATATCATGGTCATGTGTAACACCCATAAAAACTGCACATTGAGACCAGAAATTGTTCGAAAAAATGGTGTCTAAATAAGAGCATAAGTAATCAAGAAAAAAGTCATACAGCTAGGTTTTAATTTGATAAAATAAATGTTGATGCTTCTGCTGGGCCCTGGGAAAATCCATGATACATAGGTAGAAGTTGTGTGTGTTAGAGGGGCGCTTACATTCCTGGAGAGATTTGGTTGCATTTCCTGAAGCAAGGAGCCTGCTTCTGCGTCAGTGAGTGGGAATGGGTGTGGTCAATTTTATTCTTCTCCAATTAAGAAAAGCTTTCCGTTCCCTCCTTACTCAATCCTCCACTGAAAAGACATGATCCAGCTCTCATGAAGTATGTAAGAAACAGAAAATGGATTCTTATACTCATAAACAAAGACAACAGAAATTCAGATTTTCCAAAAAATGTTTATGTCCATGACACCATGACATTTTTCTTGAACTGCAGTGGACCTTTAATGATAAAACTGAACGCCATTGCTAATATAAGGGATCAGTGAGTGTGTGATCAAGATGTGTTTCACTAGCTGTCTGTCCTTTTAATGCATCAGATAAGAATGTTTGCAGTTTACATTTATTTGTTTGTATTATATTAGGTGGGCAGGCAGACAGACATATTATGATCACTTAGTCCACACAAACAGGCTTAGTCCGCACACACAGACAAACACATACACACACTCAGCCTATCATATCACATACACTCTCTTTGTGTCATATCTCACACACACACTCAGCCTGTGATATCACACACACACACTCAGCCTGTCATCTCACATACACACTCAGTGTGTCATATCACACACACACACACTCAGACTGTCATATCACACACACACTCAGCCTGTCATATCACACCTACACACTCAGCCTGTCACCACACAACTGTAGGGCTGGATTAACATTTCAGGAGCCCCTAGGAACTGAATGTTTAGCAACCCATATATATATATATATATATATATATATATATATATATATATATATATAAATATTGTGATCGTTTGCTCCTTGGAAGTGATGACAAGCAAGTGGAGTGTGAGTTCTTGTCAGAAGTGTAGGAGTTAAAACTTCTGAAGAACTCCTAATTGGAGCAACTCCCCTTTAAAAGACTGGAAAGCAGACATGGAAAGGTGGGGTGGGGCTGACTAGGCCCTGGGCAGCTGTGCTGCTGAGAGAAGCAAGCACAGAGTGGAAGGTGATCTGGTGTGGAAATACAGTGAAGTTGTGAACTACCCTGTAAAGGACTTGACTTCAGACTCAGGAGGTGAAGTCACAAGGAAGCCACGTAAGTGAAGGGGATTAGTGAGGAATCCCAGGCAGAGTTTGCCTTAAAGGCCTAGGCACGGTTGTTGCTGAAGTATTATGCCCCAGGGAAGAAGTGAAGATAAAGAGAAGTTAATACAAGTGAGTTTGTGTATGCAAGGGTCCCTGGGGTGAAGCATACGGGAGAGACGGGCGGGCCCTATGCTTCACCCGCAACCGTGTCCCAGAGAGGAGTGCTGTGTCCGAGAGAGGAGTGCTGTGTCCGAGAGAGGAGCGCTGTGTCCAAGAGAGGAGCGCTGTGTCCGAGAGAGGAGCACTGTGTCCGAGAGAGGAACGCTGTGTCCGAGAGAGGAGCGCTGTGTCCCCGAGAGGAGCGCTGTGTCCCCGAGAGGAGAGCTGTGTCCCCGAGAGGAGAGCTGTGTCCCCGAGAGGAGAGCTGTGTCCCACAGAGCGAGGAGCTAGAGAGGAGCTGTGTCCCCCAGAGCGAGAGAGGAGCTGTGTCCCCCAGAGCGAGAGAGGAGCTGTGTCCCCCAGAGCGAGAGAGGAGCTGTGTCCCACAGAGCGAGAGAGGAGCTGTGTCCCACAGAGCGAGAGAGGAGCTGTGTCCCACAGAGCGAGAGAGGAGCTGTGTCCCACAGAGCGGAGCTGTGACCCAGAGTGGAGCGGTGTCCCAGAGGTTGCTGAAGAGGGCGACCTAATCTCGCTGGGACCCTCACCTGTAAAGAGACTGTTTATTTCCTGGCCACAAGGTGGCACTACCCAAGTTAAAGGACTGTTTTCAAGCTGACCACCAGGTGGCAGACTACCCAAGTTAAAGGACTGTCTACAACCTGGCCACAAGGTTGCATTCTCCCACCTCGCGGAGAAGTAATTGTTTTTTTTAAGCAGAGCTACGGCTACCGCTGTTATTTCTTTCTTCAAATAAACCTATTTTCTGCACTTTCAAGCCGGTATCAGCCCTTCATTCAAGAAACCACCGCTATATGCGGCCATCCTGATCACAATATATATATATATATATATATATATATAACTTTGTGCCACTTGGGTACTTCTCTGTCTGTTAGAATCTAAATATTTGCTTATTACTCCATGGAGATTTGTTCATGCTCAAACTGATTATAGCATGTGGTTGAAGGCTGAGGACATTTCAAATGCCATTTCAGTCAGAGCATGTGCAAAAACAACAGAGTAATTAGCAACAATAGAATAGAGTTTGATGGGAGAATCAGAATAGCTGATTGATCAACAAATATTACAGAATTCAATGTAAATCTAGTTTATGTAAATGTATTTTTAATATCACTACATTTTAAAGTACTTGTTATTAGATATAAGTATACCATCCTCTGATGTGGACCTTTAAGTTATACTTTTCTAAAGCCTATTTAGTATTGATTTTGAATTTTTGACGTGAAAAAAAGAGTTGTCTCTAAAACATTTGTTGCTTTAAAATGAAAAGTCCACTAAAAAGGTATTGCTATAAACAACAAAACTCTTACTTTACAGTTGTATTGATCTTAAAAGCTACTGCAATCTTCATATACATACATAATGTATTGATGCATATTAGATTAGTGGTTCCCAAACCTGTCCTCAGGAAACGCTAACAGGCCATGTTTTGTGAATATCCTCATTTGAGCACAGGTGCTGCAATCAAAATGACTAAATCATGAATTACCATACCAGCATGTGAGCATGAACTCCAAAAATCCTGGCCTGCTTGTGTTACCGGAGGACAGGTTTGTGAACCACTGTACTAGAGTATTAACATTTTCAATTTATATAAATGTGTGTTTGTGTAGATATTGCCCATCCCTCATAATGAGTATGATATAATAAAATGGATGTAAATTAGAAGGGATGAGGTAGGGCATTTTAACCTCCATCTTTATTGTACTCCGTTATCTTCACTATCTCCTATCTACTCTATTTCCACTGTCCTCAATTCATATATAATCATGCTCTCTAAAATTCAATGTTCCATGTATGCAATAATCAATTACTTATCCATTCTCAGACAGATAAACGCATGCAAACTTTCACATAATAATAATAAGAAGAAAATGTGCATCTGTAAAAAAGCACAAACCACAATAAAAATGCTTCAATAAGTAGAATTCCCTTGCCTTCGGAGATGCTAGTAATGTGCGTCCACATTTTTTTTTCTTTGGTGGATGAGAGGGGCAGAGAGTGAAAAAGGAAGTGGGTGTAACGTAGCCACCCTCGCTTGCACCTAGATACGATCACATTTTTATGACTTGTCTTTATTTGTTATTGTATATATAAAATATATAATATTACCCTGCAAGCTTCACAATTTGTGAGAGTAAAAATCAGGCGCCCCTCTTAGATATGTGCCCCTAGGCTAATGCTTAATTTACCTAATTGATGATCCGACTATGGGGACAGCACAAGAGAAGTCTTGGAGATGAGTGTGTGAGGAGGTGATGACTGGTGAAGTGAGACATATGTCATGAGCACAGAGAGGGGTGCAGTTAGGGGAGTATCTTGAGATTAGATTTAATGTTGGTGAGAACTTTGCAGGTGAGTTTGAGGATTTTGAATTTAATTCTAACAGGTCTGACAATGTAAGGTAGCGATTGAGAAGTTTCTGGTGAGATGTATCAGCCTAGCAGGGGCATTTGAAATGCACTGGAATGGAAAGAGTTGAGTACGGAAGAGGAAGAAGCTTACTCTCACTCATTATCAACTATTATCTATACTAGCGACTTGCCCATCAAAAATGACTGGGCAATTAAAATTGTAAGGCAGGTAATGCTGTTTGCCACAGACAGTAAGTGTTTTGGTCGTCTAAGATCCTTCGGCGCTCATTGCAAGCCTCGCGCTCAGCGCCTTAGTTTTATTTGTGTTTGTATTTTGTGTGTTTTTAATGTTTTTCGATGTGCGCGGTTCGGCCATTAAGTTCGTATTTCTGCAACCTCGTAATTTTGCATTTTTGTACCTCATACGTCCTTGGCAAAAATCGCCCACCATTTTTTTTCTTGCTTAGCCGATTTTCAAGTTTCAAAACTCCTTAAATTAGACTTTAATTGGGGGGCAACCTCACTGGCAGATGTCGTGGCTGTATTTTTTATTGTTTTTTTAAGTGTTTTTCTTGTTTGTGGATGGCCGTTAATTTCGCATTTTTGCGAGTTTGCTAAAAAAAAAATTCTAAGTCCCGTGGCTCATATATTTTTTGTGTAAGTCCATATTTAGTCCTGCGTCGTGGTTGTTTTTTTTTTCATAGGTTTGTAGAGCCAGTGAAGCATGGTGGTGGCAGCATCATGCTTTGGGGCTGTTTTTCTTCGGCTGGAACTGGGGCCTTAGTTAAGATAGAGGGAATTAGGAACAGTTCCAGATACCAGTCAATATTGGCACAAAACCTTCAGGCTTCTGCTAGAAAGCTGAACATGAAGAGGAACTTCATCTTTCAGCATGACAATGACCCAAAGCATACATCCAAATCAACAAAGGAATGTCTTCAGCAGAAGAAGATTAAAGTTTTGGAATGGCCCAGCCAGAGCCCAGACCTGAAGCCGATTGAAAATCTGTGGGGTGATCTGAAGAGGGCTGTGCACAGGAGATGCCCTCGCAATCTCGTAAGATTTCAGTTTGTTTTTCAATTGAGTTGTACAGTTTATAGGTCACATTAAAGGTGGAAAAAGTTCTGAAATGATTTAGCTTTGTCTGATTTTTTTACAGCACAGAAACCTGACATTTTAACAGGGGTGTGTAGACTTTTTATATCCACTGTATATGTGATACTCTCAAAACTCTTTCTTTCCATACCCACTCAAAGTCATCCTCTCTCTCCATATCCACTCATAGTCATCTTCACTGTCTATCACCAATCCCCTTTTCAATTATATACTAATAATAAATACTGTATAATGACACAGTCAGGTCTAATACAACACAGAAAGTAGGGAATAAAAACCTTTTTGGTTATTCTAATATTTATATAATAAATTGTAAATTGCCCGTCAAAAGTGATGATATGATATATGATCTGCTTTGTGTCTCTCACTGCACCCGCTCCTCTCCCTCTTTTTCTTTTTTTTTTTTATTATTTTTAAATGGTTACATATAAACAAATGACAAACAATACAAAATGTACAAATTCAAACATTCTAAAACAATACATACAGGCAAAATTCAGAATCAGCAAGGATGAAATCAACCAAGTTATCATAGTCAAGTATGATAAATTGGAGATTTAAATAGTATTAAAGATAAGAAGAGTGCTTAACGCAAAAGCTAACTGTGTTTCATGTTGTTGGGTTACAGTTATAGTGTTGGTCCCACAATGTCCAGCAAGAGATCATTTTGTTATTAAATAAAGTAGGTATATAGCTAACTTTCAGCATTTCTCTATTGGTACTTATAGTGTTGACTATTTTGCCCCAAGTTGGAATAGTAGTTTTATTCCAACGTCTGACTAAAAGGGATTTCACTATTAACAAGATATGAGAAATTAAATATTTATCCCTAGTAATGAATATATCTAGCTCATTGTGGAATAGTACTACTTGAGAGGATCATGGGATTTCCTTACCCACTATCTGAGTCAATTTAGCACAACAGGTTTTCCACAAGGGGTTAACTCTATCACAGTCCCGCCATAAGTGGAAAGCAGTTCCAGGGCTACCGCAACCCTTCCAACATAATGGGGAGTATATTGGGTTAAACCTGTTTAAGGTTGAGGGAACAAGATACCATCTTTGAGAGAGCTTAGAAAATAGTTCCATGTAAGAAGCTTTTATTTAGACCAAAATTTTTTCACCATGTGTTAGTGTTCAAATTAAATTTTGCCTCCTCTTCCCATTTTTCTATACTTTTAGTTTTAGTAAATGGGACAGAGTTCGAGAGGATTTTCCTTATCTTTGAAAGAGTATAAGGATTTGGGCCTTTGGTGAAAAGCTCCTCCATATCATAACATTTATCTATATTAGCTGTTTTGTAGCCCTTACCTTTTAACATTATTATTTAGCCCAATCTTTCTTTGCAACTCTTCATAATCAAGAAGGCACTCTTCATGAAATAGATCTGCTATCTTTTTGATCCCCAATTTAGATAATCTAAGAAGCGTCAAATTAATGACCATATTTTCTTGTATTGAAAGGGTACTAATTGGGGCTGCCAAAGATGAGACATCTTCAAGCTGACCATGTGTTTATGCCAAAATTTGATCAAGGAGGCTAGACCCCTTGGAAGATTATTTAATGACTTTAGGTCCAGTTTAGGAGACCACAATAGGTTATGTAGTGAATGGTCTTCCAAAAGGTCAGCCTCAATATCAAACCATGCCCCCATTCCATCAGTAAAATTCCAGCCTATAATATGGGAGATTAGAATAAAATCATGAAGGTCCTTAATTGAGGGGGATCCTAAACCTCCCTTATCAAATTTTTTGCAGGAAATATATTTTCTTATTCTAACTCTTTTTTTTTAGGTAAAAAAAGTTATCCAATATTTGTTGAATTGTCTTTATTATTAATTTAGGAACACATTCTGGAATGCATCTAAAAACAGACAATTTTTGGGACTATTAACATGTTTACAGCAGCAATTCTAGCCGACCAATCAAGATTCCGAATCCTCCACTCAGTTAAAGTAAATTTTATCTGTTTTAAAATATCTTTCAGATTGTCTTTAATTACATTTTTTAGATGAAAAGAGAATGTCATCCCCAAATGGGTGATACTTCTTGAGCCCTCTGAGCTACCTCTCCCTCTCTCTCTTTGTGCACCATCTCCCTCCTTGTTCTTTCTTCCACCTCCCCTCCTTCTTCTCTCTTCCACCCTCCCCTCCTTCTTCTCTAACCCCTTCCTTCCCCAGTGTCTCTTTCCCTAATTCCTCTCCCCTCCCCAGTGTCTCTCCCCCTTCTCCTCCCCAGGGTATCTCCCCCTACCCAGTGTCTCCCCCTTCCTCTCCCCTCCTCAGTGTCTCTCCCCCTTCCTCTTCCCTCCCCAGTGTCTCCCCCTTCCTCTCCCACCAGTTTCTCTCTTCTCCAGTGTCTCTCCCCCTGTCCTCTGCCCCCCCCCGTGTCTCTCCTCCTTCCTCTCCATCCCAGTGTCTCTCCCCTCACTTCCGATCCCCTCCCCAGTTTCTCCTCTTCAGTTTCTCTCCCCTAAGTGTCTCTCCCCTGTCCTCTGCCCCCCTTGTGTCTCTCTCCCCTTCCTCTCCCTCCCAGTGTCTCTGCCACTTCCTCTACCCCACCAGTGTTTCTCCCCCCCTTCCTTTCCCGCCCAGTGTCTCTACCCCCTCCTCTCCCCCCGAATGTCTCCCCCCCCAGTGTCTCTCCAACCATTCCCCTCTCCCTCAAGTTGATGAGCGCAGTTCACGGCTGTTGCCGCGAGCTGCACATGAGTGGCTCTGCTGTGGCTACTGCCGCAAGCTGCGCATGTGCGTGCACGCAGCGTCCATATGGATTTTATTATTTGTATGTATGTGTGTGCGCTCCCATGGAGCATTACACACATACCAAAATTATTATAGTTGATATGTGTAGGCCATCACTAAATTGTTGGGCTCCTAAGTTAAATTTCTTGTTACCCCATGTACTAGAGCTATGGAATATCTTGACGCTTTATAAATAATATTAATAATAATAAAAGTAGTAATAATAAAAATAAAATATATGCAGAAAGTAATAAATATACAATATTATGACTTAAGTTTCATGAGCCCAAAGCTTTTGGGTTGCACTCACCATTTTGTTCCAGAAGAAATGTTACTTTTTAAACAATTTGCTAATTTTCACATTCTTTGCAAATCAAAACATTATAAAGTATAACAGTTTAATTATGTGGTTGCCATATAACAATTTACATAACAAAAAATAATTGATAAATGGTTATACAAATGTGTATCATTACTGGACAGGTTCACAAAACTTGTGCTTAGACCAAAACAAAAATGTCTGCATATTTATACTATTCTGTTTAACATCAATGTTAGGTAGATATTATTTTCCATAGCTGTTGTTTAAGTATTATATCTCCTTAGTGCAACACTCCTCATCCATAGCATTAATCTACTTTACTTATTTAGCGGCTATTCAGGGACAGCACGTGTAGCAGCTGTAGTAAATGTGTGTGTACGTTATCTCACACACTCGCATTGCAGAAAAAGAACAGTGCATCACATTTTTGCACGCTTACCTTTTAATATTCATATTAATGGGAATGCATTTATGTGTGATATAAATATTTTAACAGGGTGACTTAATTTTTATTTATTTTTATTTTATTTTTGTGACAAATATATATATATATATATATATATATATATATATACAGTGGGGGGAAGTATTTGATCCCCTGCTGATTTGGGACGTTTGTCCACTGACAAAGAAATGATCAGTCTATAATTTTAATGGTAGGTGTATTTTAACAGTGAGATAGAATAACAAAAAAAAAGACCAAGAAAAACACATGTCAAAAAAAGTTATAAATTGATTTGCAGGTCAGTGAGGCAAATAAGTATTTGATCCCCTATCAATCAGCACGATTTCTGTCTCCCAGGTGTATTTTATACAGGTACCAAGCTGAGATTAGAAGCATTCTCTTAAAGGGAGTGCTCCTAACCTCCGCTTGTTACCTGTATAAAAGACACCTGTCCACAAAAGCAATCAATCAGATTCCAAACTCTCCACCATGGCCAAGACCAAAAAGCTGTCCAAGGATATCAGGGACAAGATTGTAGACCTACCCAAGGCTGGAATGGGCTACAAAACCTACGCCAAGCAGTTTGTTGAGAAGGTGACAACAGTTGGTGCGATTATTCGCAAATGGAAGAAACACAAAATAACTGCCAGTCTCCTTCGGTCTGATGCTCCATGCAAGATCTCACCTTGTGGAGTTTCAATGATCATGAGAACAGTGAGGAATCAGCCCAGAACTACACGGGAGGATCTTGTTAATGATCTCAAGGCAGCTGGGACCATAGTTACCAAGAAAACAATTGGTAACACACTACGCCGTTAAGGACTGAAATCCTGCAGTGCCCGCAAGGTCCCCCTGCTCAAGAAAGCACATATACAGGCCCGTCTGAAGTTTGCCAATGAACATCTGAACGATTCAGAGGAGAACGGGGTGAAAGTGTTGTGGTCAGATGAGACCAAAATTGAGCTCTTTGGCAACAACTCAACTCGCCGTGTTTGGAGGAGGAGTAATGCTGCCTATAACCCCAAGAACACCACCCCCACCATTAAACATGGAGGTGAAAACATTATGCTTTGGGGTGTTTTTCTGCTAAGGGGACAGGACAACTGCACTGCGAAGAAACGATGGACAGGGCCCTGTACCATCAAATATTGGGTGAGAACCTCCTTGCCTCAGACAGGGCATTGAAAATGAGTCCTGGATTGGTATCCCAGCATGACAATGACCCAAAACACACAGCCAAGTCAACAAAGGAGTGGCTCAAGAAGAATCACATTAAGGTTCTGGAGTGGCCTAGCCAGTCTCCAGACCTTAATCCCATATAAAATCTGTGGAGGGAGCTGAAGGTTTGAATTGCCAAATATCAGCCTCGAAACCTTAATGATTTGGAGAGGATCTACAAAGAGGAGTGGGACAAAATCCCTCCTGAGATGTGTGCAAACCTGTTGGCCAACTACAAGAAATGTCTGACCTCTGTGATTGCCAATTACTAAGTTGAAGGCGTCAAATACTTATTTCCCTCATTGACCTGCAAATCAATTTATAACTTTTTTGATATGCATTTTTCTTGTTTGTTTTTTTGTTATTCTGCCATTAAAATTATAGACTGATCATTTCTTTGTCAGTAGACAAATGTTCAAAATCAGCAGTAGATCAAATACTTTTCCCCCCCACTGTACATAAAACATACATTTAGCAAAACAAAACAGCCAGAGCAAATATTGACTATGATGTTATACTCAAACCACAAATACCCCTCTCAAAAAACATTTATTTAAACCTACTGGATCTCAATCTTTGCCCTCACATAAACTAATATATTGCGTATAAAGATTGTCCAAGGTCTACATAATAAGCTATAATACCATCATTATCTTGAAAAAAGATAGATAAGGGCCTCCATTCCATGGCTCCTGTAAATCACCACCGATCTAATACATTTCACACATAAATCTAACCTCTGAAAAGTGAAATCTAGGGAATAAGGGCCTCATTCTATTAGCGGCCGCAGCCGTTGCGGGGCCGCAAGGACCGGCCGCAAGCTATTCGGCTATTCTATTCCCTTAAGGCCGGAGGCTCCGGCAGGCTTGCTGCCGGTGCCTTGCTATCTCTTGCGGCCGCTCGCTCCAGAGGAAAGCCTTTGATCTAAAACGGCCGCAAGAGTTTCGGCTTTAAGAAATTCCTATTTGCAATTCAATTGCTCCGGGAAACCTCTCTGCAAGGCTAAAAGCGAGCCGCTGCTTACTTGCAGGAAAGAGGTCCCGCTAGCACCAATTAAGCACATAAAATAGCTCAAATAAAGCCATCCTGCACTTTGAGAAGACTATAAAGGGATTTTAGGTGTTAGAAAAAATAGCACATAATTATCCTATACTCAAATCCATAAAATATTTTATTTTTAATATCCGTAAAATATCCATGTAAAAAGTCCAGAGTGCTTGGAGCACCTCAGACCCGCCCACGCCGCAGCCGGAAAATAAACAGTTAATTTGAACTTGGGTTTGGGCTGATGTGCAAGCTTGAGAGTGGGTTCCTTTTAATCCTCATGTCCCCCAATATGATCCCTAGCATTTACAGAGCTGTACAGTGCAGGCTTGAATTTATTTTTGAGTTTTTATATTTCATAGCTTACGGCCGGTTCCAAGATATGCGGCCGGCCGTAAAAGGAGATCCTTGCGGGGCCGTATAATAGAATCGCGAGTTAACTGAACCCCCGCAAGGAATCGCAGCCTTACGGCCGATTTACGGCCGCTAATAGAATGAGGCCCTAAGTGGGGGATTCCCAGATCTGCTACTGTTATATCTATAGGGACTCAAGTGGTAGGTCTTAGCACTTTGCAGTTTTGACTATGTCACTTTAAAATCCACATGTACAGTTATTTGCACTTTATATATATCACATATAGAGTTGTGGACCAAGAACACTGTCTGTGTCCGTGCAGGACTTAGGCTGCATGAGCGCCAAAGGAGCTCATCTGCGAAGCCTCGCCAAGCAAGACAAGCCTTGTACGGCGCAGGACTTAGGTTGGATAAGCGCCGAAGGAACTCATCTGCAAAGCTTCACAAAGCGAGGCAAGCCGTGTACGGCGCAGGACCTAGGCTCATGGTTCAAATCCGTAAAGAGGGTTGGAACTGCTAGCCAAGCGCGTAACTCTAAACAACAGGAAAACAAAGCAAACAAATTTAACAAATATAATAACACACTCACACACGACACAGGGTGAGAGCCAGGAAGCCTGGGAGGGAGGCTGCAAGCGATTTTGTGCCATATTTGGGGGTTTTCGTCAATCCAAAATTGGCTAAGCAAGGAAAAAAATGGCGGAAGAAAAACATAAAAATTTGGAAACTGGATGTAAACGAGGTTGAGAAAAGCCAGGCACGCGGGACTTAGAAAATACACGACGACAACGACAGTAACACGTACACCAACAACGCCAAGCATGAGGGACTTTAAAAATAAAACAAACGGCCTTCAGCAGACACACACAGGAGAAACACACAGGGAAGGGATAGGGAGGAGATGATAGAAAGACACACATGGCATTCCCAAGCACAAACCTTGCAGGTTACGAAACCTGCAATGAGCAGCCTTTACAGTAGGCAGGAGAAAAGGCTTGCAATGAGCGCCGAAGGCTCCCATTGTGAGCCACGAGATGAGCGACGAAGGAGCTCATCGCCGGGCTCACAATGAGCAACGTGAGCGGGAGACACTTGCAATGAGCGCTGAAGGTGCTCAGTGCAAAGCAGGAAAGTTGAAGTACACGGGGGAGAGGCTCGCAATGAATGCCGAAAGGCGCTCATTGTCAGCCATGCGATGAACGCTGAAGGCGCTCAGCGCGGGCCTCACGATAAGCACCGAAGGTGCTCAGAGGAGCAAAAGCCTCACATTGTGTGGCAAACAGCATTGCCAGCCTTACAATTTTAATCCCATCATTTTTGACGGGCAAGTTCCAAGTTTCACATATAATAGTTGTCATAATTGCGAGTTTGTCAGTAACGCAATGTTAAAAGTTATGGCTTGCGCATGTGCATCAAGCTCCAGAGGCGCTACAAATGCATAAGTTGCAATACAAAATACCATACATTAATACATCATGAGTACAATATTATCCAAAAGGCAGTATGTTGCATAAATAGTTATTACATCGCTATGCATATGGAACAGTTGTCAGCACTCTTTACATATACTATAAGCTCTTATTTATTAACCATATTCGTATAAATTTACAATGGTTTACCAATCTGTAACATATATCACTGGGAAAGCATCCACATAGGCATCACTATACTTTACATCTTCAATAAGCACAAAATAACAGCAGCTGGTAGCGATTCCCTTGTGAACCCGCGGAGTGACGTCATCAGAGGGAGATTGTTGCTGAAAGCCTGACGCACGCGTTTCGTGTTTACTTCTACGGTGGTTGTATATTATCACATTATTTACTCAACTTATACACGGAGTACATCATGCATAAGTCCGGGCTTGATGAATCAGTATTGCTGGAAAAAAAATCAACAACCTCAGATACGCAGATTAAACTAATCTGTTCGCTGAAAGTGAGGAGGAACTAAATGACCTATTGATGAGGTTAAAAGAAGAGAGCAAATGCTGTCCTGCTGCTCAACGTTAAAAAAAGTGGAGGCTTACAGATTGTCGAAAACCAAGAAGCTTTGGGTGCTCCATATTTATTATACATTGTATACATTCAGTGTCTGAATTTAATATAGTTTAATAGTTCTTGTCTGGGAATATTAAAATTGTGTCTTAATTGATCTGAGGTAATATGTGGTCATTTAAAATTTGGTCCTAGACTATCCAATTTAAGCGAAGTCCAAAAAGCTTTTGTTTCTATTGAGAAGGTAGTTTGCATTGTAGAGGATGAAAAAAGGGAAGTGAGAGGAGAAAAAGGTAGAGCTACTGTATTTGATGTTTAAGCTTGGCCCATCTCCATGTTTTTAGAGTAAGGTTAATCATAAAGGCTTGCAATGAGCGCCGAAGGCTCCCATTGTGAGCCACGAGATGAGCGACGAAGGAGCTCATCGCGGGGCTCACAATGAGCAACGTGAGCGGGAGACACTTGCAATGAGCGCTGAAGGTGATCAGTGCAAAGCAGGAAAGTTGAAGTACACGGGGGAGAGGCTCGCAATGAATGCCGAAAGGCGCTCATTGTCAGCCATGCGATGAACGCCGAAGGCGCTCAGCGCGGGCCTCACGATAAGCACCGAAGGTGCTCAGAGGAGCAAAAGCCTCACATTGTGTGGCAAACAGCATTGCCAGCCTTACAATTTTAATCCCATCATTTTTGACGGGCAAGTTCTAAGTTTCACATATAATAGTTGTCATAATTGCGAGTTTGTCAGTAACGCAATGTTAAAAGTTATGGCTTGCGCATGTGCATCAAGCTCCAAAGGCGCTACAAATGCATAAGTTGCAATACAAAATACCATACATTAATACATCATGAGTACAATATTATCCAAAAGGCAGTATGTTGCATAAATAGTTATTACATCGCTATGCATATGGAACAGTTGTCAGCACTCTTTACATATACTATAAGCTCTTATTTATTAACCATATTCGTATAAATTTACAATGGTTTACCAATCTGTAACATATATCACTGGGAAAGCATCCACATAGGCATCACTATACTTTACATCTTCAATAAGCACAAAATAACAGCAGCTGGTAGCGATTCCCTTGTGAACCCGCGGAGTGACGTCATCAGAGGGAAATTGTTGCTGAAAGCCTGACGCACGCGTTTCGTGTTTACTTCTACGGTGGTTGTATATTATCACATTATTTACTCAACTTATACACGGAGTACATCATGCATAAGTCCGGGCTTGATGAATCAGTATTGCTGGAAAAAAAATCAACAACCTCAGATACGCAGATTAAACTAATCTGTTCGCTGAAAGTGAGGAGGAACTAAATGACCTATTGATGAGGTTAAAAGAAGAGAGAAAATGCTGTCCTGCTGCTCAACGTTAAAAAAAGTGGAGGCTTACAGATTGTCGAAAACCAAGAAGCTTTGGGTGCTCCATATTTATTATACATTGTATACATTCAGTGTCTGAATTTAATATAGTTTAATAGTTCTTGTCTGGGAATATTAAAATTGTGTCTTAATTGATCTGAGGTAATATGTGGTCATTTAAAATTTGGTCCTAGACTATCCAATTTAAGCGAAGTCCAAAAAGCTTTTGTTTCTATTGAGAAGGTAGTTTGCATTGTAGATGATGAAAAAAGGGAAGTGAGAGGAGAAAAAGGTAGAGCTACTGTATTTGATGTTTAAGCTTGGCCCATCTCCATGTTTTTAGAGTAAGGTTAATCATATGGTTTTGGTATTTGGATTTGTGTGAATTTGCATAAGGGGTCCATAAACTGGTCTCCCAAGATAGAGGGGCCAGTTGGAAATTCTCTAGGAATATCCAGTTAGGTTGATGTTGAGTAGAGTGAGCTAGGGGAATGAATGCTAGCTGTGCTGCTTTAAAATAATTTGAAAAGTTGGGGCATGATAAACCTCCCTTTTGATATATGTTTATACATTTATACAACATTTTTTGCTATTCTGGGCCTATTTTTCCAGATGAATTTAAACACTTTATTTTGAAAACAAATTAGTTCTTTGTTGTTTATTTGAATTGGCAAGGTCCTACATATGAATTGGCAAGGTCCTAAATATCTATAAGACAATCTGTAAAACTTTACCCCTATCTAAAGGAATTATAGGCTCCCTATATGACACTTTTAATACTCCATCTGATAAACAAAATTTTTCCTTTGTATTAAAATGGGAGTTGGGCCTGAATCAAATATGGGACAATAATAAATAGACTGAAGCTTATTTAAATCTTTCTAGGGGTTCATATAGCTATAGCTTACTTGAAACTTCCATAAAGATCTTACATAGGGCATATAAATTAGCCCAATTGATCTTTTCTAGCAACTAAAATCATAATTGCTATATTCTGGAAAGATAGTTTTATTAGATTCCGAGATATAATCAATAAAATTAACTACATATTTATAAATGAGAGGATAACCCACATATTATTAGATAAATACCCTACTTTTCAAAGTATATGGAAGCCCTGGATATTGGAATGTGTTTCTGAAGGTCATTAAAACCAGGAAACCTCTAATTGCTTTCTACCCAATTATGGAGGAGAGGGAGGCTAGAAGAGAATTGAAAGGGATGGACCTGGAGATGGAGCCGAGATACTTGGATAAACATCAATCTTTTTCCCCTTATAGGGGAACAACTAAAAGGTAGCATAAGGAGGAGAGTGGGCTGCCATGGACCTTCCCCATCTTATTCCCCCCTTTATTTTTTTATCTATTTATTTCTATTATATTATATTTTTTTCTTTGGATAACCTGATCTAGATATTTATTTAATGCTTCGGATTTAAACAAATAGAGAAATCTATTAACTAATAGAAATAAATAGTTTTTAGACACTCTCCCCCTGCTGGTGACTTACTTTGTACTACAGATCAGGGCACAATGCTGCCTGTGCTCCATCTGAAGTAATGTCTGTCACACACAGCACCACCCAATCAGAATGATTGGGAAGGAGCTGAAGCTATGGGACCTTTCAGGGATCACCCAATCAGAATGACCATGAGGAGCTGAAGCAGTGGAGACCCATTGAGGCAAATGCCAGCTAATCACTGACACTGCCCCAGCCAATTAGGACTGCTAAATTGCAGTATGCAGTGCATACTGGGGGATGTAGTTCAGTGAGAGCTGCCATGCTGATAGAGCTGCTCAGGACTGGGTGAGTAGTCTCTGTCTGTCTGATATTCGCTCTCAAATTCTCTCTGTGTGACTTGTACTCTCTCTCTCATATTGTTTCTCTCTTCCCCCAGGCACCATGCATATAGATCGATAGATAGAGGCATACTAGTAGTTTTGTCATGACAGTTTGCTTTTAATTTGATACTGAAAAAATGGTTTCTATTTAGTGACAAAACATTTGTGAGTTTATATACAATTTTTTTTACTATTTTTTATTTATTGAAGCAGTCTGTGTGCTGAAAGACAAATCCTCCCCACAAGCACACTTTATTGTTCCCTCTATAATCTTTCTTTCTGTCTCCTCTTTCTGAATACAGTTTATTGGGGGGATAAAAAATAACTCCTGGCTCAGTGTGCTGGTTGCAGAGCCTCAGCCATCTCAGTACTCTGTATGTTGCTGACTACCCTGTATATATCAGACAAGCTGGAAGGAAGGCTCCTAGAATAACAGCTTGTATTCTATATTTACATAGAATAAGGCATCTTCATCCCTATGAAGGACCTCCTTCCAGGCTTCTAGAAAGCAACCTGTTGTGATCCTACAATTGTTTTCCAGGTTCCCATATTTTAGATATTTTAATATTTAATTTAATCTTCTCCATCCCTTTGTATGTGTATATACGTGTGTGTAATTATGTCCACTAGCACATATATAATATATATGACATGTGTGTTTATATATATATATATATATATATATATATATATATATATATATATATATATATATAAATATATATATATAAACACACATATATCATATAGAATATACATTATATATGTGCTTGTGGAGCTTGTAATAAACAGTTTTAGTACAGTTTAGTGTAACAGTTAACATCTGATTTTATTTAATTCAAATGATACACAGGGCGTGTAGCCAGTTTAAGACGAGTATGGTACGAAAGGTTGGGTGTTTTTTACTTTAATTTTTGTTCTTGTATTTTCAAGTAAAATAACTTTAGGTTTTACTTCAATCAGTCTACCTGTAGGAGCATTTAGCCTGTGTAGTGTTGTAAAAATGTATTCAAATATACTATTGTTTTCCCCATTACTTTTGTTTTTATTCAGTCATGTCCGTCTCTCTGTGACCCTATGGACCACAGCACATCAGGCATATCTGTCTGCCACTACCCTCTGAGCTTCCCCAAAGTTCATGTTCATTGCTTCAATAACCTCATCTATCAATCTCCTACTCTGTCGTCCCCTTATTCGTATGCCCGCCCCCCTTTTTCCATGCCACTCTCTCGATCCCTGTCTCTCTCTATGGGATCATTTTTGTCATTTTCTAAGAGCTGCCACAGCTATACATCCTAATCTAACATGTTTTATATATATTCTTTTTAATTATTGCATGTCATCAAGAAAATGCAAGCAGTGAGCAAAACCAGCACCACCTCACCCTCATCAAGAGTACGTAACGTGACAGGGAAAAAAAATCAAGTAAGTGGGTGGAGTATGTGTCAGTGGGCAGGGCATACAGAGATAACATGTTGTGAAGGGGAGGAGTTTATACTTTTGGACAGTCACCAGTCGCCACTGCTACAAAGTGCTTTGTATTGGACTTTACCCCCCTTGTGGTTGCTCATAGGCCGTTGGACTCCATTTGCGTGTTACGAGCTTGCTCGCGAGTGACCACGTTGCAATTTAGTAGCTGAATTGAAATAGTAGCAGTTACGGGCAGGACAGATCAAAGGATTTACATCCGTGATGTTCAAAGTAGCTCAAATCATAAGCAATTTTCAAACCGTGCTGCGTGGTAACACTCAAGCTCGCTGCAAGCAACGTTACGGGGCTAATTTAATATTCGTAACATCTAAATCTGGAGTTACAAGCTACGTGTTAACACTTAGTTCCAATTTAATTGGGCTGTATGTCTCTTCTTTTCATTTGCTTATAAAGGGTGTTTATAAGCAAACAGACCATTACTGTCTGTAAAACTTTATAAAAAGAATGTATGTTGATGTATACGGTGATGACTTGCATACAATTGTCTATGACTGTGTAAGTTCTCCTCAAGCTTGTATAATAAGATCGGAAAGTCCAAAGATGTCTGTTTTTCCCGTATTCTACCTGATTCTTTTAAGAATAGAGGGAAATACTGGATATTTTTCTACAACATATGGTGACCACAAAGGGACTTGACACCTCAATCAGAGGAATTATTATGTTTTATATATATAAATATATATATATATATATATATATATATTTACTTATAGTGTGTAGATATATTTGTATTTTATTCTGACAGTGATTTCATAGTCTTCCTTATTATTTATTAGGAAATACAAAGTCTGTAGCAAATAAAAAAATATTCTTCGGTGTGTGATCATTAGTGAAACTCTGCCAAGAAATAATAAAGAAAGATCTGTCAAAGCTCTAAGGTCTTTTCAACTTTAGCAAATACTGCGCTAAAGTTCAATGTGTATAATTTTTACATATATCAGAAGATATAAGTATTCCCAAATATCTTATTGATTCCTTTTTAACACTAAAATAAAAACCCTTAGTTCCTGTTGATGGGTAAGCCAAAGCACTTTGCAGTTTTATTCTGATTGATAGTATACACAGTAAAAGAAGAGAAATGTCTGTTTATAGCCATAATACTATGGAGATATGGGACTGGTTAGTCTACAAATAAAAAAATATCATCAGTTTAAAAATGTTTTTTTCAGACTATGTAAATTCCTGTTAAACTCTTCTTTAATAATAATGCAAGGGGCTCAGTAGCTAATTTAATTAAAACTAAAGTGATAGGATAGTCATATCTGGTCCCTCTTTGTGAAAGATCCTCTTGGATCTTATTCCATTTATATGCAACATTACCGTGGGTTTAGAATAAATAGATTTAATAGTCTCTTAAATTTGCCTGAGAAACCAAAAGATGTCAAAGAGGTAAAAGATCGTCCACATTTGCAATCTTACTGTATAATCCATATTGAACATAATTAATTATCGTTGTTAATATGATATATACTATTTGTCAGGATAAATTCATGATTTATATAGTCAAGCATTTACTGAGTGTCGTATAATCAAACCAGATATTTATCTTGTTTTTAAGATTTCTAATGATAACTATTAACTTTGGCAGTTTTGTTATGTTGTATGAATAAAAATAGATTTTTAATTGTAATTTCATCTCCTGGTCATTAGTTCTCACAATGCACTATGTCAGTGGAATCGCTAGGGCTTTTGAAGCCCGCACGGTGCTGTCCTTGATTTTGCCGCCCCTCCCAGTGCAAAAAATTCCCTCTTCCCCTCCCTTCTCTGGCTTTCTCTCTCTCTCCCTCTCTCTCTCTCTCTCTTACAGTATCTCACAAAATTTTGTACATCCCCTTACATATTTTATTATAATTTTTCATGTGACAACACTGAAGAAATGACACTCTGCTACAATGTAAAGTAGTAAGTGTACAGCCTGTATAACAGTGTAAATTTGCTGTCCCCTCAAAATAACTCAACACACAGCCATTAATGTCTAAACCGCTGTCAACAAAAGCGAGTACATCCCTAAGTGGAAATTTCCAAATTGGGCCCAGAGTATCAATATTTTGTGTGGCTACCATTATTTCCAGAACTGCCTTAACCCTCATGGGCATGGAGTTCACCAGAGTTTCACAGGTTGCCACTGGAGTCCTCTTCCACTCCTTCATGATAACATCACAGAGCTGGTGGATGTTAGAGACCTTGCACTCCCCCACCTTCCGTTTGAGGATGCCCCACAGATGCTCAATAGGGTTTAGGTCTGGTGACATGCTTGGCCACTCCATCACCATTACTTTTAGCTTCTTTAGCAAGGCCGGGGTCGTCTTGGAGGTGTGTTTGGGGTCGTTATCATGTTGGAATACTGCCCTGCGGCCCAGTCTCCGATTGGATGGGTATCAGTATGTCACAGTACATGTTGGCATTCATGGTTCCCTCAATGAACTGTAGCTCCCCAGTGTCGGCAGCACTCATGCACGCCCAGACCATGACACTCCCACCACCAAAAGTATACATCTTTACTGAGGAAAGGTTTTTGAAATAATCAATAAATGACAGATAAAGGGATATGGCACAAAGAAAACAAAAACACTGACATGAGATCAAACCCTCAGTTTGAACGTAAACAGCGATGCAGAGAGAGTGGAAGCAGCATCTGACTTCAGCAGGTAAATGCATATAGGGGGAATCAACACAACATATTATAAAAAAACATATATACATATATAGACATATCACATATTATCATTGTCGAACTAGCTCATCGCCCGCAAGCCTTGCATAGCGAGGCGAGCCATTAACTCGGAGCACTGAGGCACTTAGCCTACAAACACTTACAAAATGCGGGATCAAGTAGTTGACGAACGCGGGACTTAGAAAAAAAAATACGAGACATGGTACTTAGAAAAAAAATACGACATAGGAAAAATACGAAGTTATCGGTCGAACCGTGCAAACCAAAAAACAAGAAAAACACAAAAAATATAAAAACAAATACAACAAAAACATCACACATAGCACGGGAGAACAGCCAGGACGTCTGGAAGTGAGGTGAAACGCAAATTTATGTTGAATTTAAGCAGTTTTGGCACTTGAAAATCGGCTAAGCGAGAAAAAAAAGGGTGGCTGAACAAAATGAAAATGAGGCTACACGACCCCGAACCGCACAAAACACAGCCAGCGACATACGCGGTAGAAAAATACTAATTGGAATGATGCAAAATTCTTGCAAAACGCGTAAAACATAGATGAACACCACCATTTTACAACACTAACTTAGACATTTACACATTAAGATTCTGAAATGGCGGATTTCCCTCCTAAAACCAACGGTTTTGTCTCGCGCCAGCAGCCTATATATAGGGCACACTTGCCACAGAACTTACACTTTCTCCTCAGGTGATGACAGTTTGATTGGACATTTTCTGCTGCCGGAAAATCCAAAGAGATTGTTAGCTCTTCAGGATACTGATTGCTGAATATTACATACAATTAGGTAAAGTATATTAATAATCATTAATAAATAATTATTACATTTATTATTCTTAAAAAATATATATATATTATTATTTAAAAAAAATTGAGCAACAAAGTTATAATTTATGCTTGCTTTAGTTTAGCAATAATTTCATGCTCAGTTGTAATATATTAATTAATTGAATAATTAATTACTAATGTACATTAATTTATTAATTATTAATTAGTAATCATTATGAAAAAATGTATAACATTTTGAAATGCGTAAAGTTTATTAATACATTAATGCTTAACTCTTTATACTATATTTAGACTGATTCATTAATTATAAATGTACATTGTTTTAAGAAATAATTATTCGTAATCATTATGAACAACAAATATTCTATATTTTACAATGCGTTTAGTTTATTAATATATTAATGCTTAGCTCTTTAGAAAACATTAAGTCATTGATTAATTGATTATTAATGTACAATAATTTATTAAATATTAATTAGTAATATTATCACTCAAAAAAGGACCACAAACAATATGTATATTTTACTATGCACTGATATATCCATGTTGCTGATGATTGCCTTATAGGGATGAATCCAAATATTACAAATGCTTTCCATCTTGACAGTTTAATCGTCTCTGCAGGTGACTCAACACAGAGAGTGATGTTTGCCGCCTTTGAACAGCATAAAGATCACCTTTACAGGTATATCATTTAATTATGTTCTTATGGAACAAATAAGGATTAAGGGCCTCATTCTATTATCGGCCGTAAAACGGCCGCAAGGCTGCGATTCCTTGAGGGGGTTCCGTTACCTCGCAATTCTATTAAACGGCCCCGCAAGGATCTCCTCTTACGGCCGGCCGTATATCTTGCAACCGGCCGTAAGCTCAGAAATCTTTAAAGTCAAAAATAAATTCAAGACAGCACTGTAAAGCTCTGTAAATGCTAGGGATCATATTGGGGGACTTGAGGATTAATAGTAACCCACTCTCAAGCTTGCACATCAGCCCAAATCCGAGTTTACATTAACTGTTTATTTTCCGGCCGCAGCGTGGCCGGGTCTGAGGTGCTCCAAGCACTCTGGACTTTTTACATGGATATTTGACATATATAAAAAAAATTTTTTATAAGGATTTGAGTATAGGGGAATGTTGTGCTATTTTTGCTAACACCTACAATCACTTTATAGTCTCCTCAGAGTCCAGGATGCCTTTATTTCTGCTTTATAATGTGCTTAATTGGTGCTAGCGGGACCTTTTTCCTGCAAGTAAGCTGCGGCTCGCTTTTAGCCTTGCAGAGAGGGTTCCCAGAGCAATAGAATAGCAACCGGGCTTTTCTTGCGGCCGAAACTCTTGCGGCCGTTTTAGATCAAAGGCTTTCCTCCGGCACGTGCGGCCGCTAGGGATAGCAAGGCGCCGGCCGCAAGCCTGCCGGAATCCCCGGCCGGAGGGGAATAGAATAGCCGAATAGCTTGCGGCCGGTCCTTGCGGCCCCGCATCTCCTACGGCCGTTAATAGAATGAGGCCCTAAGTCTTTTTATTTTTTTATTTTTTTTACGTTTTTATTAAAAGGAATAACCAGTTTCCAACATAACAGATAACAGGAATTTTTGCATATAATCTTTGAACATTAATACGTAAGCCTTTATAATTCAAACCATAGTATTTCCTTTCTCTTTTCCTTTTTCTGTGATTCTATTGGTACTCCATTAGCTCTTTAACTCACATAAGGGAGTCTTGATCAAACATAACTTAATTATATACATATTAAACTAAAACTTTAAATAAATAAATAAAATATAACTATGGAGATATGGGGAGGTTCATTTACTCTATCCGAGTCTAAAAGTTTGTATCTTAAGAGGTCCTGATCCTGTAAATAAGTCAATGTGTAGCTATTTTCCATCTTTTAAATAATAGCTTCAGAGCCATTCCAAACTATTTATACTGTTTAGTTTGCATAGTTACTATATTAATTCAGTAAGCCGCAATCTAGAACAATGCACTCTTACACTTTATACATGTATTATATATATATTCACCTCTTGTGTCTTAGTCCCGACATTCCAGAATCTCCGGCACCAGCTCTCAAGTCTCCCCCGGACAACGTCCCCCCCCCCTGCCTACACCTAATATGTTATTGTTGTCCTCCTCTTACTGTTGGAACCTTCAACTCAAGGAGAAACCCCACGATGACTTTAACCAGGGATTCTATTAACCAGTTATAGAACTGTGGTATAGTGTCTAATATGGCCGATCTTGCCTTCTCGTTTATTGCTATGTAGTTAATTCTCCTTATAATTTCCCGCATATCTAGTTTGTCTGATTTCCATTGACTAGGGATATGCACCTTGGCCGCAGCAGCCATTATCTGAAATAGTTTATTCTGATTCTTTGTTAAATTAGGGAGTTTAATCCCCAATAAACATGACTCCATGGTTGCCATCACCGTAGTTTCGAACAGTGACGTCGCTATCAGTGCTAACCCTTCCCATAGCCCAGGGTCTGCCTGACATAGCCACCAGGTATGGGTATGGTCTCCTATTTGTTGACAGCCTCTAAAACAATTACTACTTACCCTAGGGTCATAATTATTGAGTTTATCCGGGGTGCAATATGTTCGCTGAAGTACCTTAATAGATGGCTCTATGTATGTGGAATTACACGTTGCTTTGTTCAAATTAAGGAAGGATTTCTGCCACTTCTTCCACTCCCATTCCTCCCCCAGTTCTTTTTCCCATTTACAAATATATGGTGGCTTGTCTGAATTATTTGAGTTAATAAATGTATCATATAATGAGCCTAATATTCCTTTTGCAAGTGGGAGGCTCTTGCAAATTACCGAGAACCAGGAGGTTTTCGGTGGTCCCAATTTTTTAAACATTTCGCCAGCCCAGCTCCTTATTTTCAGTTAGTTGTATTTCTCCTCTGGGGGAAGGGTATATTTTTCTCTAAATTGCTCTAGATTCATCAAATGATTCCCTATAAACCAGGGACCCAACCTGTCTAGGCCCCTAATTGCCCACCAGTGTTTAGATGTTTTACTCATGGTTGCCCAAATCTCTTGGGAAGAGATAACTGAACAAAGGGGAGATGTACTTATATCCAGCTTGTATTTGGATCTAGCCCTTTTCCACGTTGTTATTGTTAGATTTATTATGGGGTTTGGATATGATTTAATCGGGCTTAATCCATCGGGCACCCAAATCAATGTGTCCCAGCTATGTGGTTGCATTTGCTGCTGTTCTAAAAATACCCAACCCAGTTGATGCTTGACTGAGTGCGTTTGTGGTAGTTGGGACAGCCTAGCCACTTTAAAGTACTCCCGTAAATTTGGGCATGCTAGCCCCCCTTCTTTCTTATGTCTGTACATTACCTTCTTGGCTATTTGAGGTTTCCTATTTTTCCACACATACCTAAAAATACTGGACTGGAACCAATCCAGTTCCCTCAGGGATATTGGCATAGTGATTGTTCTAAATAGGTACAGAATTTTTGGTAGAATATTTATTTTGACTGCTGCAATTCGGCCGTCCAGGAGAGAGGGTAATTCCTCCATCTGAACAAGTCGTCATTCAGATTCTTGTACATGGGGGGGTAATTAGACTTATATAGATCAGACATTTTAGGTGTTATATTAACCCCTAGGTATTTTATGTGTTTGGGGGGCCACAAGATGGGAAACAGGGCTTTCAGGTGCTCTATATCCTCTTGTGCCATGCCTAGGCTCAAAGCCTCCGATTTCTCCAAGTTCAGCTTAAGACCTGACATTTTGCCAAACTGGTCTAGGGTCGACATTAATGCTGGGATGGAGGACCTGGGTTTCGTCAGGGTGCAGAGTACATTGTCCGCAAAGAATGAGCATTTATATTGTTGTAACCCTACCTGAAGCCCCGGGATTTCCCTCTCTGCTGTAATGAGCTGCGCTAGTGGTTCCACTGCCATAGCAAATAATAGGGGCGAGAGCGGGCATCCTTGCCTTGTACCTTCTGTTTGTTAATTTGTGTTCTATGTTCCCCTGGTAACCTCAACATAGCTGTCGGAGCATCATAGTATGTGCAAAGTAGAGTAATAAACTTACCATTTGTGCCCAAACTTGTTCAGAACCTTGAACAGATACGGCCACTCCACCGTATCGAAGGCTTTCTCTATATCAAGTGCCAATAGACACATTGGGGAGCTTGTTTTCTGTGGTAGATATTGGATGTTGAGAGTTCGTCTGACATTGTCCCCTGCCTGCCTGTAAGTTACAAACCCCGCCTGATCCTTATGGATAATTTCTGGCAAGAGTCTGGAGATCCTTGTCGCCATAATTTTGGCCATCAGCTTGACGTCCCCATTCAGCAGTGATATAGGTCGATAGTTTTTCACCTCGCGACTATCTCTGCCTTCCTTTGGTAGAACCACTAATTCTGCCTGATTTAGTTCTGGAGGCATTTGTTCCCCTCCCATGATGGCGTTAAACAGTGACTTAAGATGGGGACTTAATAGGGATTCAAACTTTTTGTAATATGAGTTAGTATAGCCGTCCGGCCCTGGTGATTTCCCTATTTTGAGACCCTGAATTGCCTCCTTCACCTGTTCCGTTGAAATATCTAGATTGAGGTTGGCTAGCTGCTGCTCATCTATAGAGGGGAGATCGATAGATCTTAAAAAGGAGTCAAGATCCAGCCCTTCGCTCAACCTACCAGCCGAGTATATCTGCTGGAAAAAGGACTGGAATTCCTTCTGTATATCCCTCGGGCTACATGAAATGTTGCCGTCTGCTTTTCTGATCTGGGTTACCCTAGATTGGATCTCCTTAGCCTTCAATCTCATAGCTAGCATTCTATCAGGCTTGTTAGCCTTCCAGAAGTATAAATGCCTAGTCTTCCTCATTACTTTTTCTGTGTAGAAAGAGAGGACCCCATTTAATTCTGTCCTAACCTTATCTATTTGCCTGCACAGCCTCATGGTGGGGTTTTTCTGGTTAAGCTTTTCTAGACTATTTAGGATATCTGTTAACTCTTCCTCTTTCCGCTTCAGTGAATTTCGATGTTGAGCTGTTAGCTTAATACAGCATCCCCTTATGAAAGCCTTATGGGCTATCCAGAGCCAACCCGCCCCTGTCTCAGGTAAATTATTCAGCTCAAAATATTGCTTAATGTCCTCTGCTATTGATGCTGCATTTGTGGGGTCTGTCAATAGGTGTTCATCAATCCTCCAGCCCCTGAATGGGGTCAAGTTAGGGCCTATCGTTATTTTAATAACCACCATGGCATGGTCAGACAAGGGGCAAGGGACAATGTCAGATCCTCGGGTTTTATCAAAGAGGAGAGAGTTCGTTAAAAATGTGTCAATCCTGGAATACGTGCCGTGCGTAGGCGAATAATATGTATATTCCCTATTATCCATGTGTAAGACTCTCCAAGCGTCCACTAGACTCATTTTGGCCATTAACTGTTTAATTTGGGCCCTTTTTTTTGAGAATTTAGTATCTTGAGTGTGACCGGATCTGTCCAATGTTGGGTCCAAGGTTAAGTTAATGTCCCCTCCGATTACCAGTTTACCCAGATCTAGCATTTCCAGCTCCCTCAACATTTTAATCAGGGTTTGGTGGGAAGACTTTGTGGGGGAGTACAGGGAAACCAATGAAATTCTATGACATGAGACCGCCCCAGTGATCAGTACATAATTTCCTTCCTTGTCTATTCTACTGTGTTCTACCTTAAACGGGAAATCTTTGTGCAGCAGTATGGCTGCCCCTGCCTTCTTTGTAGACTGAGTGGCCGCATATACTATCGGATATTCCTTATGGATGAACCTCGGTATACCACCACGGTAGAAGTGTGTCTCTTGCATGAAGATAACCGAGGGTCTAAACTTTTTGTAATATCTGAAAGCTTTCCTCCTCTTAAAAGGTGAATTACACCCTTTCACGTTATGAGTTATAAATACATACTCTGACCCACTCATGATGTTTTAGTGTATAGGTGTGTATATTCTCCTTGTCTACCTGCTACTTCATGCTCGACGCCAATTCTTAGGGATCTGAGGATGGACAAAGGCCCGGAGAGAGACTGCCGGTGCATGAGATTCCAGTCATCGTAGGCCCGAGAAAAAGCAGAAAAACATGATATTAGAAACACATTTAGCCAACCATCTTTGCATCCCTGGTTACCCCTAGTCTCTCCTAGTATTGCCTCTGGGGTTATATTATGTTGGCTGCTCAAGCCCTGGTTTCTGTCACTTGTAAGTTTATAAATGTCTGCTCTGATCTTCATCGGCAGAGGCACTGCTAATACTAGATTTGGTTTACTCACTGCTCTTTGCCGGTCTGCTAGTTGCTCTAACAAATACCGTTTCTCCCCTTCTCCATAACTATTAATAACTAATCTCAATAACTTTTCAACTTGTCTAACTAACCTGAGACATTCCATCTCTATCTCAAAGGATTACTTCTCTCTGGCCCCTCTTCTAAGGTCCTGACTAACCTCCTTCTGAACTAAACTGTTCTATGTTTAATATTCTTCCTCTAGTTTGTCAACAAGATTTAAAAAAAAACACAAAAAATACAGAAAATGAAAAGTAGAGTCCCGAAGCTGGGTAGATGTTTAAGTCTCTGGGTCACTCCCAATCATTTGGCGTGTTGTCATTCCGAGCGTGTTGTTATGAAGCCTTCCGGACTCACTCCAGAATCCCCTCTATTCTGTGCGCTGTTCACAGCTAGACTCTTGCGGGATAGGTTCTTATCTCTGGAGCTTCTGGGGTGGGTGGAATATCCTTCATTGACTGTGACCCTACCACAGTCCATTGTTTCTTCGGAATTGGAGGAGGTGGGGGGCGGCCATGTTCTTCTGTCGAAAGATCCGATGGGCACAGATGAAGTTGGAAGTGCCAAACAGTCTTCTAGATTGCGGGTGTTATGCGAGGCGCCTTGATAGCTAAAGGTGAGAGCAAAGGGGAAGTTCCACCTATATTGCAATTTGCTCTGCTGAAGGATCGCCAGGGCTAGTTTCATCTCTCTCCTCCTGTCCAGTGTGTTGGGGGACAGGTCAGCATACACTTGCAGGTTGGCGTTGTCTGGGCCCTTTACCACCTGCATCTTCCTAGGTTCCACCAGCAGAAGGTCTCTGGCCTGTTGCCTCAAAAATCGTACCACAACATCTTTGGGGACCTCTGGGTTTCTCGCCCCTCCAAGAGCTCTATGAGCTTGCTCGGCTCTTGGCACCCCTTATACCCTGATGTTGGGACGGCGCGAGCGGTTCTCAAGGTCTTCGATCTTGTCTGTTAGCTCCATGATATTATAGGAGTTTTGATCGATGGCGGACCTGTCATGTTGTTGCGCCTCTCCAATTTGGTCAACCAGCTCTTCCAGCATTTGGGTCCTCTGCCCCAGCTCTTTCAAGTCGTTCCTCAAAGGCTCTATTACCTTGGTTAAAAGCTGCTCGATGGTAGCAATGGATCTAGGTGATAGATCAATGTGTTGCTGTGTCTTCTTAGAGGCCTCCTCCTGGTCGGATGAATCTGGGTGGTCTGAAGCCGACTCCACTGGTGATACAGCTAAAGCTGCCTTAGGGGAGAAGTGCTCACGAATGCCCTTGGCTGAGGGAGTCCTCTTACCCTTCTTCATTGCTGGTCTTTGGTTCTTTGCACCCTCCAATAAGCTTTATGATTCTTCCTCTTTTTCCATTCTGCCTGTAAGCCGTTCAGATGCCTATAGTAGCAATTACTATATCACCTTCAGCTGGTCAGTTCCTGGACTTTGATCTCACATGGATTAGAGTATGATTGTTTGTTAGTCGGGGCTTCTTATATGGGGGCTTTTACATCTCTTGGTGAAGTGGATCACCTTGGCCTTTGTAGCTTATTGCAGAGTTTAGCATGTGGTATGCTGACAGCCCAGCTCTCATATTGCAACTCTGCTGTAGTTTTGCTATGTGGCTTCTTGGTGGCAGCTTGATTTAATTAAAGTCCTATATAGCTGTGTCTCATTATAATTTAAAAGTTTTTGACTGTATAAGTACCGGATGTTTCCAGAGCCAGGGTTATTAATGTCTTTCTTTAGTGACCCCAAATTTGCAGGGTTTTTAGTAGCTGTAATGTTGCAGTCTCATCTGAGCTATCCGGGAATAGTAAAGTCTTTTGTTAGTGACACTCAATTCGTAGTGTTTTTGATGGTGACAGATTTGTCTTTGCTGTGCTATAAGAAGGAGATGTACAGCTATACTGTGGTAATAAAATTGCTTCTTCTCTTTATTACTTGGATCTTTGATGTGACAGCTTCACAAAATATAAGTGATGTCTTGGCTGATTGTGCAGTTGTATCTCTTCTTAAAGTTCAGGATTACTGAGCTGGGTGTAGCTGGACATAGTTGGGCAGTGGCCAGTGGCCTGACTGGGCAGTGGGGTACAATTCTGAGCCTTAAGGGGGGTTTCTAGACTTTGTTGTTAGTGTTTTGGGGGCTTTATTGCTTGCTGCGCCACAAAATGGCGGCCGCTTTTTCGCTGACTTTTCTTCCTCAGTCCCGCCGCTCTCTTCTTGTCCCCCCTGCCCCTCTCTTTTCTGCCCCGGCTTGGGGTCCTTGCCCCTGCCCTTGCCTCCCTTGTCTCCTGGGGTCTAGCGGGTTATACAGAGCCCCACAGCCCTACTGCCCGTCCGCTTACCATGCAGCCAAGATGGCGGCCGCCTCTTCGCCTCCTCGTTTCCGCCACTCTCCTCTTCTCCTCCGCGACCGGGTGTCTCACCGCTGGGCCTACGCTTCTCTCTCACCCTTCTCCAGCTGGTTCTGTAGCTCTGCGGTGAGTCTGGGGTGCTGTGTGGCTCTCGCGGGCCTCTTGCCTGGCTCCTCCACCTCTCAGCTCCCGGTCTCCTTCCGCTGGCTGGTCTCACCTCGGGGGGGGGGGACGCGATGTTCCCTCTTGGTGTCCCCCGATGCTGCTGGGGCTCCCTCAGGGTATTTTCCGGGGTCTCCGGGCCTTTTTTGGCATTTATAAGCCCTTTCTTAGGGATCCACAGTGGAGCTCTCCCAAATCACGTCCACTTGCTCAAGTCTTTTTATTTTGAATTGATTACAGTTATTGATTTATTAACATATATTAATATTTTAATTAATTAATAATTAGTAATCATTACAAAAATAATGCTTTTATTTATGAATATATTGATGATTATGCGTTTATGTTTTGCATCTATGCCAATACATCTGTGTTGCTGCTGATTGCCTGATAGGGGTGAATCCAAATATTACAAATGCTTTCCATCTTATTTGACAGTTTCATCGTCTCTGCAGCTGACTGAACACAGAGAATGACATTTGCAGCATTTGAACAGCATAAAGATCACCTTTACAGGTACATCATTTAATTATGTTCTTATGGAACAAAAAATGATTAAGTCTTTTTTTTTTTAATTGATGACAGTTATTGATTAATTAACGTATATTAATATTTTAATTAATTAATAATTAGTAATCATTACAAAAAGAAAAATTACATTTTATACTGAAATAAAAGTAATAACATTTTTTAACCTGCGCTTATATATCTGCCTTACTGCTTATTCATGTACTTTGCTTTTGGAACTATTAATTAATGATAATTTTTTTTTTTTTTTTATAATAGTTAAAAAAAAATATAAATTTTACAGAGCACTTTAGGACCTTCAAAGCACTTAAATATTTAAAGCTTTTTCTTACATTCTGACATGTGCTACATTTAACATTTTATAATGATTTTATTTATGGATACATTGATGATTATGCGTTTATGTTTTGCATCTATTCCAACTAAACATCATTGTTTCATTCACTCACAAATTAATTAAATATAAACATTTAAAATGATTTTCAAGTCATTACACAGATTACTCATCTCTGCACCTGACTGAAGACAGAGAGTGAATTCTCAAGGATTTTTTCTCAAATAACATCAATTTCACATGATTTCATGATACCCTTATTGTTTTGTGTTGATGACAGTTAATGATTCATTAATTGACCTATATTTATTTAGGGCCTCATTCAATTGCAATTTGCAAAATTGAATAGGGCTCTATTTAAGGACATAGCATATTATTTTGCCATAAATTTTTAGTTAAGGAACATCTATCTAAAACTAAGGTTTTCACCAAATAACAAATTACAAAACAAAATGCTATCTGCTTATATAGTGCCCTCTTGCATTGCACAACTTGCAAGTGAATGAGGCCCTTAGTATTTAATTATTCATTCATAATAACCATAAAAAAATTATGCATACATATATGCTTACCCAATTAACTTTTAAAAAACATAAAAAAGACCTCATAACTAAATTAATTTCATCATTAAAAAAATTACAAAATGTACATTATTTTAAGCTTGATCTATACTTTGTTCATATCTGTTTCTGTTTGCCCTTCTTTAGGAAAACATAATACCTTTTGGGGTTTACCATTGATGTCAGTTATTGATTAATTCATTAATGTATATTCATTTATTAATGACTTAATAATTAATTATTATAAAAAAATTAAATAAATTAGTTATAAATATATATGTCCAGTGCTTTTCGTTTTAATGCATGCCAATAAAAAAAACTTAATGGATTAATTTATTTCATGGAAAAATCCAAAATGCTTTTCAAATCATTGCATTCTTTAATTAATGCTATTTAGCTTTGGATTGAGAGCAGCTACAAACAATATGTACAGTACAAAAAACATTACATCTTACACCTGTATTTATAATTACATATTATAAGGGGGGACAATGGAGAAGACACGATTGAACGCAAAAGAAGAGCATCAAGGGAAAGGAAGCAAAGGTGGAGAGATGCACAGTCTCCTGAAACTTCCCAACGCTTAAGAGAAGATGACCGACAGAGAATAAATAAAAGAAAAATGAGTAAGAAAGAACAAAGTGAGTGTGCTGGAGCTTCAAAGAAAATAAAAAGTAAACAAAAACATGTCTGTGAAACATTGCCTAATGATCCAATATTGCCTATTGACACCAATGTTCATACACATGTCATACACAAGTTGTAGTGATATCTATGTTGAGAAAGCTCAGGATACTGCTTTCATTGCAGCACTAACAGTAGACACTCATTATTGTGGATTACTCAATGTTGTTTGTCAGTTTTGTGGGCCTATAATTTTCTCAATGAAAGACCAACTGACGGAGACTTCATTAGTTGCTGTCAGAAAGGAAAGGTACGACTTCCTCAAACACACACATTTCCAGATTACTTACAAAGTATCATGAGCGATCCAACATTTCCAAATTATACCAATTTAAAAAAAAAACATCAGGTCTTATGACAGTGCAATTTCATTTGCTTCAATGGGTGCTACATTAGCAGAAAATGTCCCAGGACATGTTCCTTACAGTTTTAGAGTCCAAGGACAAATTTACCACCGCACTTCACATTTACACCCACAAGAAGGAGAGCAAAGGAAATTTGCACAGTTATATGTCTTGGATACAATGGAAGCTGTTGAACAAAAGATGACGCTTGCGGAAAATAAACAGTGTTTGCGCATAGTCTTTGAACAGCTGGATAAAATTATGGCCAACAACCCATACAGTCAAGCATACAAACAATTAGTACAATTTGAAAAAGAACAACAGCAACACGCTCAAAGACATCAATTGATAATGCCAAGAGTAAATATGGTTTTAAAAAAAGATCGCAACACTGATCGAAGACGGAATAATTTACCAACAGTAAATGAGGTTGGTATGGTCTTTCAAAATTAGGCTGGTGAACCACCTTTTCAGTGGGATATTAGAATATATCCACGCAATGAAGAGCAACCTTTTATAAACAAAAATAAATTAAGTTGTAATTTGAATCCAATGACATATCCCATTTTCTTTCCAAATGGTGAACCTGGATGGGTACCGAAATTACAATTGCAAAGTTATCCCAATAGTAAAGTTTGTGTTAGATGCAATATTTCAATGCTGGAATATAAAGTGGCACAAACTGCTATTCGGGATTATTTTAATCCTATTTTATGTGGGGGCAAACTCACGCAACAATGGATTATTGATTCCTATCTACAAGCCGAAGCAAATAATCTGAATTTTATAAAAGTTTAAACAAAACAAGCTTTGAGTAGAACAATATTGTGGATTGATGGATTATGTCGCTGAATTGGCTACCAACAGAGACATTCAGGCTGGAAGAGCAATCATTTTGCCATCTACTTTCCAAGGATCCCCTCGCAATATGCGAGAAAGATATAATGATGCCATTGCTATTGTCACAAAATTTGAAAAAACAGATTTATTCATTACATTCACATGTAATCCCCAATGGCCAGAGATCAAGAAATTTGAATCTTGGACAAAATACTTCTGACCGACCAGATTTAGTGGCAAGAGTATTCAAAATAAAACTCAATTCATGAATACATGATATAACTAAAGCACAGTTATTTGGAAAATGTGTGGCTTTTGTTTATTCCATTGAATTAAAAAAAAAAATGAAGCCTGCCACATGCACACATACTTTTAATCCTGCAGGAAAAATATAAATTAAATGCTGCAGAGAGAGTGGATTCAGTAATTACTGCTGAATTGCCACATCCAGAAAAATATTCCAAACTTTATGAGATTGTAACACACAGAATGATTAATGGGCCATGTGGAGATATCAATCCAAATTCACCATGTATGGAAAATAAAAAATGTACAAAATAATTTCCAAAACTATTTGAAATGCAAACTTATGCTAATTGTGATGGATTCCCTTTGTATAAAAGAAGAGAAGGACAAACAGCTATTATCCGTGGACAAAAGGTTGACAATAGATATATTGTTTCATACAATCCACATTTGTTGATGCACATATATGTGGAACCTTGCACTTCTATTAAATCCATCAAATACGTGTATAAATTTATATACAAAGGATATGATGCATCAACTGTTGGTGTGCAAGGTGAACAAAACGAAAAGGAAAATCCAATTTTTCATGACAAACTTTCTAATTATTTAGATGCTCGCTATGTCAGTGCACCTGAAGCAATGTGGTGTCTTCTGAAATTGGAGATGCCTGAAAGGTCACATGCTGTCTATCGATTAGCTGTACATTTGCCACAAAGTCAGTTTGGTTTCAAATTGGAGAAGGAAAACATCCACAAATAAATTATTTACCCAATGATACCATTGAAATTTAAGTCGCATTTAAGAAGTTTTGGCACTTAAAAATCGTCTATTCAACAAAAAAATGGCAGAGGAAAAAAATGAAAATGAGGCTAAAGGAGACAGAGCCGTGAAAATCACTGCCAGGCACGTAGAAGTTACACAGGAACATAGGAGATACACAATATACCATTACAATCAACGGAAAATCCTTGCGAGCCATGTAACACATAAAAAAAAGACGCCTTTTTACAACCCTAACTTGCAACCAATAACATTAGTATTTAAAAATGCCATTTTACCCGCCTAAGCAAACGGTTTGGCCTTGCGCACGCAGCCTATGTACATTGCACACTTGGCACATTGCTGACACTTTCTCCTCAGATGTACATTTTCAGATGCAGGAAAATACAAATAGATTGTAAGCTCTTCAGAATATTGATTGCTGCATATTACATTTAAATAGGAAAAGTAAATTAATTTATTAATTCAAATGACTTTATTAATTCACTGTACTTTGATATCTGTCTTTGTGATAAGCGCAAAAGGTGATCGTTGCAAAGCAGGACACTTGAAGTACATGAGGGGAGAGGCTCACAATGAGCCCCGAAGGAGCACAAGCCTTACATTGTGTGATAAACAGCATTGCCATGCCTTACAATTTTATTGCCGTCATTTATGACGGGCAAGTCGCAAGTGTGTATATATGTTTGGTCTGGGCCTGAGTGCTGCTGGCACTGGGAGCTACAGTTCATTGAGGGAACCATGAATGCCAACATGTACTGTGACATACTGAAGCAGAGCATGATCCCCTCCCTTCGTAGACTGGGCCGCAGGGAAGTATTCCAAAATGATAACGACCCCAATCACACCTCCAAGACGGCCCCTGCCTTGCTAAGGAAGCTGAAGGTAATGGTGATAGACTGGCCAAGCATGTCACCAGACCTAAACCTTATTGAGCATCTGTGGGGCATCCTCAAACGAAAGGTGGGGAAGTGCAAGATCTCTAACATCCACCAGTTCCATGATGTCATTATGGAGGAGAGGAAGAGCACTCCAGTGGCAACGTGTGAAGCTTTGGTGAACTCCATGCTCATGAGGGTTAACGCAGTGCTGGAAAATAATGGTGCCCGCACACAATATTGACACCCTGGAATCAATTTGGACATTTCCACTTAGGGATGTACTCACCTTTGCTGCCAACGTTTTAGACATTAATGGCTTTGCGTTGAGTTAGTTTGAGGGGACAGCAAATTTACACTGTTATACATGCTGTACACTTACTACTTTACATTGTACCACAGTGTCATTTCTTCAGTGTTGTTACATGAAAAGATATAATAAAATATTTACAAAAATGTGAGGGGTGTACTCACTTTTGTGAGATACTGTACTTCTCTCACTCCCCCTCTCTCCTCTCTCGCTTTCTCTTCATCTATCTCTCCCTCCCTTCTATCTCTTTCTCTCCCCTCACTCTCTCTCTCTCCCTCTTTCTCTACCTCTTACTCTCTTTCTCCCTCTTTTTCTCCTCCCCTCTTTCCATCTCCTTCTCCCACTTTGCCTCTCCCTCTTCCCCTTGCCTCTTCCTCTTGCCCCATGTAAATCCCTCTAACCGCATTTCCCCCCCTCTCCCCATGTCTATTCTCTTCCCCCTTGCCTCTCCCTTGACTCTTCCTCTGCCTCCTTGCCTCTCTCCTTCCATGTCTTTCCCTCCATGCCTCCCCCTTGCCTCTGCTTCCCCATCTCCCTCCATGTCTCCCCCTCTCCCTCAATGTCTCCCCATTGCCTCTCTCTCCCCCTCTCCATCCATGACTCTCCCTCTCTCTTGTATCTTACCTCCTGCTCATTGCTGCCGGGTCTGCTGGGTCTTCCCTCTGCTGGCTCCTCCCCCTTCCAGCAGACAAAAGAGCAGAGAGCTGGGGACCGGGGGAAGGGAGCATCAGAGCCACGGGTGGTGGGAGGCAGGTGGGGGCATATTTGTCGCCCCCAAAGAAGTGACGTCTAAGCTTGAAATTTGGTGGAGTTACAGAGCTATTACATTCAACCATGCCTAAACCAAAAGGCCGGAAACGCAAGCTTGTAAATCCTTTTCGCGCACACAAGCTGTTAGGGGGCTTGAATAGATGCAGGCCGCATTTCCAATCCCAACCTGAAAACACAGAGTGCGACGCAGGCCTAACAGCCAATAGAAAGTGAGGAACAGCAATTAACATAGCAGGAAGGGGTTTTAAATGGCGCGAAAACAGTAAATCATTGACTGTGCTGTAGCTGAGCAAATGAACACACAGGTCTAGGCGTTGGTGGGTTTGTGAGCATTGGAGAGAGAGAGAAGGAGCTTTGTGAGTTTTTTTTATATTTTGACCTCTGATATATATTATCCCTTAATTTACAGCACACATAATTACTAATATCACATAATTCACCCACATAGATTAATACGTACACATAACTAACAAATAGCGGTAGGCCACAGCACATCTACCCCCCCCCAATACAATTACTATACTACGTATAATACTCACATTCTTGTTTTACATACACGTATTACATATATATAGTGCCTTGCAAAAGTATTCACCCCCCTTGACTTTTTACATATTTTATTACATTACACCCTTAAATTCCATGTCGCTCATTGCAGCCAGCAGCACCATCATGCATGTGAGCCTCGCAAAGCAAGGTGAAGCAGCCGCGCAGCACTTAGGCTGCAATGAGCATCGAAGGAGCTCATTGCAGCCAGCGGCGCAGTACTTAGGCGAGCCTCACAAAGCGAAGTTCCCCAGCGGCGCAGCACTGTTCAAGCGCGAAACTCTAAAAAAACAACAAAAATAACAAATCATGTACAAAAACCCTCATTGCAGCCAGCGGCGCAGTATTAAGGCAAGCGTCGTGAAGCACTGTGCAAGTGCGTAACTCTAAAAACCCACCAAAAAAATTAATAATGTACAAAAAATTATAACACACTCACACACAGCACAGGGGGAGACACAGAAAGCCTGGGAGTGAGATTGCAAGCGAATTTCCCCCATATTTGGTGTTTTTCGTCACTCGAAAATCACCTGAGCAAGAGAAAATATGGAGGACGAAAAAAGCAAAATTTCTGAAACTGCATGAAAACGAGGCTCAGCAACGCCAGGCTCGCAAAACGTACAAAATACACGACGCTGAAGACAGTAACACTTACACGAACAATGCAGGCACGCGGGACTTCCTAGTATATTATATTGATTTATCCTTATATTAATTTCATATATTACAGGAGGGTAGAAGAGGGGAGGAGGAAAGTGAGGAGAAAGGGAGAGTGAGGAGAGCCAGGTCAGGTAGGGGAGGTACAGGTGGAGGAGAGCAGGAGGTGGGAGGGATGTGCCCCTAGATGTAGGCACACAAGGAGTAGGGGCAGAGGGTCAGGGGCCTGATCCCAAGGGGGGTAGTGGGGATGAGGGACCGGCCCCAGGAAGAGAACAGGGAGGCCAGGAACCCCAGGCACAGTTGGAAGGGCAAGAGGTTGTGGCATAGTATCGGGCCCCCAATTATAGCCTAGAGGAAGTGAGAGATGTGAGGCCTAGCTAGAAGGCACAGGGCTGGAGTGAAATGGCTTCAGCTGTTGCGGCATTAGGTTGCAAACAGGGATGCAAAGTCTGTCAAACACAGCTATGATGACAGCTGGCTGAAGGGGAAGAGGAAGATGGCAGAGGAGGCAAGAGCTGCATGTGCAACCGGTGGTGGGCCACCAGTCAACATCACATACTGTGGATGGAAGCGGACCCTGAAGGAGTGGATTGAGCCAGCAGCAGTAGTGGTCCTACCAGGACAGGTGGACACCGGTGTGCCAAGAACCATTCAATGTGAGTATCATATCACATATGAACTGGGAGGGGGGGGGGGGCAACAAATCTCCTGAAGATAGCATGATGTTTGTATGTATGTATAATTAAGCTTTTTCTCTGGCTGGTGTATATAATGAGCTATATACCCTAGAATTATACTGGCTCCTACACCTCTGCCCACATAGTTAACTGACATACAATAGCACTGTAAGCCCTATGGTTATGACTGAAGATATATGGGGCATCAATAACCATGTACAGTGCCTTGCAAAAGTATTCACCCCCCTTGACTTTTTACCTATTTTGTTACATCACAGCCTTAAGTTCAATGTTTTGTTAATCTGAATTTTATGTGATGGATCAGAACACAATAGTCTAAGTTGGTGAAGTGAAATGAGAAAAATATATACATAAAACTATTTTTTAGAAATAGAAAACAGAAAATGTACATTTGCGTATGTATTCACCCCCTTGGTTATGAAGCCCATAAAAAGCTCTGGTGCAACCAATTACCTTCAGAAGTCCCATAATTAGTGAAGTGATGTCCACTTGTGTGCAATCTAAGTGTCACATGATCTGTCATTACATATACACACCTTTTTTGAAAGGCCCCAGAGGCTGCAACACCTAAGTAAGAGTCACCATTACCAAAGCCCAACAAAACTCACGGACCAGGCAAAGAGGGAATTAATCAGAGAGGCAGCACAGAGACCTAAGGTAACCCTGGAGGTGCTGCAGAGTTCCACAGCAGAGACTGGAGCATCTGACATAGGACGACAATAAGTTGTACGCTCCTTAGAGTTGGGCTTTATGGCAGAGTGGCCAGAAGAAAGCCATTACTTTCAGCAAAAAACAAAATGGCACGTTTTGAGTTTGCAAAAGGCCGTGCGGGAGACTCCCAAATTGTATGGAGGAATGTGCTCTTGTTTGGTGAGACTAAAATGTAACTTTTCAGCCATCAAATCACCCAAAGAACTGGTCAGAGTTGAGGGAAAGATGGATGGTGCTAAATAAAGGGATATTCTTGAGCAAAACCTGTACCACTCTTTGCGTGGTTTGAGGCTAGGACGGAGGTGCACCTTCCAGCAGGACAATGACCCCAAACATACTGCTAAAACACTTGAGTGGTTTAAGGAAAAACATGTAAATGTGTTGGAATGGCCTAGTCAAAGCCCAGAACTCAATCCAATAGAAAATCTGTGATCAGACTTAAAGATTGCTGTTCACAAGTGCAAACCATGCAACTTGAAAAAGCAGTTTTGCAAGGAGGAATGGGCAAAAATCCCAGTGGTAAGATATGGCAAGATCATAGAGACTTATCCAAAGCAACTTGGTATTCACTGCCTGGGCCCTCAAAAGCATTATCCAGCCATGCACAGCTGTTCCAGCCCCTTCCACCGGGCCTGTCATGGAGCCAACGAACAACCACACCAAACCTGACAACGTTGTCCTGGCCCCAGCCATCATCACAGCTGCCACCTGATTTAACAACATTGCAGCCATGGCAGGCCACAACCACTCCCACACAATGGGGTCCCTCAACATGGCCTCCCACACAATGGGCTCCCCCAACATGGCCTCCCACACAATGTGCTCCCCCAACATAGCCTAATACTCCAGCCCTCCTGCCAACACCTCAGGCCCTCCTACCGACACCTCAGGCACTCCTGCCAACACCTCTGGCACTCCTGCCGTCACCTCAGGCACTTCTGCCATCACCTCAGGCCCCAATGCTGTCACCTCCGGCCCCAATGCTGTCAACATCAGACCCAATTCTGTCAACACCACCACCCCTGACGTTGAGGGAAATCATGGCCCGTTTCACCAGGGAGGAACTGACACGGAAGAAACAGCCCACTGAGAGGCTCAGATTACTCAGAAGGCAGGTTCGGCTCACACACCAACCTGTCGACCAACAGATCGCTCCATTCTGAGGTGAGGAGGCACAACCGAAGGATGGAGAGATATGTGGAACTGGTGATTCGGGACAGATAGCAACTCATCCAATTATCCGAACGCCAGCTCATACCTCTCCAGCCTTCGGTTTCACAACTGCAACCCGAGACGTGGCCTCCTCATCTCAGACCTCACCACCAGCTCAACCTGATCCCCAGCCACCCAAAGTAGTGGCTCCCCACTCTAAAACACCACTTAGACGTGAAGGAGGGAGACGGTATGCGGGAACTAAAGGTGGGGGCCCAGTGCTGCATAAGAGGAGGTCTTAGGAACATCCACAAAGTCCTCCTCTTGATCACTCCTCACTGAATACTGATTAGTATATATGTTGACATACTATTGGCTGGCTACAGAGTGTGGACATGTCTGGTTATGTTTAACATTTCAAAAATTGATGTTCAATGTGGATTGACTTTGAGATGAGGTGTTGTAATTAATCAGAATATTGTTATGATTGATATCTTGTTCTTGTCTCTGTAGTTGTTAATAGCCGAATCTCATGACCATGAAGGCATGTTCTTCGTCTTCGAGCAGTACAATACCATCATGTGAGTTGTCAACAGGCCTTCGATCAGTATCATTCACCACTGCAGATGGATCTGAAATCCAATGTATGACTACATATCTCTTCACTAATGAACATGACTGGTGTGAGTTTCAATTGTAATAGTGTCCCGGCTGTAGTGTTGCACAGTCTTATTTGGATCTGCTAACCCAAACAAGTAGTATATTTCATCCCATTAACATTGTGAAAACGGATTAATGTATGTCATGTCATCCTCAAACAAAATGGATAATTTCCTTGGTTTTACATCAGGATCAATGTGTATGTGTTTACGGGTAATATGAATGGAGTAATCTGTCTAACCTTGATACCAACCATATACCAGTCCAATTGATCCCAATATTTATCTGATATGCTTACACATGGTTTATACAGGAATATGGAATTTGTTAGTATCACATGATCCATGATTTCTAGCATCTGTTTAATATAGCAGATCGGAACCATATATATGCAGTATGCGCATGGTTATTTTTATGAAATGGAGTGTTATGTGATGTCCCTTTTTCACATCCGATTATGGTTACTGTGGTGTCCTGACCACATGTGACCTAGTAGATGCTATGCATACTAACAGTTAACCCTTTAGGTATCAACATCCTCCTGAAGGCCTGATTGGAATATAAAAGGTGATATTGTGAATACATTGATAGCAAAACACTTAATAGAAGGTCATCAAATGATAATGGGTATACATCTTGGCACAAGGCCACCAGCAATGGCGTGGGACTTTACAGGATGGCCATAGCAGAGATTGTTCCTGATGGAAGTGAGTTGGCCTCCATGTGTGTTTGGGGTCCTTCCTTTTTTTTTTCATTTTATTTGAGTTATCAAAACAATACATATTATTCAACATGCATACCCACAACACTGGAAACAGATGAGTCCATAAATTATACAAGAAAATAAATATAAAAGAAAAATCTTATAAAAGCAAACTATCCATGGGCTATTTTATGTCATCAAGGCAAATTCTTCATTTCTTTGTCACATACATATCCCACAAGTGCCAATTAGCAGAGAGGCCTTTTTTCAATAAACCAACTATGTAGTCTTTACCTATAGAATCTCTGTTTTTTACTATTGTACTTTAAAAACTTTGCCCCATGTTGGGATTTGAGTAAGTTTCCAATATTTTACAAATAGCCATTTTGCTATCAATATTATGTGGGATAATACATATATACCTTGTGAGGTTGGCAAACTTATATCCAAGTGTAATAAAACCAATTGAGGAGTACATCACATCAGTTTCTCAATTATCCTAGAAATCTGATTACAGCATTGAATCCAAAATGCTTTGCTTTTTCACATTCCCACCATACATGCAAGATTGTACCTTGCTTTCCACAACCCTTACAACAAGTAGTTTTATATTTTAGATAATATATATTATTACTATCTGGTACTAAATACAACCTTTGTAAAATTTTGAAATATAATTCCATTGTTGTTGTTGTTGTTTAGTCGTTCAGTCGCGTCAGACTCTCCGTGACTCTATGGACCAAAGCACGCCAGGTGCATCTCTCAGTCACTGTCCCTCTGAGCTCCATCAAGTTCATGTTCATTGCTTCAGTGACCTCATCTATCCATCTCAGCTTCTGTCGCTCCCTTCTTCTTGTGCCTTCAATCTCTCCCAGCATCAAAGTCTTTTCAAGGGAATCCTGCCGTCTCATAAAGTGGCCAAAATATTTGAGCTTCAGCCTCATGATCATACCTTCTAGTGAACAGTTTGTCTTGATTTCCTGAAGTATTGATTTATTGGATCTTCTTGCAGTCTAAGGGACTCTAAGCAGTCTTGTCCAACACCACAATTCAAAGGCGTCAATTCTACGGCGCTCAGATTTCTTTATGGCCCAGCTTTCACATCCATATGTTACTACTGGGAATACCATAGTTTGAACTATTACTTTTTATTACTTTTATTGTAACGCGCCAACATATTCCGTAGCGCTATACAGAGGAAATGAACAAGGAAAAATATACATTTTAACAAACTGCAAAAAGTGGAGGGCCCTGTTTTGAGCTTAGAATCTTTGTAGAAAGTGCTTTTTCCCAAAGCACTCTACAAGATTGAATACTCTCTACTTACAATCTAAAGGGGATGGAAGAGGCAGATAACAACTGTGCAGACCTTTGTTGATAGTTTATTATCCTTACGTTTCACTAGCTTGTCCAAGCATGCCATAGAAGCAAATGTCTTTTAATTGCATGACTACAGTCACCATCTGCAGAGATCTTAGATCCAAAGAAAATAAAATCTGTCACTGCCTCTACTTCTTCCTCGACTATTTGCCAGGAAGTGAGATTGCCATTTGCCATGATCTTTGTCTTTTTAACGTTGAGCATCAGGCCAACTTTTGCACTCTCTTTTTTTACTCTCATCAATAAGTCCTTTAGTTCCTCCTCACTTTCAGCCATCAGAATAGTATAATCTGCGTATCTAATGTTGCTGATATTCCTTTCAGCAATATTGATTACGGCTTTGGATTCATACAGTCCAGCCTTACGCATGATGTATTCTGCATATAAGTTGAATAAATCACATATATAGTTGTGAGCGTACGGGTCGTTGCTCACGCTTGCGGGCTCGCATAGCGAGCCCGCGGCCCTCGCGAAGCGAGGGCCGTGGCTCGCGAAGCGAGCCGCGGCCCTCGCGTAGCGAGCCGCGGCCCTCGCGTAGCGAGGGCACTGGGCAAGGGCCTCAGTTGCTGGCGAGGTCACTGGGCACGGGCCTCAGTTGCTGGCATGGAGCGCCGAAGGCGCTCCATGCCAGCAACTGAGGCCCCTCGCGAAGCGAGGGCCTCAGTTGCTGGCGAGGTCACTGGGCAAGGGCCTCAAACCCTCGCAAACTTCACGTCGCTACTCAAAAAACACGACACACAAATTACGACACTCGCTAAATTTTACGAGGAACGCAAACAACCTACGAAACACGTTACCACACATTACGACCTCGCAAACATCGGACGCAACACGCCGACATACAAACATTTAAAACACAATACATACACACAGCACATACATAAAAACCTTACCTACACCAAGAGGGAGCACCCAGGACCTCAAAAATGCAACTTAGACCTCGATTTTACTCGAAATAAAAGAGTTTTGAGACTAAAAAAAAATCTAAGCGACAGAAAAAATGGCCGCCGAACAAAACGAAAACGAGGCTACAGCACTCTAAACACCACAACAAACTCGCAAAACACCACAAGAAACTCGCAAAACGCCACAAACCACCTACGGATATTCATACCACACAGTGCACACATTCAGCATGCTTACACAGCAGCTCCACACCACTAATGCTGCAGCAACATCAACACAGATTGCCAGCTCTTCATCACAATGCTTCAAAATAGGTACAGTATATTCATTTAGTAATGTATTACATATTTCATTATTAGACACCAAACAGCATTAGCTACCTTACAATTTCATTGCCGTCATTTTTTGACGGGCAATTCGCTAGTAAGGTGATAATATACAGCCTTGTTGCACTCCTTTTCCGATCTTGAACCATTCTGTTGTCCCATGTTAGGTTATGACTGTGGCATCTTGGTCGACATACAGATTCTTTAGGATGAGGGTTAGATGATCTGGTTCTCCCATCTCTTTAAGGACATGCCACGTTTTATTGTGATCCACACAGTCAAAGGCTTTCAAATAGTCTATGAAGCAGAAGTAAATGTTTTTGGAACTCTCTTGCTTTCTCTATTATCCAGCGGATATTGGCAATTTGATTAACCAGATCTATTTCCCATTCTTTTATCCCTCTAGATTTGTCAAATGGGGAATTAGCAGATATGATTTTACTACACTTGGAGATCAAATGCACGTCCTCGCCCTTAGTTATCAATTCTTCCATTACCGATAAAATTTCCATATTCGTCTTTTTAAATCCTCCCTGCAACAAGGCTCTATAATTTAGCAAAGTAAAGCAACTTAAATCAAATTTAAGTTCTAATAAGGTACCCCCTGAACACAGATAACCTATATTATAAATACCTTTTTTCTTCCAAAATTATATATCTAGATTTTTATTTTTGGCTGTCAGAATTTCTATTGGTGCAGCCAAAGATGGAAATTGTGACAACTTCACTCTTGTTCTAGACTTATACCAACATTTTGCCAAGGATTTTACACCCCTAGGGACATTTTTAAATATTGAAAGCATAAATTCAGACAGCCACAAGATGGTTTGGATAGGCACCTCTGATACTAATTTGACTTTTTTTTCCAACTAGATTTCTTATATAGTGAGCTCCATCCAATCACTTGCGAGATCGCTATACTGTCATGAATATCCTGAATTGATGGTATTGCTAAACCTCCCATTTCAAATTTTCTATTGGAAATATTGGCATTTATTCTAGGTCTTTTGCCTATATATATATATATATATATATATATATATATATATATATATATATATATATATATATTATAAATCTATCCAGTATTTTTTGTATATTTCCAAGAATACATTTAGGTATACGTTCAGGAAGGCACCTAAAAAGATATATTATTTTGGGGATTATACTCAGCTTTATTGCTGTTATCCTTGAGGACCATGACAGATTTAAAAATTTCCAGTCGTTTAATAATAATCTACTTTGTTTTATAATTCCTGCCAGATTATTTTTCAGTAAATTATCCATTCTGAAAGAGAATTTAATCCCCAAATTAGTTATATATCTTGTCTTCCAATTATATGGTTATAAATTTGACAACTTTCTTATTTGTTCCACATCAATAACTCTGGAAATTATATCCATTTTGAAATAATTGATTCTAAAATAGGAAACTTTACTAACAACAATTGATATAAATAAGAACAAGAGACTTCAGGCTATGTTAAGCTTAATACTATGTCGCCCGCAAACATCCTTATTTTGTAATTGGTATCTCCAATCTGTAACCCATAGATATTCTTGGATTCTGTAATCAATGACGCCATGGGTTCTATAAATAGTATAAATAAAGTCTGTGATAAGTGGCAACCCTGGCGTGTGCCATTTTTTATATCAAAATTCTGTGTTTCAAATCCAGGGCCGAATATAAATGCTTTTGGATTAATTTATAAAGCTTTAATCACCTTTGGTGCAAACTCTGCTAATCCAAATTTCTGGAGCACTGCTTCAAGAAAGTCCCAGCTGATCCTGTCAAATGCTTTTTCGGCATCCAATGACAGGGTCAGCATGGGTAAATCGATTCCCCTGCCGTATGACATAATATCTACCAAACGCCATGTATTATCTGAAGACTGTCTCCCCTTAATAAAGCCTGATTGATCGTAATGAATCAACTTGAGCCTCACTTCTGTAGTGGGGAAGCTTTTAGGGTTAATAAGGGATAATATACAAGAATATGTCTATTTGAACAGGATTATAAGTAGGAGTCAACATGGATTTATAAAGGGATAGGTCATGTCAAACAAATCTAATTAGTTTCTATGAGGAGGTTAGTAGGAACCTGGATCAAGGCAACTCAGTGGATGTAGTCTTTTTGGATTTTGCAAAGGCTTTTGATACAGTGCCACATGGGAGACTATTGGGCAAACTAAGGGATACAGGAATTGCAGTAAATATCTGCTCATGGATTGAGAGCTGGCTAAAAGACATGAAGCAAAGGGTTGTTGTAAATGGAACATACTCCAATTGGACTAATGTGGTAAGTGGGGTTCCTCAGGGTTCAGTATTAGGTCTTCTCCTTTTTAACATATTTATTAATGACGTAGAGGTAGGATTGGAGTGTGGGGTCTCCATTTTCGCTGATGACACAAAGTTGTGCAAGGTAATTAAATCAGATAATGATGTGCTTTCCCTCCAAGGGGATTTACATAAAATTGAGGAATGGGCATCTAAATGGCAGATGAGATTGAATACGAATAAATGTAAAGTTATGCATCTGGGAAGGAAAAATAGCCATGCAATTTATAATCTTAATGGAGCAAGTCTAGGTGTATCAGATATTGAAAGGGATTTGGGCGTGCTTGTGGACAACCACCTAGGTAACAGTGCTCAAAGCCAAGCAGCAGCTGCAAAGGCAAATAAAATATTAGCATGTATTAAGAAGGATATAGAAGCCAGGGAAGCAAATATAATTCTGCCACTATACAAATCTCTAGTACGCCCTCATTTGGAATATGGAGTACAATTTTGGGCACCACTTCATAAAAAGGACATTTTAGAGCTGGAAAAGGTACAGAGAAGGGCAACAAAACTAATAAGGGGAATGGAGGGGCTAAGTTATGAAGAAAGACTAACCAAATTAAACTTATTTTCTCTAGAAAAAAGGCGTCTAAGAGGAGATATGATTACCTTATATAAATACATCCAGGGTCAGTATAAAGATTTGTCAGGGGAGCTTTTTGTGCCAAGAGGTTTTCAACTGACAAGAGGACATCCCTTGAGGTTAGAAGTAAAAAGATTCCACCTCAAAGAAAGAAAAGGGTTCTTCACAGTAAGGGTGGTTAATCTGTGGAATTCTCTACCAGAGGAGGTGGTGACAGCGGATTCGATTGATAACTTTAAAAGGGGACTAGATTTATTTCTAATTAAAAAGGGAATTCAGGGTTATCATGGATAATTAGAGAGACTGTATTGATCCAAATTTTTTACATTTCCCTTTGAGACAATTGGCTAAGTCTCGCTTGTGTTTTTTTTTTTTTTTTTCTATTTGCCTTCCTCTGGACTAATTAATAATAAAAAAAAAAAAAACATTAAATAATTAATTAACAACTAATGAATTAATAGTTAATTCGCATATTGCAGATCAGAGGAGATCTTAAAAGGTTGAACTTGATGGACTGAAAGTCTTTTTTCAACCTTAAATACTATGGGCCTCATTCTATTATCGGCCGTAGGAGATGCGGGGTCGCAAGGACCGTCCGCAAGCTATTCGGCTATTCTATTCCCCTCCGGCCGGGGATTCTGGCAGGCTTGCGGCCGGCGCCTTGCTATCCCTTGTGGCCGCTCGCGCCGGAGGAAAGCCTTTGATCTAAAACGTCCGCAAGAGTTTCGGCCGCAAGAAAAGCCCGGTTGCTATTTAATTGCTCCGGGAACCCTCTCTGCAAGGCTAAAACCGAGCCGCAGCTTACTTGCAGGAAAAAGGTCCCGCTAGCACCAATTAAGCACATTATAAAGCCGAAATAAAGCCATCCTGCACTCTTATGAGACTATAAAGTGATTGTAGGTGTTAGCAAAAATAGCACAACATTCCCCTACACTCAAATCCGTAAATAAATTATTTTTTAATTTATGTCAAAAATCCATGTAAAAAGTCCCGAGGGCTTGGAGCACCTCAGACCCGCCCACGCTGCAGCCGGAAAATAAACAGTTAATGTAAACTCGGGTTTGGGCTGATGTGCAAGCTTGAGAGGGGGTTGCTATTAATCATAATGTCCCCCAATATGATCCCTAGCATTTACAGAGCTGTACAGTGCCGTCTTGAATTTATTTTTGCGTTTAAAGTTTTCTGAGCTTACGGCCGGTTGCAAGATATACGGCCGGCCGTAAGGGGAGATCCTTTCGGGGCCGTATAATTGAATTGCAAGATAACGGAACCCCCGCAAGGAATCGCAGCCTTGCGGCCATTTTACGGCTGATAATAGAATGAGGCCCTATGTAACTATGTAACTATGTAACTTAGGCATTTAAATGGTTTAAACTATTTGTCAGAATTTTCAAGTACAGTTTTATATCTAGATTTATCAACGATATGGGGCGATAACTGTCATATTCTTCTGGATCTTTATCTTGTTTTGACAAATTCGATATTTTAGCTTCCGAAAGTTCGGATAATAATTTTCTCATTAAACATATTACATAGATGTTCACTTAGAACTGTTGAAAACTTATGATAATACATTAGCTCAAATCCATCAACCCCAGGGGCCTTTTTTTTCCCCTTTCTTTTTATATCCCCAATTTTCTCTTTAGATATTTTCTTTTTTAGAGTTTCTAGATCTTCCTCTTATTGTTAGTATTTATGGGTGCTTGTCTAAGTAGCAGTGCCTGAGCGATAAGTGGTGCAATGCAGTGTAATAGCCTGGGAAGTTTAATTTTATACAAAAAATCCCTTATTTCATTTTTCTTAGGTATCACATATTTAGGGTCATGTTCTAAATTATATAAGGCCTTATAAAAATTAATGAATATCTCAGTCATTTTATCTGGATGTGTGTATGATAAATTATCTGGGCATTTCAATCTCAATATTTTATTTTGTATTTGTTGTTTTTTTATTTATTAGCCAAAAATGTTCCTGTTTTATTTCCAGAGGGAAATTGATTTTGTTGATATTTCCAGATCAACCTATCTGCTTGACATTGTAAAAAAAACATTTATTCGCAGACATACTTTATTAATTTCTACCAAGATAACTTTAGTGGGTGCTATTTTATTTTGACATTGCAGTTTTTCTAAATCAATATAAAGTTGTCTCAATGGTTTTCCTCTCTGTTTTTTCATTTCGGCCACTCATGAGATCATAATGCCACAAATGTAGGTTTTATGTGCGCACCATAATACTGAAAAAAATACTTAAAAAAAAGTATGAATTCCTCTCTCATAAAATCAGTCTTGATTTTTAAACAGCAATGGTTCTATTCTCCAGTATTTCTTTATATATTCTTCAATTATATAATTTATAGTTACACTAACCACGAAATGGTCAGACCAAGGAGATAGGTCTATTTTTACATCTTTAGTTATATTTATAGTCGGTGTATCCACCAATACATAATCTAATCTGGAGTATGAGCCATGGCAATTAGAGAAAAAGTATATTGACTTTCAAAAGGGTGCAAAAAAAAGTATATTCCCTTTCAAAAGGGTGCAACAATCTCCAGATACCAAAAAGATCCATGTTGTTAATTTCTCTTGCAAATCCCATCAATATAGTAGATACCTGATTTTCTGACCTCATCACATTTCCAGATGATTTATCTAACCATATTAAAGTCACCACATAGAATTAGAAAACCCCTTTTCTACTTTCTTTACTGCTTTTAGAATTTTCCCAAGAAATGTTACCTGTTTTTATTAGGTAGATACATATTTGCAAGAGTAATACTACCATTTACAGTGCCAATCTAAATAATATATCTGTCTCCTGTAAGCACATGATGTCTGCTTTATATTTGATATAGTTAGTAAATGCAACCTTTCTTTTGGTTGGAGAATTTCGCCCATTGACATTATGTGAAATTATCTTAATCACCATAGTTTGCTTTTTCTTCATTAAAGACTAATTTAATTGATTTCCTGTTTTCTCTTGAACCAACAATTTATAACAATCATTCTCATCTTAAATACAACCCCCCATTCAAACAAACGCCAAGATGTCCAAATCATGTTCATTTATACAGGGCTGTAAATGCCAATCTATAGAAATGGTAGGTGATTGTACTCTAACAATCTAAATAAGGAGGTCATTGCTATATAAAATCATTTTTCCAAAATAAACCTTTAACAAATATATATATAGAGAGAGAGAGGGAATTGGTTATAAATATCTTCCTTCTCCGTTTCTTCTCCCCTTACTCTCCTCTCCATACTCCACACTCTTGCCATCTTTTTAAACTCTGTGAAAAATGGTGATTTTCCCTGAAACTTCCATTATTAATATTTAAATATATTTTTATATATTTACTCTTTCTACTCATTCTTCTATTTATGTCCTCTATATCTTTTACTGTCTAGTTTCCATGTCTAACACTTTACTACATTTTTACTTCCAATATGTGGTTCAATTATTTTGTTCTTCTATATTCTTTTTGTCTCTAAAGGAAAACAACTTAAAATTTTGTATCCGATTATTAATCCCTTATTAGTTTTAATGATGAATATCTTTTGTGATTTTTGTCTATCACCAATATAATTTTTCTCATTTTCTACTTTATTTTTGCTGACTTTTAATGACTAAGTTACATAGTTACATAGGGCCTCATTCTATTAACGGCCGTAGGAGATGCGGGGCCGCAAGGACCGGCCGCAAGCTATTCGCTTATTCTATTCCCTTCCGGCCAGGGATTCCGGCAGGCTTGCGGACGGCGCCTTGCTATCCCTTGCGGCCGCACGCGCCGGAGGAAAGCCTTTGATCTTAAACGGCCGCAAGAGTTTCGGCCGCAAGAAAGCCCCGGTTGCTATTCAATTGCTCCGGGAACCCTCTCTGCAAGGCTAAAACCGAGCCGCAGCTTACTTACAGAAAAAAGGTCCCGCAGGCACACAATTAAGCACATAACAAAGCCATAATAAAGCCATCCTGCACTCTTATAAGACTATAAAGTGATTGTAGGTGTTAGCATTCATAGCACAACATTCCCCTACACTCTAATCCGTAAATATTTTTTTTTTAATTTATGTCACATATCCATGTAAAAAGTCCAGAGGGCTTGGAGCACCTCAGACCCGCCCACGCTGCGGCCGGAAAATAAACAGTTAATGTAATCTCGGATTTGGGCTGATGTGCAAGCTTGAGAGGGGGTTGCTATTAATTCTCATGTCCCCCATAATGATCCCTAGCATTTACAGAGCTTTACAGTGCTGTCTTGAATTTATTTTTGGATTTAAAGATTTCTGATCTTACGGACGATTGCAAGATATACGGCCGGCCGTAAGGGGATAGCATTGCGGCGGCGTATAATTGAATTGCAAGGTAACGGGAGCCCCGCAAGGAATCGCAGCTTTGCGGCCGATTTACGGCCGATAATGAGGCCCATAGTAATTAGGTTGAAAAAAGACTTTCATTCCATCAAGTTCAACCTTTTAAGATCTCCTCTGATCTGCAATATGCGGATTAAATATTAAATAATTAGTTGTTAATTAATTATTAATCAATTATTTAATCATTTATTTATTTTTATTTTTTTAATTATTAATTAATCCAGAGGAAGGCAAACAGAAAAAAAACCCTAGTGAGACTTAGCCAATCGTCTCAAAGGGAGAAAAAAAATGAATTCCTTCCTGACCCCAGATACTGGCAATTGGATTTCTTCCTGGATCAATACTGTCTCTCTAATTATTCATGATAACCCTGAATTCCCTTTTTAAAGTTATCTATCGAATCCGCTGGCACCACCTCCTCTGGAAGAGAATTCCACAGATTAACCACCCTTACTGTGAAGAACCCTTTTCTTTCTTTAAGGTGGAATCTTTTTACTTCTAACCTCAAGGGATGTCCTCTTGTCAGTTGAAAACCTCTTGGCACAAAGAGCTCCCTTGAAAAATCTTTATACTGACCCTGGATGTATTTATATAAGGTAATCATATCTCCTCTTAGACGCCTTTTTTCTAAAGAAAATAAGTTTAATTTGGTTAGTCTTTCTTCATAACTTAGCCCCTCCATTCCCCTTATTAGTTTTGTTGCCCTCCTCTGTACATTTTCCAGCTCTAAAATGTCCTTTTTATGAAGTGGTGTCCAAAATTGTACTCCATATTTCAAATGAGGGCGTAGAGATTTGTACAGTGGCAGAATTATATTTGCTTCCCTTGCTTCTATACACTTCTTGATACATGCTAATATTTTATTTGCCTTTGCAGCTGCTGCTTGGCTTTGAGCACTGTTACCTAGGTGGTTGTCCACAAGCACTCCCAAATCCCTTTCAATATCTGATACACCTAGATTTGCTCCATTAAGATTATAAATTGCATGGCTACTTTTCCTTCCCAGATACATAACCTTACATTTATTCATATTAAATCTCATCTGCCATTTAGATGCCCATTCCTCAATTTTATGTAAATCCCTTTGGAGGGAAAGCACATCATTATCTGATTTAATTACCTTGCACAACTTCGTGTCATCAGCGAAAATTGAGACACCACACTCCAATCCTACCTCTAAGTCATTAATAAATATGTTAAAAAGGAGAGGACCTAATACTGAACCCTGAAGAACCCCACTTACCACATTAGTCCAATCCGAGTATGTTCCATTTACAACAACCCTTTGCTTCTTGTTTTTAAGCCAGCTCTCAATCCATGAGCAGATATTTACTGCAATTCCTGTATCTCTTAGTTTGCACAATATTTTCCCATGTGGCACTGTATCAAAAGCCTTTGCAAAATCCAAAAATACTACATCCACTGAGTTGCCTCCTCATACTAACCTCCTCATAGAAACTAATTAGATTTGTTTGACATGACCTTTCCCTCATAAATCCATGTTAACTACTACTTATAATCCTGTTCAAATAGATATATTCTTGTATATTATCCCTTTTTTTTTTTCTGTGTATACCACTAAATCAAAACTAATATCCTTTTTTTTAAGCTGTAATTTCCCATACTAATTGCCAATCTGGTATTTTAAGCAACAGTTCTTTTTTTTTGTCAGCTTCTTTAATAATGTTTGCAAACTCTCTTCTCTTTGTAAACATATAGGGGGATAGATCTAAGAAGATTTTTATTCCTTCAAATGGAGAGTCCAAGACTTTATTAATATAGCTAGATGTGACAATTGCTTCCTTTTATGGTAAATAATGTGTCCTCACAATCACATTTCTTGGTATTGTTTTATCCATATTATTTGGTAGAGGGATCCTATGGACCACTTCCAATTTACAGTCCTCTTTGGGATAGTCAGGTACCAGTCTATAGAACATGTCTCTAACGTACTAATCGAGATCTCCTCTGATTCGGAGGTTATACCGCTTTGAACGATCTTCTAAGTTACACACTTTTTTATTTAACTCCCCAATTAAATTTTCTAGTGAGGAAGTGTATTTCAATAGAGTATTGTGATCAATGATTAGTTTGTCAAACTTCACCACCAATTCCTCTGTTATGGAATTAACCTCTTTAATAGCTTTGGTATTATCCATAATTTGGTTTTTAAGTTTAAGATTTGTCTGAAATTCAATCAAAAGTTCTTTCATTTTTGAGCATGTTAGTTGTTCCTCTTCTTGGTAATTTACCTCATCCACATTGGAGGTTTGTTTTGTTTTTATAGGCGACCGATTAGGAGTTTTCTCCATAACTGAAATCTCGCCATTAGATGTCTCTACTAGCTCATTTTTATTTTGGGGGGAAAAGAAGTCAGTGGATTTTATAGAATCATTTTTCTTGTCTTGAACTTTTCTCTTTGCAGACATTGCTGCTTTCTTATTTGACATTGGTCTATTCAAGCCACCAAATTTACTTTACACCACAGCTTACTATATCTCACTTATAGAGCTGTTCTCTGGTCTACTTTTTAACTTGCAACCCAATCCACTATCTTTGGCATGCAAACCTTGTGGAACAGCACAGGCAGAGACCTAGCTAAATGTACTACAGTCCATAGGGTCACAGAGAGTCAAACATGACTGAAGGACTAAACAACAAGTAATAAAATGTTCCCCTGGTACTTAATCTACAGTATGTGATGTCGCTGTGTAATTTGGCCATTATTTATTTTCCCAATGTAGATGTGATGAGCGAGATGTATATGCAATTATATATATACTAGCGACTTGCCCGTCAAAAATGACGGCAATAAAAATTGAAGCCTGGCAATGGTGTTTGTCACACATTGTGAGCCTTTCCCCCCCTACTTTACTGGCCTTGCGATGAGCTCCTTCAGCGCTCATTTCGGGCCTTGCAATGAGTGGCTTTGGCGCTCATTGTTAGCCTCTCCCACCCTCTACTTTCTCTCCCTCCCCTGCTCTCTCTCCCTTGTTTCTCCTTCCCCTCTCTCCCTCCCCTGTGTCTGTTCCCCCTCTCACTCCCCTGTGTCTCTTCCCCCCTCTCTTGTTTCTCCTTCCCCCTCCCCTGTGTCTTTCCCCTCTCCCTCCCCTGTGTCTTTCCCTTCTCACTCGCCTTTGTCTGCCCCCCCTCTTTTCCCTGTGTCTTTCTCCCCCCTCCCTCCCGTGTCTCTTCACCCCGTCTCCCTCCCCTGTGTCTTGTATCCTCTCCTCCCTCCCCTGTGTCTCTTCCCCCCCTGCCCCTTGTCTCTTCCCCCCCTCCGCTGTGTCTCCTCCCCCATGTCCCACCCCTGTGTCTATTCCTCCTCTCCCTCCCCTTTTTCTCTTCCTCACCTCCTCTCCATCCCCTGTGTCTTCCCCCTCTCCCTCCCCTGTATCTTCCCCCCCTTTTTTCCCTGTGTCTTTCTCCCCCTCCCTCCCGTGTCTCTTCACCCCGTCTCCCTCCCGTGTCTCATATCCCCTCCTCCCTCCCCTGTGTCTCTTCCCCCCTGCCCCTTGTCTCTTCCCCCCTCCGCAGTGTCTCCTCCCCCATCCTGTCCCACCCCTATGTCTATTCCTCCTCTCCCTCCCCTGTTTCTCTTCCTCACCTCCTCTCCCTCCCCTGTGTTTCTTTTCCCCCTCCCCTGTGTCTCTCTTCCTCCTCCTCTCCCTCCCCTATGTCTCTCTTCCCCCTCCTCTCTCTCCCAGTGTCTCTCTTCCCCCTCCTCTCTCTCCCAGTGTCTCTCTTCCCCCCTCCTCTCCCTCCCCTGTGCCTCTCTTCCTCATTCCCTGTGTCTTTTTTCCTCCTCCTCTCCCTCCCCTGTGTCTCTCTTCCTCCTCCTCTCCCTCCCCTGTGTCTCTCTTCCCCCTCCTCTCTCTCCCCTGTGTCTCTCTTCCCCCTCCTCTCTCTCCCCTGTGTCTCTCTTCCCCCTCCTCTCCCTCCCCTGTGTCTCTCTTCCCCCTCCTCTCTCTCCCAGTGTCTCTCTTTCCCCTCCTTTCTCTCCCAGTGTCTCTCTTCCCCCTCCTCTCTCTCCCAGTGTCTCTCTTCCCCCTCCTCTCTCTCCCAGTGTCTCTCTTCCCCCCTCCTCTCCCTCCCCTGTGTCTCTCTTCCCATCCTCCTCTCCTTCCCCTGTGCCTCTCTTCCCCCTCCTCTCCCTCCAGTGTCTCTTCCCCTCCCCTGTATCTGACTTCCCCTGTGTCTCTCTTTCCCCCTCCTCTCCCTCCCTCATGTATCTCTTCCCCTCCTCTCCTCCACGTGTCTCTCTTCCCCTCTTCCCCCTGCCGTGTCTCTCTTCCCCCACTCCTCCCTCACCTCAATGCGTCTCAATGCTTTAGACGCGCACGCACGCTCATGTGCCCGTCTTCGCGTGAGCGTGCGCACGCGCCCGCACGGTAGTGCGCGCGCACGCCGTGCGCGCGCGTCCCACTTATGGGCGCGCGCAACCAGAGAAGAGGCTGCAGGGCTTATGTGGTGCCAGCATCAGTGGGGTAAAGGGAGCCGTGGAGTTGTTAAAACTGCGAGCTGTCGTCAGTTGCGGCCCTCGCTTTGCGATGGCCGCAAAGCGTGACGACAACTCGCAGTTTGACAATTATAATATGTGATATATATATTCCAAGGTACACATTAGAGCCTCTGTGAGTAAGATAGGGTTAATGTGACAAGCAGTTTCATGTTTTTATGTTGCTATTTAATCAGGTAGTGTGAGCCTCATTCAATTGAGCTTTTGGTAGATCCGGGCATCAGAAATGTAGCCTGCAAGTTATTTTGCTATTCAATTGGCGTCTTTTTGCAGGCTCTCATCGAGTTACGGGCTGCGGCCTCCGATTCGATGCAATGGTTAACATCGCAAGTTATTGCCCCGCCAAGCCTTTGATCTTTTAAAGCCGCAAGAGTTGCGAACGCTAAAATCGCAAATTGCTATTCAATTGCTTCGATTCCCCCTCACTAAGCAAGCCATCAAGATCGCAAATGGCAAAAATCGAACCACAAGTTAATGGTACCAAGGAGGACTCGCAAAGGGTTTAATGACATGTCCGGAGCACTTTAAATGCACATAAACACACACTACTGTACTTAACAGGGAAAGTGATGTTAGTTCTTAGAATTAGTAGAACAGTCTCAAGCTCGTAAATCGACCCACAAAAATACTTTATTTCATGTTTAAATTCTGTGTTATATCGATCACTGCAATCAATGTGTTAATACATATAATGGAACTCGCATGTAATAGAATATCATATTTACTGTTTGATCAATAGTGCATTATATCTGGAATGTGGGTCCGATCGTAACCTGTAGAACTTTAAAATGAATCAATTTTTCAAAGCCGTAATAATGATGATCTCTGTTTCCATTGGCTGATTCTATCTTGGGAGTTAATCATGTTAAAGAAGGCAAATGCTATATACGACAGCATGGTTTCCAAATTTCACTATCGGTCCATAACTTGCAGTCTTGAGCTCTTTAATAGCACCATAACTTGCGAACGCTGCGGGCCCAGGGCCTATACCTCCATAGCTTGCACCTCCTAATTGAATAAGGCTCTGTGTCTTTAATTGGTTTATGCATGTTGCAGCATGGCTTTTTCATATTGGCATATGCATGACCATTCCAACATATGATAAAATAAAAATTATTTTAAATGCCTATTTTGTATTTGGGGGTTGTTGTGTAAGTAATTGGAATGCCTTTCAATGCTTTACCCATATTTTAAAATCCATTGGTGTGTTTATATTGTCTTTTACAATTTTCAGAATTTGTCTGTAAGCCCTTTGCGGGTCCTATTTGGAGGCTGTAACATTTTTGTCTCCATTTGCCATTTACAGGTTTGAATGCCAGTGCGTCTTTGCGGGTTTGTAGCAATGTAATAGAGATTTGCCATTGTAACATTTACGGGCTTGACAGATTAAAGGCTTAGCTGAGACAGAGGGCGGATTTTGACGGCCCTTAGGGTGTTTCCGCCTGTAACCTGCAGATCATACGAAATTAATAGGGCTGACAGTTTTTAAATCAATTGAACAATCTACAAAGTTTGTAGGCGGATTCCTCTTACAGTCACACAGGAGAGAGTCTATCAAGAATTGTGATCTCTGTAGTATTCACATGAGTTATATCTCTCTGGACCATAGCTCCACTGGAAAAGACAAAAAAAAACGCCTCTGTTCCAAACACCGACAGTGTGCTCATTCAGAGAATGAATATAGTGCCAGTATGCAGTATGGGAACAAAAATAAAACTTACAGAGCCCTGTCATAACGGATGGTAGCAGAACCAGACATCCCGTGTCACAGGAGGCTAAATTAATTTTATCTTACTTCTAAGAAGGCTTACACGTATCAGATACTCACCTTCTGGGAGTTTCCACTTTCTTCCAGTTCTCTCGCATGTAGCCTTTCATATTCCACAGATGACACCTAAAACCACACCCACAGGGAAAAGGGTAGAGCCTATGCTCTGGAATGGGAAAAATGGGGGGGGGGGTTAATTAAGGGAATATTTGACACCTACCCCTGCCTCTCACATGCTCAGAAGCATACAGTCAACCATAAAATCCTGCTTGCTCTGTTCTGTACTTCATTCCATGAACTGGAAGATTTTTCATGCAAGGTTTTTATGTCAGCTACTATACACTTGGTGATAATGTTAGTTTGTTGCCCACTTCACAAAATGTAAAAGTTTTTTCAGTGATCTATCAAATACTATATATAAGCTGACCTCCAGTGTGCCATCTGCCAATTAAAGATAAAACAAGTAACAAAATATTCATAAATGTTAAGAAGCAGGGCACTCCACCAGCTTGTGGTAAGGGGATTTTAGATTTAAAATAAACTTTATATTAATAGTCAGCTTTGAACTGGATATGAATAATAAGGAGCAGATCCAGCTCCACCCCTCAAATATATATTCCATTACCTTCACATTCCTGAAGCACATACAGTAGATAGGTATCAACTCTCTCACATGTCAATATCGCTTCTTTTTTCTTCATTAAACATGAATGATATACCATTATTAAACACAATGATCAACATAAAACATTTCACAATTGTTTACATTATAAAGATAGTGCTTTTCCATACAAATTCTATCTGACATGTGGTGATATTATTAATATCAATCAAATTTATTAATATTAATACCAAATTACATATTTTATATATTTGCCAATTTCAACTATCTGAATTCTTATTACACAATATATATATATATATATATATATATATATATATATATATATATATATATATATATACATATATATAAGCTTTGGCCTCATAAAATAAACAGAACGGTATTATGTGATAATATATTTAATAATGAATAACATTACATCAAATCAATATCTTTCAGTATAACAAACAAGATTGTATAAACAATTGTAATAGATATCATATCAATGCACAACAATTGATAAAATATCAGTTATTATCCCATTATCCACATAATTACATAAAACATGCCCAATAGGCTTAATATAATTGATATGGTAATTATGATATCATAGATGGTTTGATTATTTTGGTATGTTTATGTCTATTTATTAAGACACCATATCATTTTAATATCATATAACTTTAATAGTCTAATTATGATATTTTCTCAAATTCAAAAGGAAAAATGTTTTCCATTACAATTAGGTACTAAATCAAAATATGTGGGATTGCTATAACATTTATGATATTTAAAAATGAATCTGTAATTTGTATGCCGAGTTACAAGTTACAAGATTATAGTGATATATATATATATATATATATATATATATATATATATCAGATAAATATTGATACAGCAATCTACTTTATAGTAAATTAAAAAAAAATTCCATAACTGCAATGAAAAGAAAATATAGCGAAATAGGAAACGTATACAGTATACAATACCCAATTCCAATGTCTCGTGCTTGGTTCCAACAAATAATAAGTCTGAACCTTTTCTTTGTTTCAAATGAATTTCCTGTTCTTTGCATGTAAGTGTGTAAATTATTTTGTGAGTGAGCTGTGAAAGTTTGTTATTAGATCTTGGAAAATACATTTTGAATATATGTGTGTTTTGGGAGTGTTCCAACAGTATGTGCAAGGAGTATGTTATGGGTATATCTCTGTGAAGATCAGTTTGCCCTTAACGAATATACTGTCATGTTTTAAAGGACAGTTGTAGAAAAGGACACGTAATTCCAATTCTTGTCCACAAGTTGTCACTGCAGGAGGTTGGGGTAATTACAGGCCCTCCGTTCTGTTTGCCGCACTGATTCTCTGTGGGTGCGGCCCAGTGATCCACCTCCAAGAGGGGCCAGCCAAGCCCACGGCTTCCCCTGCCTCCTGATTGGCTCTCCTATTTCTGTGATTGGTTACTTCTAATCTGGGCGGAGAGTTTGCATATGTTCAGCCCACTGTGATGTAAATCCTTTTGTGTAGGGCCTGTTTTGAAATGCTGTGAGAGAGTCCATATTAGACCACGCTTTCTGGAATACATTGGAAATGGTGTAATTTCTTTAAGTGGGAAGATGTTTATTATTTTGCTATGCTAGAAATCACTTCACTATGCTGAGTCGGTGATCCTAATAAGACTGCCGGTCACCAAGAGGCCATTCCTTCTGAGAAGATTGCCAGCTATAAGAGGGTTATAAGAGGGGGATTCCTGTAACGCAAAGGCAGGAAGTATTGGAGCTGAATAGCGCCCCTATCTGGGATCTTCGCAAACTCCTAAATATGTTTCTGAATGTCTGTCCTCAATGGAGTCTATTTTCCTCTTAGGCTCTCTGTTTGGAGTGTGTGTTCCCTAGACTTCCAAAGGAATGTGTTCTTCTTAGGAGTCTCATTTTCATTCCTTTGTCTCTCACTATTATACTAGAGCTTAATTTTCTTATCAGGAATTCCAATCAAGCTATGTGTTTAGTAACCAATTTGAAACCATAATGATGTCAGAGTTGTTAACAGTAAGAAAAATATATTCTTGTCCCATATGGGGCAAAACTTTAAAGGCATATTAAAGTGAGGTGGGTTATGAATGCATCCTGTAGAGAAGCATCATAACCCACCTAGCAAAAATGTTTGCATGAAAAAATGCATTAAAAAAAAAAAAAAACATTTTTGCATAAAAAAAAAACAAAAAAACTGTTGCAGGTGATGTTTACACCCTCAGGATTGAGCTAGGCTTCTCGTGGTATGATTTTGTAAAAGTGTACCCAGTCCATGTGACAATGCTCAGATATGCAGCCAATCAGCAATGCTGAATGCAGCCAGCATAGATGACTATTACACTGGGTCCTTAAAGGACCATAAATCAATATTCGGTAAGTAGAAATGCTTGAGCAGTTACACAGTTGCTCTTTAGACATACACCCTCTCCTTGATAAATTCTGACAAATTATAATTGTACTGAAACCAAACATTTCAGCTTTTCTTCCTATTCTAATTTGTCTTTTAGGCGAATGAGCATTTATGCTTGATTTATGGTCCTGCAACGACCTGCAAGAGCCAGCCATGGTCTCTGTGCATGTGTCTCTCTGTGTGTGAGTGCATGCAATTTACTGGGGCTGGGGGAGCTAATGGGGCAATTCACTGGGGGTGGGAAAGGTCACAGGGTCAATTCACTGGGGGTGGGGGAGGTGATGAGGTAAATCATTGGGGCTGGGGGGTTACAGGGGCAAATCACTGAGGCTGGTGGAAGTATCACCTGGGATGTAGATAAAACAATCAGCGAATGAAGGGACACAGACCTTGTTCTGGGTATTACATAAATCTAAGGGAAAACTGCCAGTTCAATCCCCAGGCCAAAAATATATAATGTTTTATGTATGATAATTTCAGCTGGGATTTTCAGGGGGCGTCAACATTGATAGAAAACAGTTTGCAAATGCAAGACATTCAGCCAACTTTAGGGTAACTGTTTAAATGTTTATTTTGGTATTTTTTCATGAAAAATATTTTTTTTCATAAATGACTAATTCACCACTATCAGATGCATTAATATCCCAGCTTACCTGCATATGCCTTTAAAGTCAATTTATATCTTGGAATACCAAATTGCACCCTTGTACCATCAATTTACAATGAAAAATGATCTTGATCTTTGATCTTAAAGTAATAGGTAAAACTAATATCTACTTTTTACATTTCAATGTAAAACTTTCACATGTTACATACCATAGACACATTTATTGACGGGAACCCAGACACCTAACTATTTATCTATGGGAATTGTTAGGGAATATTTTTCTAAATTATAAACTTAGGCTCCTATTCAATTGAACAATTGTTTGTTACTGGAGCCCGTAATGTAGCCCATAAACTAATTTGCTATTCAATTGGCGTCTCTTTAGCGAGCCAAAAACGATCTGCGGATTACAGGCTGAAAATCACTGCGGTTGCCAAAATCGTAACTCCCAACCCATCTAAGCCTTTGATCTTTCAAACCTGCAGATGTTACAATCGCTAAAATCGCAAATCGATATTAAATTGCTACAATTCCCCAAGGACGCAATTGCAGTCAAACCCACAAATGGCAAATGTAGCTAAATTTATTATGGGTTCAAAATTGGATTCGCAAATGGTTTACAGACTAGTTCTTAACACTGCAAGGGACAATAAAAACAGACTACTGGACTTTAAAATATGGGGAAAGCCATGGAAAGAATTAGAATTCATTGCTCAACAATTCCCAATGAACAAATATGCCTTAAAAAATATATTTTTTTCATATGTTGGAATGGTCATGCATATGACAATATGAAAAGTGTGGCTGCAAGATGCTGAAAGCAATTAAAGAGACACTACTTGATTAAATTGTGACACAAAAACATGCCTGCCATTTTATCCTTTTTTACTCAAAGAGGCTCTAATGTGGATCCTAAAAATATCTCACTCATCAGATCTACATTGGAAAAACGAATAGTGGCCAAATTACACCGTCACATTACATATAGCAAGTACCAACTCTCTGTGACCCTATGGACTGCAGCACACTTAGCTTTGTCTCTGTCTGTGCTTATCCACAAGGTTTGCATGGCAAAGATACTCATCGTAGGACTGATACTCATCGTAGGACTGGTTAAACCCGTTGCACTTAGGCAATGAGTGTCAAAGGCGCTCATTGCCAGCGAGCCTCGCATAGCGAGGCGAGTCGTTAAACCCGTAGCACATAAATAACCCTGGCACTCATGGGGGTCAATACAGACACCCATAAGCCCATAAATAACCCTGGCACTCAAGGGGGTCAATACAGACCCCCATAAACCCTTAATTAACCCCGTCACTCATGAGGGCCAATACAGCCCCCCATAAGCACTTAATTAACCCTGTCACTCATGGGGGTCAATACAGACCCTCATAAACCCCTACTTAACCCTGTCACTCATGGGGGTCAATACAGACCCCCATAATACATATCATTAACCCTGTCCCTCATGGGGGTCAATACAGACCCTCATAAGCCTATATTTAACCCCATCAGTCCCATAAGGGTATATTATGATTATTACGGGCCTGTTACAACCCAACATTAACCACATAAGTGCCATGACGGTCCTCAAGGACCATCATGACACTAAGTATAAAAACTACACTGCACTATAACCTCCCAATAAAACATTAAATATCAACTAAACACCCTCTACACTAACCTATTAACACCTACACTACCTACCTACACTACCTACCTACCCCCTAATAACCCCCCACCACTCTAATTACAAAAAACAAAAAAAACTAAAGTTGCCACAAATAAAATATCTACATTACAGAAAATAAAAAAACCTAAGTCACAAAAAATAAAAAAAGGAACATTACAGAAAATAAAAAAATACAATACAACCCCCCTCCCCCACTACAAAAAAAAAACAATTACACACCTGAAAAGGAAATACATATAATACATACAATACAATACAATTCATACAATATAAATAAAATGAAATACAATACAATACACCCCTATCTAATATACAATACATCCTATGGGCCTCATTCTATTATCGGCCGTAAACCGGCCGTAAGGCTGCGATTCCTTGCGGGGGTCCCGTTACCTCGCAATTCAATTAAACGATCTCCTCTTACGGCCGGCCGTAAATCTTGCAACCGGCCGTAAGCTCTGAATTCTAAAAAGTCAAAATTAAATTCAAGACAGCTCTGTAAAGCTCTGTAAATGCTAGGGATCATATTGGGGGACATGAGGATTAAAAGCAACCCACTCTCAAGCTTGCACATCAGCCCAAACCCGAGTTTAAATTAACTGTTTGTTTTCCGGCTGCGGCGTGGGCGGGTCTGAGGTGCTCCAAACCCTATGGACTTTTTACATGGATATTTGACGTATATTAAAAAATATATATTTTACGGATTTGAGTATAGGGGAATTTTGTGTTATTTTTGCTAACACCGAAAATCACTTTATAGTCTTCTCAAAGTGCAGGATGGCTTTATTTGGGCTATATTTCGTGCTTAATTGGTGCTAGCGGGACCTCTTTCCTGCAAGTAAGCTGCGGCTCGGTTTTAGCCTTGCAGAGAGGGTTCCCGGAGCAATTGAATTGCAAATAGGAATTTCTTATGGCCGATTTCCTTGCGGCCGTTTTAGATCAAAGGATTTCCTCCGGCACGAGCGGGGTTGCAAGGGATAGCAAGGCACCGGCCGCAAGCCTGCCGGAATCCCGGCCGGAGGGGAATAGAATAGCCGAATAGCTTGCGGCCGGTCCTTGCGGCCCCGCAACGGCTGCGGCCGATAATAGAATGAGGCCCTATATATCTAATAAACATCACCCAATCTATCTAATATACAAAAAATACTATCTATCTAAAATACATCCTATCTATCTAATATACATGCCCCAATCTATCTAAATAAATACCACAATCTAATATACAATACATGCTATCTACTGTATAGAAAACACATACCCCTAGCTAACATACAATAAATGCTATCTATATATAAAATAATCTGATTTTAAGCTAAAATAAAATAATTAAGACCACTTATCTTTGCAGATGTCCCTTCAGAGCAGCCACCTAGAGAAAAAAAATTAGTGCAACACATTTACAGTAAATAAATAAACATTTTAAACATTCAAAATATTCTACTCACCTTTCCAGCATGTCCCCGATCTTCTTCTTTTCTTCTTCTCCGGTGCAGCCCCTGCTAAAAAACCCCATAACATTAGTACACATACATAAACATAATCAAAGTAAAATAAACATAATCTACATTGTACTTACCTCCCCGTCTCTGGCCTCCTCCTCTTCTGCCCCGCCCTGGAACCACGCTCTAAAAAAATAAAATAAAAAAAATAACGTAGATTCATACTCGCGGACCTCCCCGATGCTAATGAGCCTCCCAAAACCTTTTCCGGAAGACAATAGGCAATGGCGCCTTCTGATTGGTTGAAAACGCTGTCTATCAAATTCACCCAATAAGGAGGCTCCAATGTGTGAGCCAATCAGAAAGGGATACATCCTAAAATCCCACTCTGATTGGATAATGCACTTGTCAATCTTTATTTAAACCAATCACAAGGCGCAGATGCCTTCAGCCAATCACAATGGGATACACCCCCACGTACTGATTGGCTGAAGGCATTTGCGACTTCTCATTGGCTGTTGTCAATGTCAATCAGTATTACAGCCAATGGGAAAGCGCAGATGTCTTCAGCCAATCACCCCGTGGGGGTGTATTCCATTGTGATTCGCTGATGGCAATAAAGCCTTCTGATTGGTTCAAATAAAGATTGACAGGTGCGTTATCCAATCAGAGTGGGATTTTGGGGTGTATCCCTTTCTCGTTGGCTCACAATTGGCGTCTTCTGATTGGCTGAATTTGATAGACAGCGTTTTCAGCCAATCAGAAGCCGCCATTGTCAATTTTCTTTGAGAAAAATCTGTAGGAGGCTCATTAGCGTCGGGGACATCCGCAAGTGCGGATCTCTTCTATTTTTTCTTCTACAGCGCGGATTGTTCCAGGGCCCATCCGGGGCAGAAGAGGAGGAGGCCGTGGAAATCGTGGGGAGGTAAGTACAATGTAGATTATGTTTATTTTATTTGTTTTTATGTTTATGTATGGGTACTAATGTAATGGGGGTTTTTTTAACAGGGGCGTCGCAGGAGAAGAGGAAAAGAAGAAGGACGGGGATATGCTGGAAATGTGAATAGAATATTTAGAATATGTACTATGTTTATTTATTTTATGTGAACGTGTTGTAGTAATTTGTTTTCTCTTTTTTCCCCTAGGTTGCTGATCTGAAAAGACATCTGCAAAAGTAAGTGGTCTTAATTATTTTATTTTAGCTTAGAATTAGGGTTTCTATGCTAGAGATAGCATGTATTGTATGTTAGATTGTGGGATGTATATTACATAGATAGGATGTATTGTATATTAGATAGATTGGGGAATGTTTATTACATAGATAGCACGTATTGTATATCAGATAGATTGGGGGATGTATATTACATAGATAGGATGTATTGTATATTAGATAGATTGGGGGATGTATATTACATAGATAGTATTTATTTTATAATAGATATATTGGGGGATGTATTTTACATACATAGGTTGTATTGTATATTAGATAGATTGGGTGATGTATATTAGATACATAGGATGTATTGTATATTAGATAGGGGTGTATTGTATTGTATTTCATTTTATTTGTATTGTATGCATTATATTGTATGTATGATATATATTTCCTTTTCAGGTGTGTAATTTATTTTTATTGTTTTCTGTAGTGGGGGGAAGAGGGGTTGTAATGTATTTTTTTCTTTTCTGTAATGTACATTTTTTATTTTTTGTGATTTAGTTTTTTTTCTTTTATGTAATGTAGATGTTTTTTTATTGGTGACTTTAGTTTTTTGTTTTCTGTAATTAGAGTGGTGGGGGGGTTATTAGAGGGTAGGTAGGTAGTGTAGGTAGGTAGTGTAGGTGTTAATAGGTTAGTGCAGTGCAGTGTGTATACTTAGTGTCATGATGGCCCTTGAGGACCGTCATGGCACTTATGTGGTTAATGTTGGGTTGTAACAGGCCCATAATGGTCATAATATACCCTTATGGGACTGATGGGGTTAAATATAGGCTTATGAGGGTCTGAATAGACCCCCATAAGTGACCGGGTTAAAATGGTGTAGTGCTTACACTTGGGGTCATGAGGGTCCTGGAAGACCCTCATGGCACTTATAGTGTTATTACATGCGTTCATTAGTGTGTTAGAGGGGTTTATATAGTTGAGGCACACAGTACACTCACATTGTGTGACAAACAGCATTTCAACACTTTCTTTTATTGACCGTCATTTTTTGACGGGCAAGTCGCTTGCCGATATATAAAAAAAAAATAAGAATATAATATTAGATTATAATAATACAATAAAAAGTGATTTTAATAATAGAAATATTCAGACAAGATAATTCTTAAAGAGCATGAGAACAGAATATATGTTGTGTTATCCTTTTTATCCTGAATTGAATGAAACCTGTGGCTGCATTTATATGCAAACGACTAGCTCACACATATAAATTAGATACTTTGATGTGCTAATACGGATTAGTTTACTTGATGGTGGTGCCATGTCTTCATGTTTTTCACAATATACCAGTAACTAACAGCATATTGTCACCATTATTTATTCAACTTATAAGCAGAGTACATTCTGTGTAAGGCATTGCTGGAAGAAATATCAACAACCTCAGATACACAGATGATACTACTCTGATGGCTGAAAGTGAGGAGGAACCAAAGGACCTATGGATGAGGATGAAAGAAGAGAGTGCAAAAGCTGGTCTGCTGATCAATGTTAAAAAGACAAAGATCATGTCAAACTGCAATCTCAGTTCTTAGCAAATAGTTGGGGAAAAAGTGGAGGCAGTGACAGCTTTTATTTTCCTGGGACCCAAGATCTCTTCAGATGGTGACTGTAGCCAAGGTATTGCAAGTCTGGATAAGTTAGTAAAAAGTTAAGATATTATATTATCAACAAACGTCTGCATAGTTAGAACTATGTTATTTCCATTAGTAACATAAGAATGTGAGAGCTGTACCATAAAGAAGGCTGGGCTTTGATTTGTGGTATTGCAGAAAATTGCTTAGAGTCAACTCGATCAATACTACAGGAAACCAAGCCATGATGTTCACAGGAAGATATTATCATGAGGCTGAAGCTCAAATAATTTGGCCATATCATGAGAAGACATGATTCACTAGAGAACTCTGATGTTGGGAAAGACTGAAGGCACACAAAGAAGGGAACGGAGTTGAATAGATGAGAGATGACAAAATGAGGTAATTGAAGCATTGAACATTGTGACAACAAGACTTTTGGGGTCAAGGGGGGACCTTTTTGGAGTTTCACATGAAATAGCACAACTCTCAATTTACTCAAGTTACTTATCTCTGTTTTCACTGTATGTTATAAAGAAATCTATTTATTTTTATTGCAGACACCGCAGCCATAATCTAAGATAAAATAGCCACTATACTACAGGTGTTCCCCTAATGTATATAATGCAACATATAACTTTAAGATGCTGTTAATTCAAATAAAATTTAGGTAGAATGCATAAGATACATTTAAAGTAAAGTGTAAGCAAAGTATATCTGTCATTTTAGGGAGAATTGTTTTTATTATTTTGCCTAGCCTGACAATGGGGTGTACCTGGTCCCCTTACCCCTGGGTTGTGACAGCTTGGTGGCAGATGGTGGGATCTCAACAGCGGAATGCTTCATATGAGGACAAGTGTCCAGGAGATTTCAAAGGTGGAGAGCTGTTATGCCTAAGGGTCTATCTATGGGTGAGTTGGTGGCTCTATGGGCACAGATCAGGCTGGAAGTCCAAATGGATAGAAGTGATGTGCCTTCTTGCCCCTCTCCAGTGCCTGTGAACATCCGGAGCCCAGTAGCAGCCCAGCTAAAAGTGGTCCAGGTGAAATGGGATCTGGCCAGCGGATGACTTTTGGAGGCTTATCCACAAAGGAAATACATTTTTTTCAGCGGCTTGGAGGAGTTTCAGAAACTTACAGGCGATTTGCCCAGTGTGACCAGACCAGCTCATTGAGTGCCTGCCTAGCAAAGGTGATAAAGGAAAAAATAAGCCAGATCACAAGGACAATGGAGAGGCGGGCACCCCCGGCTTGCCACTGAAGAGAATCTGGCAGCATCTCTTATAAGTAAGCAGATGGCATTCTTGGGGCTCCAGCAGGGAGACGAGCTATCAGAATGGCTGGAAGATCTGGTGTGGGAAGAGCTCTTTGCTGAAGAGTATTATGATGGCCGGCTATTGCATTACAACGGCCAACCTACTACAGGCTAGAGATAATGGAAGGACTCCAGGAGGTACTGTGGGGTGATCCAGCATGTGGCATGGGGCCTTTGGAAAGGGAGGTTATCCTGAATAATCAGCACTACCGAGAATTGGAAATAGAACCGGGGTCCAAGGAGGCTGCACTGATTAATTCCTTGACCAGCAAAAGTTGCAGCTGGTAGCCAGGTATGTGGAGCTGCTGGAGAAGGCAGCTCATGGTAGGACCTGGTTCAAGGGGGGGGGGGGGAACCCTGCCAATTGGGTGGGGATAAAGAAGATACATTGTGGAACCAGGAGTCCCTAGAAGCATACAGCTGTTTGACCTCAGTGAGCACGGATTGTTTGGGAAGTGCGGTTCTAGAAGGGGGCACAGAGGATTATTTACAGAAAGCAGGCCGAGTGGAGGGGTCCACCATGCTCCTGGGTTCTTGATAGAACCAATTATGGGCTGTGCACTGGAAATGGACTATTCACTTGGTGGGAACTGTAAACTTAGCCTGGGGCTCCTGTGGAAAACCATTGTCCAGGAGCCCATCATAGTGCATGGAATAGACCAGGGATGCAGCCCTGGGACCTTGGCAGATCAGGGTGCACAGTCATACGCAGTCAGTGGGAATTCCATTGCTAATGACAAGCAGTGGGGCAAGAAGTGCTGACAGATGGGAGAGTCTAGGTGGGGCAGCCAGGCCCACCAGCTCCTGGCCGAGATAATGGACTGTACCTTGGACTGTGAACCAGTAATGGGGCGCCACCTGATAAAAACAGTCATGGAGCTTGCCCCAAACCTAGGGGCAGAAGAAGAAATGAGCCCTGAAATCCTGCCAGACAGAAACCAGGTTGAAAAGCCATACTGGCACACAGTTAGCCGGAGCACCACCGCTATTAGCAGGGCAGTAGAGGAGAAAGGGTACTATTTTCAAACCCCAGGCCAAGGGGAGAGCCTGGATCGGAGCCGCTGTGCTCACCAGCCCTTAGGAAAGATTGTAATGGACTGTGATCCACTGATGGAGGCTACAGCAAAGGTCAAGATTTCTGATGCCAGCCAGCAGGGACAGCTACTGAGGTTATCATTTGTTTTTGTCACAAGGAAAGTATTGTCCACTTTTGGTCTCATAGGCCCATGGAATGTTTTAGGTACAACAGGACAGCTGTAGGGGCTGGTTTGGAAAGGCTGTGGTGGCAGGGGATCCACAGGAGTTTCTCCCAGAATAGTTTTCCCCCCTGAAATTTGTACAAGACAATAATGGCAAAAATCTGCCTCAGAAGCAGGCCCCGGGCAGGGGGAGGTCCAGAGGAATTTTTTTTTCCACATTTGCCCCAATGGAGTTGAGTAGTCCTGTTTCAGTGGGCAGATTGGGTTACTGCTCATGATTTGAGGGGTGTACAGTCAATTGACCTTTCATGATGCCTGCTAAACTGGATTTATCACTTTCCTTGGATTACAAATAGTCCATTAGGATACCATTTCCATCCTCCTCAATGCTTGTTTCTCCCTGCAGCCACAGGGAAATGGGGAAAGAATACTGCGACTGGGTGATTCCCCTGGAGTTGCATACCTAAACAACAATTTGTTCTTTGGACTACGGTCATTTTTGATCTATTGGTTGCCTCACCCCAGATAAGGACTTACACTTGGACTTAATGCTACAGAATGCAGACGTTCATCTGATAGAGATGATCAACGTGATGCTGCATCTTGAAGGGGGAGTTGTGAGGAACAGACCCTTGGTCAAGAGGGGACCCTTTTGGAGTATCACACAAAAAAAGCACCACCCTCAATTTATGCAAGTTACTTATCTCTGTTTTCACTGTAGGCTCTAAAGAGATTGATTATTTTTTATTGCGGACACCACAGCCATAATCTAAGATAAAATAGCCACTATACCACAGGTGTTCTCCTAATGTATATAATGCAACATATAATTTTGAGGTGATATTAACGAAAATAAAATTGAGGTTGAATGCATAATAGTAAATTAAGCAAGAGAGAAATACTTAGCAAAGCTCTTAAGTTCTTCTTGAGAATTATTTATAGAAATATGTAATATTGCTGTTTTGTTCAAGTTGCTTCCATCATTAGTGCGTAGCAATAAAACTAGCAAATAATGTGGCCCCTTTCAGGCACTTGAAAAGTTTAAAGGAATGATGTCCTATGATACAAAGTGACAGAAAGTCTTGGGAATCTACAGACAAGCTTGTGTTTTAGTAGAATGCTACATTGCTCTTCATCTATTGTTGTTTATTGTACAGGCCCATTAAGACCAGCGTGACAGCTCTATACTAGCCCATTCAGACCAGTGTGACAGCTCTGTACTAGCCCATTTAGACAAGTGTGACAGCTCTGTAGTAGCCCATTAAGACCAGTGTGACAGCTCTGTACGAGCCCATTCAGACCAGTGTGACAGCTCTGTACTAGCCCATTTAGACCAGTGTGACAGCTCTGTAGTAGCCCATTCAGAGCAGTGTGACAGCTCTGTACGAGCCCTTTCAGAACAGTGTGAAAGCTCTGTACGAGCCCATTTAGGCCTGTGTGACAGCTCTGTACGAGCCCATTCATAGCAGTTTGACAGCTCTGTAGTAGCCCATTCAGAGCAGTGTGACAGCTCTGTACGAGCCCATTCATACCAGTGTGACAGCTCTGTATGAGCCCATTTAGACAAGTGTGAGAGCTCTGTACAAGACCATTCAGACCAGTGTGACAGCTCTGTACTAGCCCATTTCGACCAGTGTGACAGCTCTGTACGAGCCCATTCATACCAGTGTGACAGCTCTGTACTAGCCCATTTAGACAAGTGTGACAGCTCTGTACTAGCCCATTTAGTCCAGTGTGACAGCTCTGTAGTAGCCCATTCAGAGAAGTGTGACAGCTCTGTACGAGGCCATTCATACCAGTGTGACAGCTCTGTAGTAGCCCATTCAGACCAGTGTGACAGCTCTGTACGAGCCCATTCATACCAGTGTGACAGCTCTGTACTAGCCCATTTAGACAAGTGTGACAGCTCTGTACTAGCCCATTTAGTCCAGTGTGACAGCTCTGTAGTAGCCCATTCAGACCAGTGTGACAGCTCTGTACGAGCACATTCAGAGCAGTGTGACAGCTCTGTACTAGCCCATTTAGACCAGTGTAACAGCTCTGTACGAGACCATTCAGACCAGTGTGACAGCTCTGTATTAGCCCATTTAGACCAGTGTGACAGCTGTGTACTAGCCCATTTAGACCAGTGTGACAGCTCTGTACTAGCGCATTTAGACAAGTGTGACAGCTCTGTACGAGCCCATTCAGACCAGTGTGAGAGCTCTGTACTAGCCTATTTAGAGCAGTGTAACAGCTCTGTATGAGCCCATTCATACCAGTGTGACAGCTCTGTACTAGCCCATTTAGAAAAGTGTGAGAGCTCTGTACGAGCCCATTCAGACCAGCGTGAGAGCTCTGTACGAGCCCATTCAGACCAGCATGAGAGCTCTGTACGAGCCCATTCAGACCAGCGTGACAGCTCTGTACAGGCCCATTCAAACCATCGTGAAAGCTCTGTACGAGCCCATTTAGACCAGTGTGACAGCTATGTAGTAGCCCATTCAGACCAGCATGACAGCTCTGTACAGGCCCATTAAGACCAGCGTGACAGCTCTGTACGAGCCCATTTAGACCAGTGTGACAGCTATGTAGCAGCCCATTAAGACCAGCGTGACAGCTCTGTATGAGCCCATTTAGACCAGTGTGACAGCTATGTAGTAGGCCATTCAGACCAACATGACAGCTCTGTACAGGCCCATTAAGACCAGTGTGACAGCTCTGTACGAGCCCATTCAGACCAGTGTGACAGCTCTGTACCAGCCCATTCATACCAGTGTGACAGCTCTGTACTAGCCCATTCAGACCAGTGTGACAGCTGTGTACTAGCCCATTCAGACCAGTGTGACAGCTCTGTACGAGCCCATTTAGACAAGTGTGACAGCTCTGTACGAGCCCATTCAGACCAGTGTGACAGCTCTGTACTAGCCCATTTAAACAAGTGTGACAGCTCTGTACTAGCACATTTCGACCAGTGTGACAGCTCTGTAGTAGCCCATTTAGACCAGTGTGAAAGCTCTGTAGTAGCCCATTCATACCAGTGTGACAGCTCTGTAGTAGCCCATTTAGACCAGTGTGACAGCTCTGTAGTAGCCCATTCAGAGCAGTATGAAAGCTCTGTAGTAGCCCATTTAGACCAGTGTAACAGCTCTGTACAAGCCCATTTAGACCAGTATGAAAGCTCTGTAGTAGCCCATTCAGAGCAGTATGAAAGCTCTGTAGTAGCCCATTCAGACCAGTGTGACAGCTCTGTACTAGCCCATTTAGACCAGTGTAACAGCTCTGTACTAGCCCATTTAGACCAGTGTAACGGCTCTGTATGAGCCCATTCATACAAGTGTGACAGCTCTGTATTAGCCCATTTAGTCAAGTGTGACAGCTCTGTACGAGCCCATTCAGACCAGTGTGACAGCTCTGTACTAGCCCATTTAGACCAGTGTGACAGCTCTGTACTAGCCCATTCATACCAGTGTGACAGCTCTGTACTAGCCCATTTAGACCAGTGTGACAGCTCTGTACTAGCCCATTTAGACCAGTATGACAGCTCTGTACTAGCCTATTTAGACCAGTGTGACAGCTCTGTAGTAGCCCATTCAGAGCAGTGTGAAAGCCCTGTAGGAGCCCATTTAGGCCTGTGTGACAGCTCTGTACGAGCCCATTCATACCAGTTTGACAGCTCTGTATGAGCCCATTTAGACAAGTGTGAGAGCTCTGTACTAGCCAATTTCGACCAGTGTGACAGCTCTGTACGAGCCCATTCATACCAGTGTGACAGCTCTGTACTAGCCCATTTAGACAAGTGTGACAGCTCTGTACGAGCCCATTCATACCAGTGTGACAGCTCTGTACTAGCCCATTTAGACAAGTGTGAGAGCTCTGTACGAGACCATTCAGACCAGTGTGACAGCTCTGTACTAGCCAATTTCGACCAGTGTGACAGCTCTGTACGAGCCCATTCATACCAGTGTGACAGCTCTGTACTAGCCCATTTAGACAAGTGTGACAGCTCTGTACTAGCCCATTTAGTCCAGTGTGACAGCTCTGTAGTAGCCCATTCAGAGAAGTGTGACAGCTCTGTACGAGGCCATTCATACCAGTGTGACAGCTCTGTACGAGCCCATTCAGACCAGCGTGACAGCTCTGTACAGGCCCATTCAGACCAGCGTAAAAGCTCTGTACGAGCCCATTTAGACCAGTGTGACAGCTCTGTACAAGCCCATTCATACCAGTGTGACAGCTCTGTACTAGCCCATTTAGACAAGTGTGACAGCTATGTAGTAGCCCATTAAGACCAGTGTGACAGCTCTGTACGTGCCCATTTAGACCAGTGTGACAGCTCTGTACGAGCCCATTTAGACCAGTGTGACAGCTATGTACCAGCCCATTCATACCAGTGTGACAGCTCTGTACTAGCCCATTCAGACCAGTGTGACAGCTCTGTACCAGCCCATTCATACCAGTGTGACAGCTCTGTACTAGCCCATTCAGACCAGTGTGACAGCTCTGTACTAGCCCATTTAGACAAGTGTGACAGCTCTGTACGAGCCCATTCAGACCAGTGTGACAGCTCTGTACTAGCCCATTTAGACCAGTGTGACAGCTCTGTACTAGCGCATTTAGACCAGTGTGACAGCTCTGTACTAGCTTATTTAGACCAGTGTAACAGCTCTGTACCAGCCCATTCAGACCAGTGTGACAGCTCTGTACTAGCCCATTTAGACAAGTGTAACAGCTCTGTACCAGCCCATTCAGACCAGTGTGACAGCTCTGTACGAGCCCATTCATACCAGTGTGACAGCTCTGTACCAGCCCATTCAGACCAGTGTGACAGCTCTGTACCAGCCCATTCAGACCAGTGTGACAGCTCTGTACGAGCCCATTCATACCAGCATGACCGCTCTGTACAGGCCCATTCATACCAGTGTGACAGCTCTGTACGAGCCCATTTAGACCAGTGTGACAGCTCTGTACGAGCCCATTTAGACCAGTGTGACAGCTCTGTACCAGCCCATTCATACCAGTGTGACAGCTCTGTACTAGCCCATTCAGACCAGTGTGACAGCTCTGTACTAGCCCATTTAGACAAGTGTGACAGCTCTGTACGAGCCCATTCAGACCAGTGTGACAGCTCTGTACTAGCCCATTTAGACCAGTGTGACAGCTCTGTACTAGCGCATTTAGACCAGTGTGACAGCTCTGTACTAGCTTATTTAGACCAGTGTAACAGCTCTGTACCAGCCCATTCAGACCAGTGTGACAGCTCTGTACTAGCCCATTTAGACAAGTGTAACAGCTCTGTACCAGCCCATTCAGACCAGTGTGACAGCTCTGTACGAGCCCATTCATACCAGTGTGACAGCTCTGTACCAGCCCATTCAGACCAGTGTGACAGCTCTGTACCAGCCCATTCAGACCAGTGTGACAGCTCTGTACGAGCCCATTCATACCAGCATGACCGCTCTGTACAGGCCCATTCATACCAGTGTGACAGCTCTGTACTAGCCCATTTAGACCAGTGTAACAGCTCTGTACCAGCCCATTCAGACCAGTGTGACAGCTCTGTACTAGCCCATTTAGACAAGTGTGACAGCTCTGTACGAGCCCATTCAGACCAGTGTGACAGCTCTGTATTAGCCCATTTAGACAAGTGTGACCGCTCTGAACGAGCCAATTCAGACCAGTGTGACAGCTCTGTACTAGCTTATTTAGACAAGTGTGACAGCTCTGTACTAGCCCATTTAGACAAGTGTGACCGCTCTGTACGAGCCCATTCAGACCAGTGTGACAGCTCTCTACAGGCCCATTAAGACCAGTGTGACAGCTCTGTACTGGCTTATTTAGACAAGTGTGACAGCTCTGTACTAGCCCATTTAGACCAGTGTGACAGCTCTGTACTGGCTTATTTATACAAGTGTGACAGCTCTGTACTAGCCCATTTAGACCAGTGTGACAGCTCTGTACGAGCCCATTTAGACCAGTGTGACAGCTCTGTATGAGCCCATTCATACAAGTGTGACAGCTCTGTAGTAGCCCATTCAGAGTAGTGTGACAGCTCTGTACTAGTCCATTTAGTCAAGTGTGAAAGCTCTGTACGAGCCCATTCAGACCAGTGTGACAGCTCTGTATTAGCCCATTTAGTCAAGTGTGAAAGCTCTGTACGAGCCCATTCAGACCAGCGTGGCAGCTCTGTACTAGCCCATTCAGACCAGCGTGACAGCTCTGTACAGGCCCATTCAGACCAGCGTGACAGCTCTGTATGAGCCCATTTAGACCAGTGTGACAGCTCTGAACTAGTCCATTTAGACAAGTGTGAGAGCTCTGTACGAGACCATTCAGACCAGTGTGACAGCTCTGTACTAGCCCATTTCGACCAGTGTGACAGCTCTGTACGAGCCCATTCATACCAGTGTGACAGCTCTGTACTAGCACATTTCGACCAGTGTGACAGCTCTGTACGAGGCCATTCATACCAGTGTGACAGCTCTGTAGTAGCCCATTTAGACCAGTGTGACAGCTCTGTAGTAGCCCATTCATACCAGTGTGACAGCTCTGTACTAGCCCATTTAGACCAGTGTGACAGCTCTGTAGTAGCCCATTTAGACCAGTGTGACAGCTCTGTGGTAGCCCATTCATACCAGTGTGACAGCTCTGTACTAGCCCATTTAGACCAGTGTAACAGCTCTGTACAAGCCCATTTAGACCAGTATGAAAGCTCTGTAGTAGCCCATTCAGAGCAGTATTAAAGCTCTGTAGTAGCCCATTCAGACCAGTGTGACAGCTCTGTACTAGCCCATTTAGACCAGTGTAACAGCTCTGTACTAGCCCATTTAGACCAGTGTAACATCTCTGTATGAGCCCATTCATACAAGTGTGAAAGCTCTGTATTAGCCCATTTAGACCACTGTGACAGCTCTGTACTAGCCCATTCATACCAGTGTGACAGCTCTGTACTAGGCCATTTAGACCAGTGTGACAGCTCTGTACTAGCCCATTTAGACCAGTCCAACAGCTCTGTACGAGCCCATTCATACCAGTGTGACAGCTCTGTACTAGCCCATTTAGACCAGTGTGACAGATGTGTACAGGCCCATTCAGACCAGCGTGACAGCTCTGTACAGGCCCATTCAGACCAGCGTGACAGCTCTGTACGAGCCCATTCATACCAGTGTGACAGCTCTGTACTAGCCCATTTAGACAAGTGTGACAGCTCTGTACGAGCCCATTCATACCAGTGTGACAGCTCTGTACTAGCCCATTTAGACAAGTGTGAGAGCTCTGTACGAGACCATTCAGACCAGTGTGACAGCTCTGTACTAGCCAATTTCGACCAGTGTGACAGCTCTGTACGAGCCCATTCATACCAGTGTGACAGCTCTGTACTAGCCCATTTAGACAAGTGTGACAGCTCTGTACTAGCCCATTTAGTCCAGTGTGACAGCTCTGTAGTAGCCCATTCAGAGAAGTGTGACAGCTCTGTACGAGGCCATTCATACCAGTGTGACAGCTCTGTACGAGCCCATTCAGACCAGCGTGACAGCTCTGTACAGGCCCATTCAGACCAGCGTAAAAGCTCTGTACGAGCCCATTTAGACCAGTGTGACAGCTCTGTACAAGCCCATTCATACCAGTGTGACAGCTCTGTACTAGCCCATTTAGACAAGTGTGACAGCTATGTAGTAGCCCATTAAGACCAGTGTAACAGCTCTGTACAGGCCCATTTAGACCAGTGTGACAGCTCTGTACGAGCCCATTTAGACCAGTGTGACAGCTCTGTACGAGCCCATTTAGACCAGTGTGACAGCTATGTACCAGCCCATTCATACCAGTGTGACAGCTCTGTACTAGCCCATTCAGACCAGTGTGACAGCTCTGTACCAGCCCATTCATACCAGTGTGACAGCTCTGTACTAGCCCATTCAGACCAGTGTGACAGCTCTGTACTAGCCCATTTAGACAAGTGTGACAGCTCTGTACGAGCCCATTCAGACCAGTGTGACAGCTCTGTACGAGCCCATTCAGACCAGTGTGACAGCTCTCTACAGGCCCATTAAGACCAGTGTGACAGCTCTGTACTGGCTTATTTAGACAAGTGTGACAGCTCTGTACTAGCCCATTTAGACCAGTGTGACAGCTCTGTACTGGCTTATTTATACAAGTGTGACAGCTCTGTACTAGCCCATTTAGACCAGTGTGACAGCTCTGTACGAGCCCATTTAGACCAGTGTGACAGCTCTGTAGTAGCCCATTCAGAGTAGTGTGACAGCTCTGTACTAGTCCATTTAGTCAAGTGTGAAAGCTCTGTACGAGCCCATTCAGACCAGCGTGGCAGCTCTGTACTAGCCCATTCAGACCAGTGTGACAGCTCTGTATTAGCCCATTTAGTCAAGTGTGAAAGCTCTGTACGAGCCCATTCAGACCAGCGTGGCAGCTCTGTACTAGCCCATTCAGACCAGCGTGACAGCTCTGTACAGGCCCATTCAGACCAGCGTGACAGCTCTGTATGAGCCCATTTAGACAAGTGTGAGAGCTCTGTACGAGACCATTCAGACCAGTGTGACAGCTCTGTACTAGCCCATTTCGACCAGTGTGACAGCTCTGTACGAGCCCATTCATACCAGTGTGACAGCTCTGTACTAGCACATTTCGACCAGTGTGACAGCTCTGTACGAGGCCATTTAGACCAGTGTAACAGCTCTGTACAAGCCCATTTAGACCAGTGTGACAGCTCTGTAGTAGCCCATTCATACCAGTGTGACAGCTCTGTACTAGCCCATTTAGACCAGTGTGACAGCTCTGTAGTAGCCCATTTAGACCAGTGTGACAGCTCTGTGGTAGCCCATTCATACCAGTGTGACAGCTCTGTACTAGCCCATTTAGACCAGTGTAACAGCTCTGTACAAGCCCATTTAGACCAGTATGAAAGCTCTGTAGTAGCCCATTCAGAGCAGTATTAAAGCTCTGTAGTAGCCCATTCAGACCAGTGTGACAGCTCTGTACTAGCCCATTTAGACCAGTGTAACAGCTCTGTACTAGCCCATTTAGACCAGTGTAACATCTCTGTATGAGCCCATTCATACAAGTGTGAAAGCTCTGTATTAGCCCATTTAGACCAGTGTGACAGCTCTGTACTAGCCCATTCATACCAGTGTGACAGCTCTGTACTAGCCCATTTAGACCAGTGTGACAGCTCTGTACTAGCCCATTTAGACCAGTCTAACAGCTCTGTACGAGCCCATTCATACCAGTGTGACAGCTCTGTACTAGCCCATTTAGACCAGCGTGAGAGCTCTGTACAGGCCCATTCAGACCAGCGTGACAGCTCTGTACAGGCCCATTCAGACCAGCGTGACAGCTCTGTACAGGCCCATTCAGACCAGCGTGACAGCTCTGTACAGGCCCATTCAGACCAGCGTGACAGCTCTGTACAGGCCCATTCAGACCAGCGTGACAGCTCTGTACGAGCCCATTTAGACCAGTGTGACAGCTATGTAGTAGCCCATTCAGACCAGCATGACAGCTGTGTACAGGCCCATTAAGACCAGTGTGACAGCTCTGTACGAGCCCATTCAGACCAGTGTGACAGCTCTGTACTAGCCCATTCAGACCAGTGTGACAGCTCTGTACTAGCCCATTTAGACCAGTGTAACAGCTCTGTACTAGCGCATTCAGACCAGTGTGAAAGCTCTGTACTAGCCCATTTAGACCAGTGTAACAGCTCTGCACGAGCCCATTCATACCAGTGTGACAGCTCTGTACTAGCCCATTTAGACAAGAGTGACCGCTCTGTAGTAGCCCATTCAGACCAGTGTGACAGCTCTCTACAGGCCCATTCAGACCAGCGTGACAGCTCTGTACTAGCTTATTTAGACCAGTGTGACAGCTCTGTACTAGCCCATTTAGACCAGTGTGACAGCTCTGTACGAGCCCATTTAGACCAGTGTGACAGCTCTGTAGTAGCCCATTCAGAGTAGTGTGACAGCTCTGTACTAGCCCATTTAGACCAGTGTGACAGCTCTGTACGAGTCCATTCAGACCAGCATGACAGCTCTGTACGAGCCCATTCAGACCAGCGTGACAGCTCTGTACGAGCCCATTCAGACCAGTGTGACAGCTCTGTACTAGCGCATTTAGACAATTGTGACAGCTCTGTAGTAGCCCATTCAGAGCAGTGTGACAGCTCTGTACGAGCCCATTCAGACCAGTGTGACAGCTCTGTACTAGCCCATTCAGACCAGTGTGAGAGCACTGTACTAGCCCATTAAGACCAGTGTGACAGCTCTGTATGAGCCCATTTAGACCAGTGTGACAACTATGTACAAGCCCATTTAGACCAGTGTGACAGCTATGTAGCAGCCCATTAAGACCAGCGTGACAGCTCTGTATGAGCCCATTTAGACCAGTGTGACAGCTATGTAGTAGCCCATTCAGACCAGCATGACAGCTCTGTACAAGCCCATTCATACCAGTGTGACAGCTCTGTACTAGCCCATTTAGACAAGTGTGACAGCTCTGTACGAGCCTATTCAGACCAGTGTGACAGCTCTGTACTAGCCCATTTAGACCAGTGTAACAGCTCTGCACGAGCCCATTAAGACCAGTGTGACAGCTCTGTAGTAGCCCATTCAGAGCAGTGTGACAGCTCTGTACGAGCCCATTCAGACCAGTGTGACAGCTCTGTACTAGCCCATTCAGACCAGTGTGAGAGCACTGTACTAGCCCATTTAGACCAGTGTAACAGCTCTGCACAAGCCCATTCATACCAGTGTGACAGCTCTGTACGAGCCCATTTAGACCAGTGTGACAGCTCTGTAGTAGCCCATTCAGAGTAGTGTGACAGCTCTGTACTAGCCCATTTAGACCAGTGTAACAGCTCTGTATGAGCCCATTCATACAAATGTGAAAGCTCTGTATTAGCCCATTTAGTCAAGTGTGACAGCTCTGTACGAGCCCATTCAGACCAGTGTGACAGCTCTGTACTAGCCCATTTAGACAAGTGTGACAGCTCTGTACTAGCCCATTTAGACCAGTCTAACAGCTCTGTACGAGCCCATTTAGACCAGTGTGACAGCTCTGTACGAGCCCATTCAGACCAGTGTGACAGCTCTGTACTAGCCCATTTAGACAAGTGTGACAGCTCTGTACTAGCCCATTTAGACCAGTCTAACAGCTCTGTACGAGCCCATTTAGACCAGTGTGACAGCTATGTAGCAGCCCATTAAGACCAGCGTGACAGCTCTGTACAGGCCCATTCAGACCAGCGTGAAAGCTCTGTACGAGCCCATTTAGACCAGTGTGACAGCTATGTACTAGCTTATTTAGACCAGTGTGACAGCTCTGTACTAGCCCATTTAGACCAGTGTGACAGCTCTGTACGAGCCCATTTAGACCAGTGTGACAGCTCTGTAGTAGCCCATTCAGAGTAGTGTGACAGCTCTGTACTAGCCCATTTAGACCAGTGTGACAGCTCTGTACGAGTCCATTCAGACCAGCATGACAGCTCTGTACGAGCCCATTCAGACCAGCGTGACAGCTCTGTACGAGCCCATTCAGACCAGTGTGACAGCTCTGTACTAGCGCATTTAGACAATTGTGACAGCTCTGTAGTAGCCCATTCAGAGCAGTGTGACAGCTCTGTACGAGCCCATTCAGACCAGTGTGACAGCTCTGTACTAGCCCATTCAGACCAGTGTGAGAGCACTGTACTAGTCCATTAAGACCAGCGTGACAGCTCTGTATGAGCCCATTTAGACCAGTGTGACAACTATGTACAAGCCCATTTAGACCAGTGTGACAGCTATGTAGCAGCCCATTAAGACCAGCGTGACAGCTCTGTATGAGCCCATTTAGACCAGTGTGACAGCTATGTAGTAGCCCATTCAGACCAGCGTGAAAGCTCTGTACAAGCCCATTCATACCAGTGTGACAGCTCTGTACTAGCCCATTTAGACAAGTGTGACAGCTCTGTACGAGCCTATTCAGACCAGTGTGACAGCTCTGTACAAGCCCATTCATACCAGTGTGACAGCTCTGTACTAGCCCATTTAGACAAGTGTGACAGCTCTGTACGAGCCTATTCAGACCAGTGTGACAGCTCTGTACTAGCCCATTTAGACCAGTGTAACAGCTCTGCACGAGCCCATTAAGACCAGTGTGACAGCTCTGTAGTAGCCCATTCAGAGCAGTGTGACAGCTCTGTACGAGCCCATTCAGACCAGTGTGACAGCTCTGTACTAGCCCATTCAGACCAGTGTGAAAGCACTGTACTAGCCCATTTAGACCAGTGTAACAGCTCTGCACAAGCCCATTCATACCAGTGTGACAGCTCTGTACGAGCCCATTTAGACCAGTGTGACAGCTCTGTAGTAGCCCATTCAGAGTAGTGTGACAGCTCTGTACTAGCCCATTTAGACCAGTGTAACAGCTCTGTATGAGCCCATTCATACAAATGTGAAAGCTCTGTATTAGCCCATTTAGTCAAGTGTGACAGCTCTGTACGAGCCCATTCAGACCAGTGTGACAGCTCTGTACTAGCCCATTTAGACAAGTGTGACAGCTCTGTACTAGCCCATTTAGACCAGTCTAACAGCTCTGTACGAGCCCATTTAGACCAGTGTGACAGCTATGTAGCAGCCCATTCAGACCAGCGTGAAAGCTCTGTACAGGCCCATTCAGACCAGCGTGACAGCTCTGTACGAGCCCATTTAGACCAGTCTAACAGCTCTGTACGAGCCCATTTAGACCAGTGTGACAGCTCTGTACAGGCCCATTCAGACCAGCGTGAAAGCTCTGTACGAGCCCATTTAGACCAGTGTGACAGCTATGTAGCAGCCCATTAAGACCAGCGTGACAGCTCTGTATGAGCCCATTTAGACCAGTGTGACAGCTCTGTACGAGCCCATTTAGACCAGTGTGACAGCTATGTAGCAGCCCATTAAGACCAGCATGACAGCTCTGTACAGGCCCATTAAGACCAGTGTGACAGCTCTGTACTAGCCCATTTAGACCAGTGTGACAGCTATGTAGTAGCCCATTCAGACCAGCATGACAGCTCTGTACAGGCCCATTAAGACCAGTGTGACAGCTCTGTACCAGCCCATTCAGACCAGTGTGACAGCTCTGTAGTAGCCCATTCAGAGCAGTGTGACAGCTCTGTAGTAGCCCATTCAGAGCAGTGTGACAGCTCTGTACTAGCCTTTTTAGACCAGTGTGACAGCTCTGTACCAGCCCATTCAGAGCAGTGTGACAGCTCTGTACTAGCCCATTTAGACCAGTCTAACAGCTCTGTACGAGCCCATTCATACCAGTGTGACAGCTCTGTACTAGCCCATTTAGACCAGTGTGAGAGCTCTGTACTAGCCCAGTTAGACCAGTGTGAGAGCTCTGTACGAGCCCATTCAGACCAGCGTGACAGCTGTGTACAGGCCCATTCAGACCAGCGTAAAAGCTCTGTATGAGCCCATTTAGACCAGTGTGACAGCTCTGTAGTAGCCCATTCAGACCAGCATGACAGCTCTGTACAGGCCCATTAAGACCAGTGTGACAGCTCTGTATGAGCCCATTTAGACCAGTGTGACAGCTCTGTAGTAGCCCATTCAGACCAGCATGACAGCTCTGTACAGGCCCATTCAGACCAGTGTGACAGCTCTGTACTAGCCCATTCAGACCAGTGTGACAGCTCTGTACTAGCCCATTTAGACAAGTGTGGCAGCTCTGTACTAGCCCATTTAGACCAGTGTGAGTGCTCTGTACGAGCCCATTCAGACCAGTGTGACAGCTCTGTACTAGCCCATTTAGACCAGTGTGACAGCTCTGTACCAGCCCATTCATACCAGTGTGACAGCTCTGTACTAGCCCATTTAGACCAGTGTAACTGCTCTGTACGAGCCCATTCAGACCAGTGTGACAGCTCTGTACTAGCCCATTTAGACAAGTGTGACAGCTCTGTACGAGCCCATTCAGACCAGTGTGACAGCTCTGTACTAGCCCATTTAGACCAGTGTAACAGCTCTGTACTTGCCCATTCATACCAGTGTGACAGCTCTGTATTAGCCCATTTAGACAAGTGTTACAGCTCTGTACTAGCCCATTTAGACCAGTGTAACAGCTCTGTACTAGCCCATTCATACCAGTGTGACAGCTCTGTATTAGCCCATTTAGACAAGTGTGACAGCTCTATACTAGCCCATTTAGACAAGTGTGACCGCTCTATACGAGCCCATTTAGACCAGTGTGACAGCTCTGTACTGGCTTATTTAGACAAGTGTGACAGCTCTGTACTAGCCCATTTAGACCAGTGTGACAGCTCTGTACTAGCCCATTTAGACCAGTGTGACAGCTCTGTACGAGCCCATTTAGACCAGTGTGACAGCTCTGTACTAGCCCATTTAGACAAGTGTGACAGCCCTGTACTAGCCCATTTAGACCAGTGTGACAGCTCTGTACGAGCCCATTTAGACCAGTGTGACAGCTCTGTAGTAGCCCATTCAGAGTAGTGTGACACCTCTGTACTAGCCCATTTAGTAAAGTGTGAAAGCTCTGTATTAGCCCATTTAGTCAAGTGTGAAAGCTCTGTACGAGCCCATTCAGACCAGTGTGGCAGCTCTGTACTAGCCCATTTAAACCAGTGTGACAGCTCTGTACTAGCCCATTTCGACCAGTGTGACAGCTCTGTACGAGCCCATTCATACCAGTGTGACAGCTCTGTACTAGCCCATTTAGACAAGTGTGACAGCTCTGTACTAGCACATTTCGACCAGTGTGACAGCTCTGTAGTAGCCCATTCAGAGTAGTGTGACAGCTCTGTACTAGCCCATTTAGACCAGTGTAACAGCTCTGTATGAGCCCATTCATACAAATGTGAAAGCTCTGTATTAGCCCATTTAGTCAAGTGTGACAGCTCTGTACGAGCCCATTCAGACCAGTGTGACAGCTCTGTACTAACCCATTTAGACAAGTGTGACAGCTCTGTACTAGCCCATTTAGACCAGTCTAACAGCTCTGTACGAGCCCATTTAGACCAGTGTGACAGCTATGTAGCAGCCCATTCAGACCAGCGTGAAAGCTCTGTACGAGCCCATTTAGACCAGTGTGACAGCTCTGTACGTGCCCATTCATACCAGTGTGACAGCTCTGTAGTAGCCCATTCATACCAGTGTGACAGCTCTGTACTAGCCCACTTAGACAAGTGTGACAGCTCTGTACGAGCCTATTCAGACCAGTGTGACAGCTCTGTACAGGCCCATTCAGACCAGCGTGAAAGCTCTGTACGAGCCCATTCAGACCAGCGTGACAGCTCTGTACGAGCCCATTTAGACCAGTGTGACAGCTCTGTAGTAGCCCATTCAGACCAGCATGACAGCTCTGTACAGGCCCATTAAGACCAGTGTGACAGCTCTGTACGAGCCCATTTAGACCAGTGTGACAGCTCTGTACAGGCCCATTAAGACCAGTGTGACAGCTCTGTAGTAGCCCATTCAGAGCAGTGTGACAGCTCTGTAGTAGCCCATTCAGAGCAGTGTGACAGCTCTGTACTAGCCCATTTAGACCAGTGTGACAGCTCTGTACCAGCCCATTCAGAGCAGTGTGACAGCTCTGTACTAGCCCATTTAGACCAGTCTAACAGCTCTGTACGAGCCCATTCATACCAGTGTGACAGCTCTGTACTAGCCCATTTAGACCAGTGTGAGAGCTCTGTACTAGCCCATTTAGACCAGTGTGAGAACTCTGTACGAGCCCATTCAGACCAGCGTGACAGCTGTGTACAGGCCCATTCAGACCAGCGTAAAAGCTCTGTATGAGCCCATTTAGACCAGTGTGACAGCTCTGTAGTAGCCCATTCAGACCAGCATGACAGCTCTGTACAGGCCCATTAAGACCAGTGTGACAGCTCTGTATGAGCCCATTTAGACCAGTGTGACAGCTCTGTAGTAGCCCATTCAGACCAGCATGACAGCTCTGTACAGGCCCATTCAGACCAGTGTGACAGCTCTGTACTAGCCCATTCAGACCAGTGTGACAGCTCTGTACTAGCCCATTTAGACAAGTGTGGCAGCTCTGTACTAGCCCATTTAGACCAGTGTGAGTGCTCTGTACGAGCCCATTCAGACCAGTGTGACAGCTCTGTACTAGCCCATTTAGACCAGTGTGACAGCTCTGTACCAGCCCATTCATACCAGTGTGACAGCTCTGTACTAGCCCATTTAGACCAGTGTAACTGCTCTGTACGAGCCCATTCAGACCAGTGTGACAGCTCTGTACTAGCCCATTTAGACAAGTGTGACAGCTCTGTACGAGCCCATTCAGACCAGTGTGACAGCTCTGTACTAGCCCATTTAGACCAGTGTAACAGCTCTGTACTAGCCCATTCATACCAGTGTGACAGCTCTGTATTAGCCCATTTAGACAAGTGTTACAGCTCTGTACTAGCCCATTTAGACCAGTGTAACATCTCTGTACTAGCCCATTCATACCAGTGTGACAGCTCTGTATTAGCCCATTTAGACAAGTGTGACAGCTCTGTACTAGCCCATTTAGACAAGTGTGACCGCTCTATACGAGCCCATTTAGACCAGTGTGACAGCTCTGTACTAGCTTATTTAGACAAGTGTGACAGCTCTGTACTGGCTTATTTAGACAAGTGTGACAGCTCTGTACTAGCCCATTTAGACCAGTGTGACAGCTCTGTACTAGCCCATTTAGACCAGTGTGACAGCTCTGTACGAGCCCATTTAGACCAGTGTGACAGCTCTGTACTAGCCCATTTAGACAAGTGTGACAGCTCTGTACTAGCCCATTTAGACCAGTGTGACAGCTCTGTACGAGCCTATTTAGACCAGTGTGACAGCTCTGTAGTAGCCCATTCAGAGTAGTGTGACACCTCTGTACTAGCCCATTTAGTCAAGTGTGAAAGCTCTGTATTAGCCCATTTAGTCAAGTGTGAAAGCTCTGTACGAGCCCATTCAGACCAGTGTGACAGCTCTGTACTAGCCCATTTAAACCAGTGTGACAGCTCTGTACGAGCCCATTCAGACCAGCGTGACAGCTCTGTACGAGCCCATTCAGACCAGTGTGACAGCTCTGTACTAGCCCATTTAGACCAGTGTGACAGCTCTGTACTAGCCCATTTCGACCAGTGTGACAGCTCTGTACGAGCCCATTCATACCAGTGTGACAGCTCTGTACTAGCACATTTTGACCAGTGTGACAGCTCTGTAGTAGCCCATTTAGACCACTGTGACAGCTCTGTAGTAGCCCATTCATACCAGTGTGACAGCTCTGTAGTAGTCCATTTAGACCAGTGTGACAGCTCTGTAGTAGCCCATTCAGAGCAGTATGAAAGCTCTGTAGTAGCCCATTCAGACCAGTGTGACAGCACTGTACTAGCCCATTTAGACCAGTGTAACAGCTCTGTACAAGCCCATTTAGACCAGTATGAAAGCTCTGTAGTAGCCCATTCAGACCAGTGTGACAGCTCTGTACTAGCCCATTTAGACCAGTGTAACAGCTCTGTTTTAGCCCATTTAGACCAGTGTAACGGCTCTGTATGAGCCCATCCATACAAGTGTGACAGCTCTGTATTAGCCCATTTAGTCAAGTGTGACTTCTCTGTACGAGCCCATTCAGACCAGTGTGACAGCTCTGTACTAGCCCATTTAGACCAGTGTGACAGCTCTGTACTAGCCCATTCATACCAGTGTGACAGCTCTGTACTAGCCCATTTAGACCAGTGTGACAGCTCTGTACTAGCCCATTTAGACCAGTCTAACAGCTCTGTACGAGCCCATTCATACCAGTGTGACAGCTCTGTACTAGCCCATTTAGACCAGTATGACAGCTCTGTACGAGCCTATTCAGACCAGTGTGACAGCTCTGTACTAGCCCATTCATACCAGTGTGACAGCTCTGTACCAGCCCATTCATACCAGTGTGAGAGCTCTGTACTAGCCCATTTAGACCAGTATGACAGCTCTGTACGAGCCTATTCAGACCAGTGTGACAGCTCTGTACTAGCCCATTCATACCAGTGTGACAGCTCTGTACTAGCCCATTTAGACCAGTGTGACAGCTCTGTACGAGTCCATTAAGACCAGTGTGACAGCTCTGTAATGGCCCATTTAGACAAGTGTGACAGCTCTGTAATGGCCCATTTAGACAAGTGTGACAGCTCTGTAATGGCCCATTTAGACAAGTGTGACAGCTCTGTACGAGCCCATTCAGACCAGTGTGAGAGCACTGTACTAGCCCATTTAGACCAGTGTAACAGCTCTGCACAAGCCCATTCATACCAGTGTGACAGCTCTGTATGATCCCATTCAGACCAGTGTGAAAGCTATGTAGCAGCCCAGAAAGACCAGCGTGAAAGCTCTGTACAGGCCCATTCAGACCAGCGTGAAAGCTCTGTACGAGCCCATTTAGACCAGTGTGACAGCTCTGTATGAGCCCATTTAGACCAGTGTGACAGCTATGTAGCAGCCCATTAAGACCAGCGTGACAGCTCTGTATGAGCCCATTTAGACCAGTGTGACAGCTCTGTAGTAGCCCATTCAGACCAGCATGACAGCTCTGTACAGGCCCATTAAGACCAGTGTGACAGCTCTGTACTAGCCCATTTAGACAAGTGTGACAGCTCTGTAGTAGCCCATTCAGAGCAGTGTGACAGCTCTGTAGTAGCCCATTCAGAGCAGTGTGACAGCTCTGTACTAGCCCATTTAGACCAGTGTGACAGCTCTGTACGAGCCCATTCATACCAGTGTGACAGCTCTGTACTAGCCCATTTAGACCAGTGTGACAGCTATGTAGTTGCCCATTCAGACCAGCATGACAGCTCTGTACAGGCCCATTCAGACCAGTGTGACAGCTCTATATGAGCCCATTTAGACCAGTGTGACAGCTCTGTACCAGCCCATTCAGACCAGTGTGACAGCTCTGTACTAGCCCATTCAGACCAGTGTGACAGCTCTGTACTAGCCCATTTAGACAAGTGTGGCAGCTCTGTACCAGCCCATTCATACCAGTGTGACAGCTCTGTACTAGCCCATTTAGACCAGTGTGACAGCTCTGTAGTAGCCCATTTAGACCAGTGTGACAGCTCTGTACCAGCCCATTCATACCAGTGTGACAGCTCTGTACTAGCCCATTTAGACCAGTGTAACTGCTCTGTACGAGCCCATTCAGACCAGTGTGACAGCTCTGTACTAGCCCATTTAGACAAGTGTGACAGCTCTGTACGAGCCCATTCAGACCAGTGTGACAGCTCTGTACTAGCCCATTTAGACCAGTGTAACAGCTCTGTACTAGCCCATTCATACCAGTGTGACAGCTCTGTATTAGCCCATTTAGACAAGTGTTACAGCTCTGTACTAGCCCATTTAGACCAGTGTAACAGCTCTGTACTAGCCCATTCATACCAGTGTGACAGCTCTGTATTAGCCCATTTAGACAAGTGTGACAGCTCTGTACTAGCCCATTTAGACAAGTGTGACCGCTCTGTACGAGCCCATTCAGACCAGTGTGACAGCTCTGTACTGGCTTATTTAGACCAGTGTGACAGCTCTGTAGTAGCCCATTTAGACCAGTGTGACAGCTCTGTACGAGCCCATTTAGACCAGTGTGACAGCTCTGTAGTAGCCCATTCAGAGTAGTGTGACACCTCTGTACTAGCCCATTCATACAAGTGTGACAGCTCTGTATTAGCCCATTTAGTCAAGTGTGAAAGCTCTGTACGAGCCCATTCAGACCAGTGTGGCAGCTCTGTACTAGCCCATTTAAACCAGTGTGACAGCTCTGTACGAGCCCATTCAGACCAGCGTGACAGCTCTGTACGAGCCCATTCAGACCAGTGTGACAGCTCTGTACTAGCCCATTTAGACCAGTGTGACAGCTCTGTACTAGCCCATTTCGACCAGTGTGACAGCTCTGTACGTGCCCATTCATACCAGTGTGACAGCTCTGTACTAGCCCATTTCGACCAGTGTGACAGCTCTGTAGTAGCCCATTTAGACCAGTGTGACAGCTCTGTAGTAGCCCATTCATACCAGTGTGACAGCTCTGTAGTAGTCCATTTAGACCAGTGTGACAGCTCTGTAGTAGCCCATTCAGAGCAGTATGAAAGCTCTGTAGTAGCCCATTCAGACCAGTGTGACAGCACTGTACTAGCCCATTTAGACCAGTGTAACAGCTCTGTACAAGCCCATTTAGACCAGTATGAAAGCTCTGTAGTAGCCCATTCAGACCAGTGTGACAGCTCTGTACTAGCCCATTTAGACCAGTGCGACAGCTCTGTACTAGCCCATTTAGACCAGTGTAACGGCTCTGTATGAGCCCATCCATACAAGTGTGACAGCTCTGTATTAGCCCATTTAGTCAAGTGTGACAGCTCTGTACGAGCCCATTCAGACCAGTGTGACAGCTCTGTACTAGCCCATTTAGACCAGTGTGACAGCTCTGTACTAGCCCATTCATACCAGTGTGACAGCTGTGTACTAGCCCATTTAGACCAGTGTGACAGCTCTGTACGAGCCCATTCAGACCAGTGTGACAGCTCTGTACTAGCCCATTTAGACCAGTATGACAGCTCTGTACGAGCCTATTCAGACCAGTGTGACAGCTCTGTACTAGCCCATTCATACCAGTGTGACAGCTCTGTACTAGCCCATTTAGACCAGTGTGACAGCTCTGTACTAGCCCATTTAGACCAGTCTAACAGCTCTGTACGAGCCCATTCATACCAGTGTGACAGCTCTGTACTAGCCCATTTAGACCAGTCTAACAGCTCTGTACGAGCCCATTCATACCAGTGTGACAGCTCTGTACGAGCCCATTCATACCAGTGTGACAGCTCTGTACTAGCCCATTTAGACCAGTGTGACAGCTCTGTACGAGCCTATTCAGACCAGTGTAACAGCTCTGTACTAGCCCATTTAGTCAAGTGTGACAGCTCTGTACGAGCCCATTCAGACCAGTGTGACAGCTTTGTACTAGCCCATTTAGACCAGTGTGACAGCTCTGTAGTAGCCCATTCAGAGCAGTGTGACAGCTCTGTACTAGCCCATTTAGACCAGCGTGACCGCTCTGTACAGGCCCATTCAGACCAGTGTGACAGCTCTGTAGAGGCCCATTCAGAGCAGTGTGACAGCTCTGTACAGGCCCATTCAGACCCGTGTCACCGGTTTGATCAGGCCTATTCAGACCCGTGTGATAGCTATGTACAGGCGCATTCAGAGCCGTGTGACCGCTCTGTACAGGGCCATTCAGACCCGTGTGATAGCTATGTACAGGCGCATTCAGAGCCGTGTGACCGGTTTGATCAGGCCTATTCAGACCCGTGTGATAGCTATGTACAGGCGCATTCAGAGCCGTGTGACCGCTCTGTACAGGGCCATTCAGACCAGTGTGACAGCTCTGAGTGACGTGCCAATGTCTCCAAGATGAGCTCAGTGGCTGCAGTTTACTCTCAGGCCTCTAGGTGGTGCGCGTTCTCTTCTCTCTCACACACACACACCAAACCTCCGGAAGGGCTCACCACCTTTCGACTCCCAGCCTGCACCTCGTTTCCGGTCTTCCCCTTCCTGTCTCACACCGTGTCTGCAGCAGAAGGGACGGAATAATCATGGCCGCCTCCAAGCCCGTGGAACCGCAGGTCGGGCCCGGGATTCCCCACTGGAAGTTGGCTCTAGTTGTGGGGGCCCCGCTTTTACTGGGAGCAGGAGCGGTCTACCTATGGAGCCGACACAAATCGTCCAAGAGGGACAACCAGAGGAGGACACCGGAGGGGAGGGCGAGCCCTGTGCCGGCAGGAGGTAACAACAGCCAGGACCCGGACCATCCGAAAGACATGGTGAGAGGGTGTGGGGACCAGGAGTGTGTGACTGCAGGGGAAAGGAGGGCACTGAGGCATTGACAGGTAGGTGCAGAGCCATGCTATGTAACTGCAGGGGATAGGAGGGCACCGGGGCATTGACAGATGCAGAGCCAGGCTATGTAACTGCAGGGGATAGGAGGCCACTGAGGATGGACAGATGCAGAGCCATGCAGGGGATAGGAGGCCACTAAGGATGGACAGATGCAGAGCCATGCAGGGGATAGCAGGGCACTGAGGATGGACAGATGCAGAGCCATGCTATGTAACTGCAGGGGATAGGAGGGCATCGGGGCATTGACAGGTGCAGAGCCAGGCTATGTAACTGCAGGGGATAGGAGGCCACTGAGGATGGACAGATGCAGAGCCATGCAGGGGATAGGAGGCCACTGAGGATGGACAGATGCAGAGCCATGCAGGGGATAGCAGGGCACTGAGGATGGACAGATGCAGAGCCATGCAGGGGATAGCAGGGCACTGAGGATGGACAGATGCAGAGCCATGCAGGGGATAGCAGGGCACTGAGGATGGACAGATGCAGAGCCATGCAGGGGATAGCAGGGCACTGAGGATGGACAGATGCAGAGCCATGCAGGGGATAGCAGGGCACTGAGGATGGACAGGTGGGTGCAGAGCCAGGCTGTGTGACTGCAGGGCGTTGGGGGAGAGGCAGGCTGTGTAACTGCATGGTATAGGAGGGCACTGAGGATGGACAGGCGGGTGCAGAGCCAGGCTATGTGAGTGAGAGGGGACTGGTAATGTGTAGTGAGCAGCAGTGGATCAGCAGGGTCAGGTTTGCCATGCATTATGATAGTACAGGAGAGGATGAAGGGCAAAGTACAGGGTAGGATGGGGCTGGTGCAGTTGGACTAAATGATAGATGGCGCAGGATCAAACAGTGGGCAGGTGCAGGTCTATGCAATGTGAGGGTGCAGTGTGAAGGATAAGATACAGTGTGTTTTGGGAAGAGGGCAGGTGTACTATATAGTGTGAAGGGGTGTGGGCAGTGGGTGTAAGGCTGAAGGACAGAGAGCAGATTAACATGGGATGGAGTTTTGTGACTGGGGGCAGTGTGCACAATGGTCAGAGAGGGAACAGGTGCGGAGCCTGCAGTGATTGTGAGACTGACTAGCAATGTGAAGCTGGTGTGAGGTGGTTGCAGTGTGGCCGGAGAACAGAGAGGTTTTGATTAAGGGAGTGGGCAGGTGCAGAGCTATGATGTGTGAGTGAAAGATGGTGCAATGTGACTGGAGGAGTGTGCACCACACCCACAAGGGGGCTGGTATTGTGTAGTGAGAAGAAGCAGCATCATTGGCTGGAGTGCAGTGGATCAGCAGAGTGAGGTGTGATATGTATTTTGATGTACATGAGAGGTGCAGTTTGTGTGAAGGGCAAAGTACAGGGTGGGATGGGGCTTTTGCAGTTTGCTTAAATCGTAGAGGGCATAGTATCAAAGTGTGGGCAGGTGCAGGCCTATGCTGTGTGACTGACCGGGTGCAACATTCAATGTGAAAGTGAAGCAGAGCATACAGTAGGTTTTGGGAATAGGACAGGTGTACCATGTAATATAAAGGGGGGCGGCAGTGATTGTAAGGCTGAAGGTAAAGCAGTTTAAGATGAGGGAGCTGTGTGTGCACTGGTTCAGGGTCCACTTAATTCAGTACAATTTGAACAACATAACCTTAGTACAATTTGAACCTCATAACAGTACTTTGCCCTTCACACAAACACAAATAAATTAAATCTGTGTTGACATGAACACAGACAGAGCTTAACCTTTACATCATCTATCTGTGCAGACTATGGGATGCTGGAATCACCTAAACAGGTCGGTTGTAGTTCAAGTTTTCACTGCATTATTGAGTGGAGGGAGAATCTGCTATAAATCCGTACCCTCACCGTGTGTCTCGGTATCTGTTATTAATTGTGAAACTGTAAGTAGGCAGGCTACACTTTATGTAAATAGACATAAACTTTAGCTTTTTTTAGCTGTTATTAGGTTTTCTGGTGGTCCAGAGTTTAGGATTTGCTGCTTTCACCACTGTTACCTGGGTTCGATTCCAGAAAGGGATCCAAGAGGTCACACCACCCTGAAGCCATGCAAGATTGTGTTTGGTCAGTACTTGAATGGGAGACCACCTAGGAATACCAGAATGCTGTGGCTCACTGGAGAAGGAACAGACAACCAACTTCAGTATCTCTACCATGAATACCAAGTGGATCAGCATGGTGTGTTGTGGTCCACGAGGTCAGGGAGAGTCTGAAATAACTGAAAAGCACACTGTGTAATAAAAAAAAAAATAGATAATTTTAAGATACAATCTTGTGCTCTTTCACGCCATGAAGAGCACTTACAGTGAGGTAAATGGCCCTTTTGGGGAGTGAACAGGTGCGGAGCCTGCCGTGACAATCAAGGAGAGGCTGCAGTGATTATGGGACTGACTTGCAATGTAAGGCTAGGTTGAGGTGGTTACCGTGTGATGCAAGAGCAGATAGCTTTTGATCAAGGTGTGGGCAGGTGCACAGCCATGAGGGATGAATGACTGAGATTGTGCAGTGTGGACGGTACAATGTACTAGATAAGGGAGGAAATAGTTGCAGATCAATTTAAAATGAAAGTAAAGGAGAGGGTGCAGTTAGATTGGAGGAAATAGGGCAGGTTCATCATGTATTGCAAGAGCAGTATATTAAAGGACTTGGAGCAGTTTGACTGGGTCAGAGGGAAATGGATTACATAGTGGGCTGGGTCAGAGCCTTTAGTGTGTGAAGGGCACACTGCTTTTATGATTGAAGGTCAAATATCAGGTTAAGATGGCAAGGGTGCAGTTTGGGGCAAATCACACTAGATACCAGTGGAAAGGAGCAGAGCCTTTGGTGAGTGAAGGGAGCCGCTGTTGTATGATTGGAGGGCAACGATCATGAAATGTTGTGATGGGTGCATTTTGAATGGTGTATAGAGGACACTGTATTAAAAAGTGGACAGGGTGTAGAGACTGTAAAGCTTGACACTAGGGAATTGATTGGTATGTCAAAAGTGAACAATAACCATGGGTAGGTAGTGTTATATGTTTGGTAAATATTTATTTTGCCACCAGTTCTAAGATTGGCAATGCAAGTACGTTTTCATTAGATAATATAATTCTGGTTTCCTAAAAGCAGGGTGCTATTTTTCACCACAAAATATGCTTTCACAAATAATTCTTAACCTATCTTATTTCTAGTTTGCAAACAAATTATTCCACTTTCACCACTGCGTACAGTGTCACATTACGGTAGGGTTTCACAAATTACTGCTGGCCCCTAACTTTTACTTATATTTCTGTATGAAATTTATACCATGTCTCCTAAATTGTTTGGCAAGCTTCTAACAAATGTGTCAATCCCTGCTTTCATGTTATTTTGTAGCATCCAAGATTTTATCACATAATTTTATCAGGCAGTATAGTTTACAGAAATTATGCAAATTGCAGTTGAGGAATCTAGTAAGTGATGTGAAATAGCTTTAGCAAAACAGAAATGTGACATGCTATAATATAACCTCAATGAGAAGAGCGTTGCACATACAGGTTTTGGCTCCTACCATAGGAGTTAGTCTTTTGCAGATTATTTTCTTGAGGTAATCTAGGGCTATTTGAAAGCTTCTTTGCAAAGGTCATTCTCAAAAGAATCTTTACCTTAACATTTAAAGGGATACTGTCACCCAAACAAAAAACTTGAATCATTCTAAAGCACATGAACAACTCTATAAGCCATTTTCACAACTGTAAACTGTTCCTCTAATATTCAGAATTATTTATGCAGCCCCTGAATGCTATTTAATGGATCAGAGTGCTTGATAAGTGTGGAAAGGGGATCTAAATCCATGGTAACATTGATTTAGTAGATGAATGCAACTATTTTTCTGGGAGCTGCTCATTTGCATATTAATACAGCTAACATAGTTCTTAACCATAATTAACTCATTAATAGTTCACTTTGGGGGAAAAAATATTGAAAACATACTACAATGTATAGCAAGTTGTTTATGTTCTTTAAGAATAACTCAAGCAAAATTATTTTTGGGTTACAGAATTCCTTGGTGACTTTAGTACAGTCTCTAATGTACTGGTAAACTATTGGACATATTTCTGAAGTTGCAAACTTCTTTTCTCATTCAGTACAAATTGGAGAGGTCTCATTGATAATACACTCATGGGCAGTTACCAGAATTGTAATTATGTACATGAAGGCTTTCAGTAGCATCATAATAGTATCATTTGGGTGTTGTTAATGTTGAGCCTAACACAATTACTCTGGCAGCTAATGATTCATGTTTGCTACTGGTTGTTAGACCAGGGTTTAAAAAACCCTGGGGACTCGTGAGCCACTGCTCCCAAAGATGTAATCCTGACTCCTAACTTTTCAGTTATTTTAGTCATGCATACATGTTTCATATTATTTTCTAAATGAAAATGTTGAAAATGACTTCACTTGGAGGGGGCATTGGCATTTGCTTATAACTAACTATGAACAATCTTTTATAGAACTCATGTATTTGTTTTACAAAAAGCAGGTTAAAAACATTACACATTAGCACATGACAGTGAAACTGGAAATACAATGTTTACTCCCATGTCTTGATGCATCCAAGATGAATGTTCCTGTGCTAAGGGATTTGAAAAATCAATTTTAAATGTGGTTAAGTAACTCACCCGAATCTTCGGGAATTTACTGGAGAAATAATATATATATTTCATTCTCATAATGTCAGTATAGTTTTCAGGGGTAGATAGGGGAGTAACATCACAGCTTTTCCCTGGAGTCTGTATGGTTGTGGAGCTTGTTCTTTTTTACGTATTTATTGGAGCGTACCTTGAAAGTAATTTCAGTTCGTTTAGTATTTTTGAGGAGTTACTTTCTGCCAGGAATGCTATAGCTATATTCATGAATCTCCAAACATTGGATTTTACAGCTCCACGTCTATCTTAATGGGATACAATAAGTTATTTTGAAGAATTAATAAGTGACCAATGTTTTTGAAAACTAAAACGGATAATGATTTATCTCTTGCCAGTCTCATTACTATCTCATAAGTCCTTATTTATATGTTTATCTGTCTACTCCAATTTGAGTTAGTATTTGAAATAACAAGTAAACAGTCTGCATTATAACAGTGCATGTAATGGACTGTATATTTCTACACATTTATGCCTGGTTATAGGCTGTTTATCTGCTATGTAAAGTCTTAGAAACTGTTCGTTACTGCATATGATTTATATTTCAAGGTTGATATGTTTCTGAAAATATTTTGCTCATTAACAGTTCAAGTTCTTCTTAAGCATGTAATGTAAATATTGGACTTCAGAACATAAGGGTATGTTAAGCCGACAAAGTTGTTTAGTATATATATATATATATATATATATATATATAAAGTTGTTACTGACTTGGACCTGTTTATTCATCTCCAGAGTAGAAACCATGAGATGTTCTCTCCAACAGGACTGGATCCTCTACTTACAATTGCGTTGATTTCTGAATAATCCATCTTTTATGTTCCGTTCAGTTTCTGTAATTAGCTATTTCCTTTTGTAGTGATCATCAGTAATAGAGTGCTATAATTAAGAGAGACAGTTGTTTGTGTACAATTCCCAATTACTGAAATAGTTTATAATGAACACATGCATTTTCCTCTTCAGCAGTTCACACTATATGTATCAATGTATTTGTTTAGGATTTGCTTTCTGGCAAAATATGCCAATAACCACCAGGCTAAATCCCTCTAAACTATGACAAAAAAAAATCAACGGCAAATACCATCAAGTAGCACATAAGACAGAATCTTTGAATATCTATTTACAAACAGCATTCATGGCACCAACATAATAATAATGAGCAACAAAGTCAAAATCCACTCCGCTTTCCAATGACCTAGGTATTTAGTTACAACAGAACCATACATGGTCAGTACAAGGTACACTTAAACATTGACTAGGGCTTAGTAAATATTTGAAAACTACAGTTCTTAGTGTTTGTTCAAAAGCAATGTAAAGAAGAATCTTCAAAACAGAATTTAACATTTTTATAAATTGCATCTAATAAGAGTTAGAATATGCATAAAAGCGTCAATTATTTCCACATTGGCATTGCTCTGTTCTGTTAATCCGAAGACATATGCAATGTGCAGTAATGCATCTGTTTGATTTGCTATAGTCCAAATTCTGGGAGTTATGTACCACATCTTTTTCCTAAAGACACTTAAAGAACAGACCAGGGGATACAAGTTATTAGCTAGACAAAACCCTTTGAAGAACAAGCAACCTTTTCTTTATACATGGACTTTCTCCTGTAGATTTAGTTTTGCCTGGCAGCGATTGGCTCCTAAAATTTACTTCTAAGCCCTAGATATTTTTGTTACTTTCCAGGTTCCTAAAAAATAAATTAGTGTCTTTTCACTAAACTTGCTGGTAATGTTTTATACTCTGTTGGCTCAAAACAAAATTATCTTGTACTACACAGAATCTAAAATTAAATCGAGTGAATAGAAAATTGTTTTAAAAAGAATAACATTTAGTCTGTCCGTTGAATATACCACCAAATATTTTTCTCCAAGCTGTGGAGCTCACTCAGCTGGTTTAAGATTTAAAGATACTTTTGTGTTGTCTTGGGCTCTGATAATGGCAGGTATCCATCTTCTGAGAGCTATCGATCTAGAGGAGTGCAGAAACAGGCTTGCCAGTAATAATCCTACATGTGATTTATCAACACTGCTGGAAATAGGGAACTGTATGGTCCTAAATGTTATTTTATTGTTCCTAAATTCAGTTTTGTTTGAAAGCTATGCCACTTCATATGAAACAAAGTACAATATGTGATAGTGACAGCTTGTTATGTTTGTAATATGCACATATTGCCAATTTATTTATTATATCAGTGCTATTCTAGGCAGAGGGCCATCATCATATACTTGGGTTTATCATTTAATCTTTTCAACTCTTTGCTTTGAACTTGTTTATTAAAGATGAGTAAGAAGACAAATTAACATTTAAGAACAGAAAAATACAATGGTGATCTCAGTCAGAACTGCTTGCTCCTTTGCTATCTGTAAGAACCTATACATTTCACATGTAGGATGAACATGAAAGAAATAGTAGTCTATATATTTTATATACAGCATGTACGGTAATTAAAAAAGGTGTGTAAAGTCACCAGAATAAAGGGAGCTTGCATACAGGCTTACGAGTTGTAGGTCTTGACAAGTCCCAGGAGCTAGGGAGAACCATCTTGTAAAATTTTAGCTTTTCCTAACTTTTTATTTGCAATATATCAGATCAAGTTAGTAAAAATTAAGTTTTACAATTAAGTAATTAAGACAAAGTTTATTATACCTTTATATGGACTATAGTATAGTGTAAAGTTTAGATGCGTGACCTAAATCAACTGTTCCCGACTGTTCTTTGTATCTCAAATTAGAAGCCATAAGATGTTATCTCGAACAGAAACTAAGGAGAATGCAGTATGTGTTGTTTGAAATATAAGATAAGGGAAGGAGTAGTATTAAAACTACATGGAGACCAAACAAGTCTGTTTACCAAACAAGTGTTTATCTTTCCTGGTACACGACGATTAACAAAGGAAATACTTGTTATCTCCTCATGGAGAATGCTTTGTGTGATGGAGCACACTGGTGGATCCTCGTGTTGTCAGATCTCAGTGGAATTTGAAGTATTCAACCTGCTTGGACACTTATATCTTACAGTACATAGAAAATGTATTAAAATGTATTAGCTGCCTATGATTGGCCTAAATGAATGATGCATTTTATGATATTGAGGGGGTTAACTAACATACGCAACTACTTGCAAATTCAAGATATTTAGCAAACATCAGGGTAAGTTTTTTTCATGTTTTATTTTGGTGTTTTTTCATGCAAAAATGTCAGATGCACATATATAAAAATGATATATTTAAAAACAAAAGCGATAGAGGCACCATATCCCAATAGTCAAAAACTGCTATGGACCGTAGATCCGGAATTCAATATAGGCCTTTTTCTGAATATGCAGGGTTGATTCCTGATAGCATTTCTTAGTGTTGGTAACCAGATTTCCCTGCATTTTTAAGGTCAATATTTTAGGGAGATCTTGCCTCTGCTAAAATAAGTTTCAGCTTCCATGTTCTAATTTAAATGTAGACCTCATGTTTCCAAAAGTAGCCACTTAATTGTATTGCGCTGGAAGAAGCACATGATGTAGCTTGCTCTCATAGTTGATATTTAATTAACTTTCAATGAATATGTGTTCTCCAGTGATTTGGGATCTTTTCTGATGCATACCATTTGACATTACTAGCGCTGCTTAGTGACTAAACTTCCTCTTAGTTTCTTTGAGATTCTGATGATCTGGAGTTTGCAAATAGCAAATAAATGCACTTTTTAATCTAGAACCTGTCATGTACTTAGATAAGTACCAAACAGTGTTAACTAAAATTGTAAATTGTGCATGATGCCATGTATGGACACTATAAATCCAGTTTTACATAAAAATACAAAACTTGATTTTGTAAACATTTCTTAGTGATTTCTCTCTATATAGATGATATGGTACTTGTGACAGTATTATAACTGTAGACTAATATATATTTAATGTATGTAACAAACTACCTTCATTAGCGCCCATGTATATTGAGAATAAGCGGACCCGGACATTGTGCGGCCCATGGGCCTCATCCAGCCCTTTGGCTGTCCCTGTGCGGCCCGCTACAGTGGACTACAGTGAGATACAAATTTGGGTCCTGGACAAAAAAACACTGCCAATTGTAAAAGGAGGCAATTTGTGAGCAGCAGCGTTGTGGCTAACTGGACTGGATAGCATTCTGTAGATACTGCTCCTGGCACTGAGAAAATAAAATAAAGCTATACAATTAATATTGAGCAGAATTTTGTTCAGTCTATGGTTCGGCCCTCCACAACATGCCAAGTTTCTCATGTTGCCCCTGTGGGAAATTAAAGGTATATGAAAGTGAGCTGGGTTATTAATGCGTCTGATAGAGGAGAAATTATAGTGTCTGCAAAAAATTGTTTGCATGAAAAAATTCCAAAGTAAACAGTTAAACCGTTAACAGTTAAGCCAGAAGTTTGCTGAATTTCTTGCTTTTGCAAACTGTTTTCTCAATTTTGACACCCCCTGAAATTCCCAGGGATAATTAGCATAACTTATACAATGTTTCTTTTCGGCCTGGGGATTGTGCAGACATGCCCAGTTATCACCTGTAGTCTGCCCTACTGTGGGAAGTCACATGATTTCAGACACTTTCCTTTCCTTTAGCCAATCAGCATGCACATGTGCTGCATATTGGATATCTGATTAAAAATGTGATATCCAATATGCAAATCTCAGTTGCCGGGGGTGTCTACATCACCCCAGCACATTTTATTTTATTTTCTGCAAAAAATGTTTATGTCAATACCAGACAAAGACATTACACCCCCCCCCCCCCCCAGTCTTGAATAGATAATACAAAAAAACTCCCACTCCGCCTACAACCAAGAAGTATGGGAGATGCAAACATGGCATCCTTTAGGCACAAGCAGAGTTTACTAAAATAAAGATTTCACATAGAAATGCTTTTATTTCCATGATTTACACAGCGTTTAATGTTGTTAATCACAAACCTATGACATTTCCCAATCTACAGTTTTCCTTTTAAAGGGACCTTGATAGCATTTTTTCAATGTTGCATCTGAAAGAGGGTATTTGTTAATGTGTCACTGTGTGTTTTGTTTTTTCAAATGCTGCTCTCAGGGCAGAAAAAAATGATTTGAAAGTTGAACTGATTTAGAGGTGTGCCCGTGTCCGCCAATGAGTAGTAATATAGATGTGCCAGTCATACATGTCTTCCGGTGAAATCTACAGACCTACTACATATGCACTGTGCAAAGTTTAAACAGGTGTAACATAACTTTTTCACACTAAACACATCTTTGTTAATGTTTAAAGCATGCTCCTTTTTAAATGCATGAAAAAAAGAATTGTGTTTCAGGCCTCTATTAATTTTTTCCAGTGTTTCTATAAATTGTTTGAGCAAACCCATACAGACAGAGAGATCGTGCAACGCCGCTGAGTTATGTTCACTTCTAACCTTCCTTTTGGCAAAACATAAGCAGACTGCTAAGAGAAGTAATATTGAAAGCAATAAAGCCAAACAGCACCACTTATAATAGGTCATACATTTAAGGCAGTTTAAATATTAATTTTTTAACTTTCTAAAAAGGTTTTGCTTATCAATTTAAGCTCTTCAAAAGAACGTATTGTAAATAAAATATTTACAGGGGGAACAAGAGGTGCTCACTTGGGCTTGGGTCCTATTTTATTATTGTGTGATCAAGCTATCTTGACATTCACTTGAGTCACTGCAAAGCATAGCTTCAAGTTTTCTTCAGTAGTACATGAAATAACAGAGCAGTATTTTCATTTATTACAAGTTTTTGACAGATTTAGTGATAGGTGACACAAACCTTAATACCTTCATTGAAGTCTGTGTAGAGTTTTTTTCTATTGATAAATTTAAATTGGTCCAACCAAGGCCCAGTTATTGTAGAAATGGAAATTGCACATGAAAATGAATATAATTGCTGTTGGTTGATAAAAGAATGAATTGTGTGGAAGTGTTTAAATAATTGAGTTGAAAGCTGGTTGTTTAAGCATAAAATAAATTAACAGATCCTTCCACTATCCTAATAATACTATCTCATGTGACCAATTACCCCTCACAATGGAGGGAGATAAAGCAGGAAAGCCTGCACAGGTGGATAAATAATATACTTTTAAGTGTTGTAGTTTTAAAATTCCCTTCCCAAGGAAAATAGAGTGATTAGGAGACAGGAAGAACCTCTCTTGCCACTATAATATATATACATTGATGTGATCTAGTTGTGTGTGTGTTTGTTTTTAGTACTTTTATAGCTCACACTTTTAATTGACACTATTGTTTCGCCTGTATCTAAGTTGATTTGTATTTCTCTTTTTTTAGAGCCCCCTTGAAAAAGCACAAGCAGCAAAGAACAAAGGCAATAAGTATTTCAAAGCCGGGAAATATGAACAAGCCATCCAGTGTTACACTGAGGCCATAAGTCTGTGTCCTCCTGAGAAGAAAGTGGACTTGTCTACTTTTTATCAGAACAGGGCAGCTGCCTATGAACAGCAAGTAAGTACTGTATATAGTAAGGCAAATCAAATTGTAGCCTTTCAGTTTGTCTCATGTGTATCTATGCAAGTTAAGTATAGCAATTCTAAATCACAGCAATTCAAACCTGTGAGCTTGTTGGTTTTCTTCCCTTATTCATTTTTCCTATATAACAAGAAAAGTATATACAAACAAGTCAAACAAATAAGCAAAAACATGTATATAGACTATAGCAAAACAAAAAGTATACCTATTGAAGAAAAGGTAAAAACAAGCACATACAATTTAGACAGAACCTGTTAATCTATGCAATGTATAATACTTCATCAGGTCCTGTCACATATAATAATTGTCAATCTGCGAGACGTTGTCTCGCTTTGTGTGGTGCATACGAGTTAGGTGATGAGCTCCGCATGTGCTCATCGATTGCGAGCCTCGCTCAGACTACAAAACAGAAATTTTATTGCCCTGTCATTGACGGGCAAGTCGCTAGTCCTTTTATAGTAGCCCAGCACAGGCAGTGATGGTGAGCATCTGCTAGATGGCGCTGCAGATATTCCGGTGCTATATCATAGAGTCAAGGCTAAGGTAAACTGTTAGGGTTGGGATGAGGGTTAGTTCAAGGGTTAGGCTAATATTAGAAGCTTAGAACGTCTCTCATATTGCAGTGCTGCAAAATATGGACAGCACCATCTAGTGATTGGAGGCCGCACTGCACCGGCAGACCTGTCCCAACACCATAACTGGATAGATCCACCTCATGATTATACCAAAAGAGACTTATTGTAAGCGAATATGTTAAGATCCTAAAACCATATCTCCTGACCCATCTCAGGAGCCAGTATCATCATTATCATTATTATTATTACTACTACTAATGTATGCCTGTTATCATGGGAGAGAGAAATAATTTTTAGCTTAATATCAATCCCTTACTAAATGTTGTAGCATCTGTGTAACCTCCTATGCTGTGTCTGACTTGTGGTATATTATTAAAGAAGGATTTAAATGTTTTAATAAAGTTAAGTTTTTTGGGTTATTCTTAGAGCATGAAAAACTGGCTATAATGTTGTGTTGTTCAATTTTCCTAAAATGAAGCAATCCTGAAAAATTCCATGTTATTGTTGCTGAATTTGTTTGCAAATGAGCAGCTCACACATTAATTGGCTCCTCTCATATGCTAATTAGGATTGCAGTCTGCTTGTCTGTGTCTGTAGTGAGTAGACTAAAGACCCGCAATGTTATCTGGCAGCTAGACCCCTCTCTCACCGTTATCAAGTACTCTGTGTGCATAAGAATGGCCTATTGACAAAAAACAAATGAGAAACCTCCCCAAGCAGCCTCAATATCTAGGTATTAGTAACTACTTCAAGGGTTAGATTTTCTCACTGTGCCCAACAGCAGCTTTGCATAACGAAACATGCAATAATTGCTGCAATTTATTGGAATCTTCTTGCAGCCTCCTTATTTTCTGCTTGCTGACGACTTACAGGAAGGACTTTCTTAATAGTATTATCACGGCATGTCCCTTGTATTCTCCCCTCTCTCCTCCACATGCTCGGCTGGAGGGGGTGACTGCACACAGTTTCTTTCATCTCTTCTGCCCTGCTTAGTTGAAACTTCCAATGTGTTTTAGGGTGGCGAAACACACTCAATTACATATTTTTTTACGTATTTATTTTAACAAAACATTTTTGGATATTTTCTACAAATTAGCTCATCTTTAATTTATTCTGTTTATTTCCTTGAGAAACAGTTTTTTAGACAAATATTCTCTTGAAAATGTTGACATGATTTTGAAGTCATTACACTATTCTACTTGATGTGATTTGGTTCCACTGATCTAACTCGTTTAAGGATGGATCTTCCCAAGGAGAAACAGAAGAGCAGGATAAAAACTAATCTCACAGAAGATTACAGAAGATAATAATCCATATCAAGATACTAATTGGCTTAGAGCTTACTTACTAAAAGCTGAGTGAAAAGATTTCTGCAGACGCATTATGTATAATGTATAAAAGGACACCGCAGAGTTCCCTGTTATGAGCAGATAGTGAAGTACCAAATAAAATATGAATATTTGCAAATGGTTGTTATTAGAAAGTTTGACTAAGCATAACTGGGCCGTGGGAACAAATATCCATATCCAGGACCCTGCAGGAATCCACGATACATTGGTTTAAAATGTGTATGAGAGGGGTTACATTTCTCGAGACCTGTAGTTGCATTGAATGATGTAAGGGTTAGTGAGAGAGAAGGGTACAGTGTCAATTTTAGACTTATCTTATTATCAAACTAACATTCTGCTTATCTCCTCCTCCCCTTCCTCTCAACTGATAACTACAAACGGTTCCCCCCTTGCCTACTCTGTGTGTGATTTATTCCTGCACACTTGGTCTACAGAGTTGCCAATATTGTTAGGTTGATAACAAACAAGTGTAGTGGCCCCTGAATAATTGCACTGTAGTAATAAAAGAACATCTTTGTTTGTCAATTTGGATGTTACTTAGTTCAAGAAATCCTCCCAACTTGTTATTAATAAATGATTACCACATTATTTATTAATGGCCCTTTGGGTTAATGTATTTGTTTTGCAAATGGTTTCTGAGGCTCCAAACTGTGGTGCCACATCATATTCAAGACTATTCATCCAGTAATTACAGTAGGTACTGAAAACAAGACCAGTTTGGTAGAAGGATCTCTTAAACTTAGTTAAAATAAAGCTGTTTTTTTTTTTCACGTAGAAGCAATCACTTTTGTGCAAGTAATGTTTCCCTGAAATAAATGCAAAGCGCTTGTTTGCGGTTTGGAATGTGGTGCTCCTCGCTAAAGCATAAATAATGCTGATAATTCCCAAATACAAATAGAAACCTTCATTACTGATCCTTTTTATATGCAATTTTGACATTTTTTACAGTGCCTTATGGACTCCTTAAAGGTAGTGCCGCCAGTTCACAGATGTGGTCTGAGCACATTTTTAGAGCGTGTCAGAATTTTTTAACCTGTGTCTTAGATCTAAGCAGATCTGTCCCTAATGAATCACTGAATTGGGGTTGTTCACGAAACATTATCTTGCTGACCGTGTTATTCTGTTATTTGCAGCAAAGTTGGAAAGACGTAGTACAAGATTGCACTAAGGCTGTGGAACTGAACCCACGATATATAAAAGCTCTTTTCCGGAGGGCGAAGGCCCATGAAAGACTGGACAGCAAGAAAGAATGCCTAGAAGGTATGTGTATTGTCCTCACTGTGTTGTGGTATTGTAACTAACCTACCCTTGATCAGGTACTGATCTCTCAAGTAACCATCTATTCATGTATTCTTTTTATATAGTACCCCATAAAATCGATTTTTGTAGAATATTTTGTACTTTCTCATATTTTCAATAATAAGATCTACACTATGGATGTGTTTAATTCTAGATGTCACTGCTGTCTGCATCTTGGAGGGCTTTCAAAACCAGCAGAGCATGCTGCTTGCAGATAAAGTCCTTAAGCTGCTTGGAAAAGAAAAAGCCAAAGACAAATACAAGGTATTATTTTGCTGCAGAAGTCTTTATATAATAGTTACTTGTTTATACCAGGCCATCCTGCTGAGGCAGAACTTGTTAATATGTTTAGTTTAACTTGATGCCATCACATTCTTTCCTTCTCTTGTACGATACTGATGTTAAGGTTATTTCTTTGTAATATTTTCTGCATTGTTTCCCTTGTTTACAGAACTATTTTGCTGAAAAGGGGATTGTAAAGCAAAAAAAAAGTTTGTTTTACCACTTTCAATTGTTTGTGGTGGTCTGTAGGTGTCATTTCTTTTGTGGACTCATCACAAAGAGACATCTCTGAGGGACAGCAAATACATGTAGAGCAAACCGATTATAGTTTCTTGTTTTTAATGTAGCACTGAGGATCTGTTGGTGAAATCATTAAATGAATGTGAGCTGCTCCAGTAGTCCACCTATACAACAAGTGATTTATGTATACATGAATTGAAAGTACTTTGAGATCTTTGTTTCTTAGCAACTGAAATCAACATCAAGGTAATATCATGTGTTTGATTTATAATCTTTAAAAAAAAAAAAAAAAATCATCTCATAGTTGTCAACTTTGTCACAAAAAATATAGCATTGACATATTGTGACTGGAACAAGACATTTTGGATTGAGACATATAAACAAATGACCTCGGTACAGCCAGCTAAAATGCACTGACATTGTATACTATTCTGTTCTATTTCAGAACAGGGAGCCACTGATGCCTTCACCACAGTTCATCAAGTCTTATTTCAGTTCCTTCACCGACGACATCATCTCCCAACCTCTACAAAAGGGAGAAAAGTCAGATGAAGATAAAGACAAAGAAGGGGAAGCAGCTGTTGTAAAAGAGAAGTAAGTAGGAAGTTCTCCTTTCACTTTTTTCTGTGCATACTATAAAGTGAAATTTAAGTTAATTCGAGGATTTTTTTTGAAATATACTCCAATCATAGGATTCCCTCTCTAATTATTAATACAACTAAGAATATGGCATAGTACAACAAGAAATTGAATATCCCAATCAATGACCATCTCTTAGAAACATGCTGCAACATACTACTGAGACGTGGTCCCCAATAGGTTAGGACACCACACTGCATATCCGGCCCTACAAAGTATGTCTGCATGTGCTGCAGAGGCAGGCCCAAACAGGAACTATTTGTTTGATTTTGGACAGTAAAATCACAGCTTATAAACACGTATTAATAAAATAAAGTACATAAAGTAAATAGATACATAGGTATATTATATAGCCAATAAAATCTAGAAAACTTCCATATCCCTTTAAATGATACAGCAACATTTTTAGTTATTGAAGAACAAAAAGTGCCCAAATATAATTGCAATAGCTTATTTGTGGAAAATAAAATTTGAGTAAAAGTGACAATTGAGCTTTAAAATTGGATATTTTAAGCTTATATTCTACAGGGCCTTATCTGGGGTCATTATCTCAGAGAGCAGGGTGATAAAACAAAAAAGAGCAGGCCCAGTTGGGTTAATGATAATAGTCGCAGAGATGTTTAATTGTTAAAGTTTTTGTCATTATAGGTATTTGGGAAAATTGGGCATGTTCTACCATTATCAACCCCCAGAATTAAAAATGGCCCTAGAAAAGGACAGAGGAAGGGAGGTCATTTTGATTAAAATTCCACAACTTTCAGACTCTGTTATTTAACACTTCCACTCAATTTTAATAACAGCCAGTTGCAAATATATTTTATTTATATTTTTCATTTACAATAACTGGAACCTTTACTGTGGAAAATGTTAGTTTTAAATGGGCTTGGGCATGTTATTTTTTTCTGTAGTATGGTTAGTCGTCTAATATAGTTCTTTCTTGGCAGCATAGCAAGGAAGAATTACAAAGATTAGTGGTTTGATGTTATCCTTCTCTCCTGCAATCAACAGCTTGTTCTGGAACTATTGATTATTTGCATTCATACAGCATTAAAGGAACACTTTAGTTGTCTAATAAATGAATCTCTAAAGAATAATTAGGTAGAATTTGATAAGAAAAGGAAAACAAAACTTTATTAAACTTTTACTATGCATTTAAACAATCATTGCATTTTTAAATCATTCCCCAAGCTGTATAAGCTCCAGATTTCTGCACCTTGTAAATGGTATATTGTCTCTGGAGTGGGAACTTCCTCTGTGGGTTGCTCCCACAATAGTTCATTTGGGGGTGTATAGTTATGTAGATCTTACTGCCTGCAGACTTAAGTTAAAAAAGTGATTCATTGTTTAAATGCACAGTAAAAGTTAAGTAAAGTTTTTTGTTTTTTTTTAAAATCCGGCCCTACCTAACTATTCTTTAGAGAGCCTTTTGTAGAATATAACATGGGCCTTTAACACTAATGTGTTTTCAATGAAAAAGGACATTATAAATAACAATAAGTAAAATATTGAACACAATTTTTGCACTAGTAAATGTATAAAAAAAATATTTCTTAATGCTAACCAAATTATGTATTTATTAATTTATAGATCTGGTTACTTAAAAGCAAAACAGTATATGGAAGAAGAAAACTATGATAAAATCATCAGTGAATGCACAAAAGAGGTTGAGGCGAAGGGCAAATACATGGCAGAAGCCTTACTATTGAGAGCCACCTTCTACTTGCTAATTGGAAATGCAACTGCTGCAAAACCCGATTTAGATCAAGTTGTGACCATGGAGGAATCCAATGTTAAGGTATGAATTATAAGATTTGCATGAGGTAGAAAAATATTTAGTATGTTGTTGTTTTAAAGATTTATTTTAAATAGAATTTAAATTTTAAATATAATTTAGTGGCCAATATTAACCTTTTTAGTCTTCCAACTGCATTTGCCTTCTCACATTACCAATAAACACACTATCTACATCAAAATTTATCTTAGCCACTTTTGCAGCATGTAAATAGGGTTAATTGCAATGTGCAGCCTTTTTTGTAGTCAGGGCGAGACAAATAAGCAGAGCCACATGTCCTGTAATGGTTTTTAATATTGTCAAAACGTTATGTGAAGGATAACTTTGAGTATATATATATAAACCAAACAGCAGCAGTGTATATAAATATTTATTTAATACACTCGTAATGTTTGCACTAAGAAAGTCTGCAGACATGTCTGTATCTCATTATTATTATTATTATTATTATAAAGTGGTCTCCTTTTTTTTTTTTTTTTTTTTTATATATATATATATAATCTGCACAGACATTTTTTTCCACCTAATTTTAATTCAGAGTTTTGTTAATTCAAAAGAAACTACATTTAAAGTGACATGGCAAGGGTTTAGTATGTCTTGGTATGCTTGAACCGAGGCAACTGCACTCAAGACAATAGACCAAACGCCTCTAACAGAAATTTGCTTTGTGAGTGGATAAGAAAGGTTGACATGTTGAATATTCCAGTGGAATTTCCGACTCTAGTTTTGGGGCAGAAAAGAAATTGAAGCAAAAAATGTAGTGTTTTACTGCTGTTGGAGATAGATGTGTTGGATAGTATTCATGAAATCACAATAAACTTCTACTTTATTGTACTTCCTTTTTGATTATCTATTTGACATTGTTGTCTATTGGCTGATTAATGAAATATCTCAAATTCATGATAGTAAGCTGAAATATATTTTTCCGATGTGTTTTTATTATTTTTAAACAGCTGCGTGCAAATTCACTTATTAAACGGGGAAGCATGTACATGCAGCAACAACAGCCTCAACTTTCCACTCAAGACTTCAACATGGCAGCAGACATAGACCCACAGAATGCTGACGTTTACCATCACCGAGGGCAAGTGAGTTTGACGAATAGTTGTAGAGTTGTATTTTCTAAGATGTCTGTAAGGAATTATATTCTGCTTATGTTTTATGGGTTTCAAAGATTCTAACCACAAGTAAATGGCACATATTGCATTGAATCATTGCATCTGCATGCAAAGCTGTGAGTTATGTGGAGCAAAACACAATGCAAAGTGAGTCTTATTAGTTTCATATTGCAGCTTCACAAACAGAATTACTACTCTTACACATCACAATTTTCTCACTGACCACCTAAGACTAGCTGTCAAGTGATTTGCTTTTTTATTATAATAAATATTGTTGCTTGTTGGATCATTGTGTGCATGGTTGCGGATTGTGTTATATAGGCAAAACAAAAGTTAATATAGTAATGAACATAAATCCATTTATAGAAACGTAATATGCTGTTTAACTGCTAGAAGAGAACTTTATACAGGATCGTTTTGAAATGGAATTGTATTATGTTTGTATAGTTGTGATTTCTAAATATATTTATGTTGGTCCTAGAATAAAACAAGAATAGTATATGTTAGTACATAAGCAGAGATGTCTTTCCATTCACTTACTCCTGAATATTTACCACTGAGCCAAACATTTTCACTACTGAACTCCAGAAAAAAATCTTGCAATGAGTAATGTAGCTTTGGAAGTGTGTTTACAGAACTGACAATATTTACACACTTTTGCAAATGTCTTTATTACAATTTTAGATGACAATCTTAAAAAAAGCTTAATATTAGCATATATAATTCACTACCAGGTATATTTAATCCACATTCCACAAAAGCTAGTGTATTTAAAGAACCACTGATATCTCATAAAAAATATGCTTTTTTTTAAGAAATAGTCTACAATATGAAAAAAATGCAACCTTTTAATATCTATTACATGCAGTTCTATTGTGTAAGGAGCTACAGTCTAATTACCTCCTGTGGGAGAGGGCACATTTGGTTCTAATAAACTTCCAAGTGTAGCTGTCGGATGGGCTTGTTCTTTGGCGTGCAAACCCTCATTACAAACAATATAAAGCTTATCAGCATCCGAGGTCCCTTCTGCTGTCAAAGCAAATAATTAGCTACTTCATTGGCAGCTCCCAAAACAGGATAATTGTGTACAATTGTTAATTAAAGGCTTTCTTAGAGCACTTGCCCATTACCAAATGTTATTGTTCATAAGAGCTTACTGTAAATGACTTCAGGGATCCTTTACATAATCCTCACTTTTGCAGACAGATGAGGATATTTTTAGTTGTTTTCTGTACAATGCTTGTACAAATCATTCTGACAGTTTGATAAAAAGAAAATTGTCTTCAAAAAAAGAAATGCATTTTACATTTTCATAATTGTGTCAAGGTTGTAAAAGAGCGGTATTTGAAATGTAGACATTAGTAATTTTTGTAAAAATTCTATTTATTTGCAGCTGAAAATCCTTTTAGACCAAGTGGAAGAAGCAGTTTCAGACTTTGATGAATGTATTAGATTACGACCGGATTCTGCTTTAGCACAAGCACAGAAATGCTTTGCATTAGTAAGTACCTGCATTGTTTTCCTTGTATACCTTTATATATACAGACTAAATAAAATACTATAATACACTACTGAGAGGTCCAAAACCTATACTGTTCATTTTTTACTGCCGTGTTGGTTTAAAATATCCTTGATAGATGGTTCTCTATGTCTCTCATTCCCTTAAGATGGAAAAATGCAGATTCTCCAATTTTTTTTTTTTTTTTTTTTTTATTTTTTTTTTTGTTCTCGTAGCACCACATGCGCCATCTATTTAAAAGCTGGTTTATTAATGCATCTGATAGAGGAGAATTAGTAGTTTATGAAAAAATACCAAAATTAAAAATGTAAACCATTACCCTAAAGTTTTCTTAATTTCTTGCATTTGCAAATGCTTTTCTATCAATATTGACACCCCCTGAAAATCCCAACTGAAATTGGCATACATAAAACATTGTATCTTTTTGTTCTGGGGGTTGTGCTGCATCTCTCCTTTACGTTTCTGTAATACCCAGAACAAGCTCAGTGTCCCTTCATTCACTTATTGTTTTACCTACATCCCAGGTGAAACTTCCCCCACCCCCAGTGAATTGCCCCTGTGATATCTCCAAGCCCTAGTGAATTGCCCCATTAGCTCCCCAGCCCCAGTAAATTGCATGCGCTCACTCAGACACACATGCTCAGAGACCATGGCTGGCTCTTGCAGGTCATTACAGGACCATAAATCAAGCATAAATACTCATTTGAAATACTCATCTGAAATGTTTAGTTTCAGTACAACTATAATTTGTCAGAAAAGGAGCGGGTGTATGTCTAAAGAACAACCGTGTAACCACTCATGCATTTTTACTTGAATATCAATTTATAGTCCTTTTAAGGACCCAGTGTAATAGTCATCTATGTTGGCTGCATTCCGCATTGCTGATTGGCTGCAAAGCTGGGCATGCGCACGTGGACTGGGTACACTATTACAAAGTCATACCCTGAGAAATCTAGCTCAATCCTGAGGGTGTAAACATCACCTGCAACAGTGTTTTTTTTAAATGCAAAAATGGCTTGCATTTTTTCATGCAAACAATCTTTACTAGGTGGGTTATGATGCTTCTCTACAGGATGCATTCATAACCCACCTCACATTAATATGACTTTAACTTCATTGAAATGTTTTGCTGTTAATGTTGCCATTAGTGAGGAAGTCTGCCTATGTGTGACTTTTGAAACTGCTTTACAAAATTAATTTTTAATAAGCAAGAGAGATGCCCTAGCCCTTTAAAGAAAGGTATCCTCTAAACTGCAAAAAAAAAATTTAAGCAAATAAACATATGACAACTTTTAATTTAAAAGGTGCATTAGGCCAAACAAATTCTGTAAATGGAATAAGCAGTTATAAGCAAGCTGATAAAATCCTTTGACGGCAGAGCATCCTTGATAAAGCTCATTCTAGTCATTCTGATAGATTTGCTTTTTAAAAATATGTATTCTTGTACATACTAATCCCATCATAATTGGTTAAAATCTGAGACTGAATTAGATTAAAACATTGTATATTCCACTTTTTTGTAACAAATGTTAACAATATTGAAAAATATCAGTAACTCTTTATTTTACATTTGATTTATTTGAAGCATCTGTTAACTAAAATCTTCATTTTGAACCTTCAAGTAATGTTGTCATTACGCGATTATTATAAAACCTGATGTAGCAGTGTTTTTACCTTGTTTTTAGTACCGTAAAGCATACACTGGAAGCAATCCACTACAGATCAAAGCCGCCATGAAAGGGTTTGAAGATGTAATTAAAAAATTCCCAAAGTGTGCAGAAGGCTATGCACTCTTTGCCCAGGTATGTAATATAATTAATTTCTCCTCGTTTATTAAGATTACAATGTGGTTTGATATTGGAAGTCATGCAGGCACTATGCTGTAATGAAACCTTAAAGGCATATCTAAGTTTCCTGGATTGAGTGCATCTGATAGAGGAGAATCAGTACATTTTTATAATTTTTTTTTTTTTGCATGAAAAAATACCAAAATAAACATGAACAAACTCATCCTGATATTTACTAAATCTCTTGAGTTTGCAAGGAGTTGCTTTTGTGAGTTAACCCACTGCTAAAATTAGCATAGCATTTATAATCACAGGCAGCTATACATTTTAATACATTGTAACAATTGGTGATGGCAGTTTGTGCAGGAAGGAATCATGGGATGTGTAGTCCCCTTGTAGAAGGAAGCAGGAGGAGTCAGCCACTGATCTGTAGATCTCTACATTGAGCTGCTGCTGGCTTGAAGGTTAGTAAAGGCTTAAAATCCATACCCAAATGCAGGGTTTCTATTGGGAGATACACTGTGCCTATGTAAGCAGCTCTGGGGGTGTGGAAATGTATAGAATGACTCCATGTAATGTGCGTTTCTGATATATAGCCAGCATGTGTTAGATTAGAAAAAAGGTAAAAACACGGAAACTTAGATATGCCTATAAATATTTCTGTTCTGAAACTCAAATTTACCCGATAAAGCTGATCCTAGGCACCAATATCAGGGGGTAATGCTGTGGTTTTTTTACCAGACAATGTAACGCCCTACTAGCATATAACACTTACAATTAAACTTCTGAAATTACCTTGTTTATTAAAAGTTAGGTCCACTTAGATGGCTTGCATCTTTACTATAGCTGTGAGAAACATATTAAGATAATTAAATATCTATTCTATGCCATATTAAACAAAGAGGCAGTCTATAAAAATCCAGTTTTATAACTGAAAATATAAAGCTTAACATTGTTTGCAATTTGTTTTAGGAAAGACAGATGAAGTGAGTTACAGAGAACACACAATTCACAGCTGTTTGCAAACCCCTAATAGTTGTATTTCCCGTCCTGCTGGGGGCGCTGCTCTTTGTTCAGCTCCATGCTTCATTATAATTTTCTTGCTAGCCAAAGATCTGTATATTGATCTATACCAAGCCACATAACTATGGGTTAATTATCTCATTTGACTAAAAGAACAAAAGGACATTTGTTGCTAGTGATGAAATGGAAAGTAATAGAAACCTTGTTTCAAAGCTGTACCTTTTGAGGCTTTTTTTTTATTTTTTTTGAGCTACATGTCTGGAATAAAAATAAGTCCTGGAGACATAAATGCCCCTTGCAATAATACATTTTAGTAGAACAACAAATTGGTTAATTAGGTTACCTTTTTGCATAAATGTTTAGCAAACAAGAGAAAATGAACGTTATTTTAGTCGCGTCTAGATTATTTTTAGACAATAGCACAAAATCGTTCCTTTGTCATAAGAATACAATATATCATCACGTTTAAATGTATTTTTTTAGTAAATTAATGTACATTACCTAACTCTCCATCTTTGTACAGGCACTAACTGATCAACAGCAGTTTGGAAAAGCTGATGAAATGTATGATCGGTGCATAGAACTTGAGCCTGACAATGCCACTACTTATGTCCATAAAGGGTACGTGTCACCTAATGCTTCACTTTTTTCTTCCAACATCGTCTCCCAATACAGCCTCAGATGGTCCTTTTGTATAAAAATTAAGTGATGTCGCCTCTTGAACAGTGAGATAAATTTGGCGTTCCTCCTCTAAAAGTATTCATATTATTTCAGCATACACTATGCTAAAGAAATCAACAGAATTGATCAATATCTTAAAACATTTTGTATGGTTAGCACGTGCAATGTTTTCCATCTGATTTATGGTAGTCTGTTGCATTAATGCATTGCTTATATGTAAAGCAAATGTGTTCATATAATTCATTTTTTTTCTGCTTTTTATTTAATTTGTATTTTTTGGTCTTGTTCAGAGTTTTCTACTAGGTTCTGCAATACTACTTGTTCGGTGTTTTACCAAAATGAAGCCCACAGATTACTCTTATAAAGGGATCAGTGATTTTCAACACCCTTTGCAATAGTTTTTCATGTGTTGAGTGGCCACTTGGCCTGCTATCAAACACACATTCACAATGCAGAAAATGATAGTACTTTATTATAAATAAAACATAATAATGGCATCCTCTGCAAAATTATTTCACTGTTCATGGCTATTTCAAGGTTTTAATATCTTAATTGATTTTTATAGTTTACTTCAACTCCAGTGGAAGCAAGACTTGGACAAAGGCTTAGATCTGATCGGCAAAGCGATTGAAATTGATAACAAATGCGATTTTGCCTATGAAACCATGGGGACTATAGAAGTTCAGAGGTAAGATAATGCATTGCTATAATGTAGCCCACAACACATGTAAAACTAACTTAAATTACCTCTCATTTCTTATATTCATGTGCTCTTTTGTAGTGCTATCCTTAATAGGGAAAACATTTTTACAAATTATTAATAGGTTTTACTGTGGACTAAGCTACTATATTTAGTAATGTTCACTCTGTTGGCCTAGAAGCAGGAATTGAATATGTTTAGGAAATTAATTAAATCAATAGATGGAAAATATGCTGTTAAGAAATGGAGTCAACCCTTTTGCGTGCACACACACACTTCAATCAAATTATCATGGATACCAACAGGGACCTGCACCAGAAGCATCACATTTTTAAGTCTGTGTAAGAGCATAATTAGTCATGGAAAAGTCATAAAGCTATTTTTTAACTAGAAAAAATATATATATCTTTCTATAATTTTCACCGTACAAATCTCTTTTTAGAATTGTAAGGTAATTAGATAATGGTACGGATGATGTTTAATTAAGGATTGGACATCTTTAGATCACAAGAAATAAAAAAAACTTTTATTTGGGGTTTATTGTGGATAAATTATCTAATTATGACTGACGACGTATGTCCTAAACACTAATGATCAATCCCACTGTCCTTTTTATTTAGGGGTAATCTGGACAAAGCCATTGACATGTTCAACAAAGCCATTAACCTGGCCAAGTCAGAAATGGAGATGGCTCATCTCTACTCACTATGTGATGCTGCTTATGCCCAGACAGAAGTTGCAAAGAAATATGGATTGAAACCTCCAACACTGTAAACTGACTCGCACAAACCAAGAAGATCTGAAATGTATGCATCCCAGAAGGGGAATGGTGGACTTTGTTTTTTCTGCTTGTTGTGTTGTCATTCATTCCTTCTATTAGATGTATTTGGTGTAGTGGGAATGGGTATCTGGGAATGTCTGCCATGTTTCCCTTTGCAACAGCAATGTTCGTGACAATAAGGGAAAATAAAGGTATCATTGCATGAGAAGGAAATTTGTGGCCATGCAAATAAAACTGCTTAGTTTGTTTTTCTGTTTTGTCAGGGAATGGTGGTTACTGTGTGAGCAAGTTTCTTAAATTTTATTTTTAATATTCCGTACGTTTTACAGTTTCATTTCATTTTTCTTTATGAAACTTTCAGACAGATTTCGTTTGTATATAGCAGATCACAAATGACTGATTCCTCTTTTTATTAGTGAAAAGTAACTGTTATTATTTTTAAACATGCTAGCTTCCAAAATAAATCAATATTCCGCATGTGCAACCTTTATTTCCCCTTTGATTACCAACCCTGTTGTTTTTAATTATCGATGTTTTCCTATAGGCAGTAGAAATACCCTCCCAGTTTGCCAACTGTACATAATTTTGTTACTGAAGAAAGGCCCAGCTTACAAAAAAACACAGGCTGCTGTTGGTTATATTCACTTCTAGGTGACACTGACCTGGGCCAGAAAGCCACCTGTTACTGACCCGGGCACCTACAGGATTGTGGACACCCTTATTTGGACTCATTTGTAACATTTATTTTTGTATTACTCTTGTAAATTATTTTACATCAGAGATACTGAATAAATAATCATGCCCAGTGCCTCCTCACATGCTGATTTATAGTTCAATCTGTTTTCCATTTTGCTCTTTAGCCTATAAAGACATAAAAGGAATTATGTAATTTCCTTGTCATAATTCCATTTCTTAATATTTCATTTTTTTGTCGTCATGATGATTTTCGAGAGTTATTGTATGTCATACAACTTATAAACAACAAAATATATTTGTTGTTTTCTTGATTATAAAAAGTGAGGCCTTTCCATCGTCTATTTAGCTGCATATCAGATCAATTCTGCAGCATACAACTTTGTATTACATCAGAATGGCCAGAACAAGAGAGGATATAAAAGTGAAAACCTTTATCTTGAGCTTACACTAAATCTTGTGGCATCAAGATTCATCACGAAGTCTTGAATTGGGGGATGACATCACTGCCAGATCAAATTAGTCACAAAGTAATGCAGAATTGGCTAAGACTATGATGCTTGTCCATTCATTTCACTTTCATATATAAAAGATATATTATAATAGACAGACCCAGACGTGTCATTCTCAGAAGTTCTTGTTTCTGACAGTTGATCATTGACACTTGTAGTTATAGCCAATGTTTTACCTACATAACAAAATCTATGGCACTGATCTGCACCAAGGAAAGATGCACTGAATGCTACCATGCATGGAACTTACACATTTTTTTTATGGTGCTTTGGAAAAAAAAAAGGTATAGACATTACAAATATGTTAAGGATTTTTTGTATGAAAATATAGTGCTAAAAAGGTTAATCTCTTAGGAGAGTGCTTTTGCAACAATATCAGGACCTTCTTCTAATGTGCTGTGGCACCGCACTGACTGAGTTATTGCGCTCTGTGAAATCGTCTACTACCTCTATACCGATGCTGCTCTTGAATTTGTCAGAAAGAAGACGTGACAATATTGCAAAACTGCTTTTCCAGTATTAAAAGTAACCTTTGCAGCGCGTATTTCATAAAAAAAAAAAAAAAAACACTTTGAAACAGAAACATCAAAAACGAAACATAATCGGTCATACATGCGTTCAGTGTCCATGTGCATATGAGTGAAAATCATCCTATATTTGAAATGGCGTGGCTTAATTTATTACCATATTTAAATTTTTTATTTTTACTTTTCTCAAGATTATGGATCATTTCTTATTTACCAAAACCTCAAGACACAACACTAAGAAAATTCATACACAAAACTTGCTACTGCTATGAGTCAAGACTGATGGAGAGGTTTTTAATATTGATCCAATTCTTTAGCTGAGTGGATATTAACACATCTATATATACCAGGGAACCCATCCGTACCATGTGGACATAACTAAACAGTGCTTTAAAAGCCTTTGCAAGAAGCTCATGCTTTGCAGGAAACTTTGATTTCAAAACTGTTCTATGCCTGCTTTTATGTTCTCCAGAAATCACTATGAAAGTATTCACATAGCACTATGATAGATAAAATATGTAAAGTAACATCACATTTTCGAAGACAATTTAGCCAAGACTAATAATGTCACTGTTGAGTCTGAACTGATTCTTTTACAACCTGACTTACACAATTTTTTTTCCCCATTTCCTTCAACTTCTAGTTTCAGTGACCGTTATCTAAAATGTCAGTGATTTACAGCCTAAAGATTATTATTTTTTTTTTACCAATATTCCATTTATAGGTAAAGGGCTTTTGAAATACAACCTAAACTGTTTGATACACTTTTACAATTTTGGATACACAGGATAAAAAGCAGATTTGATGAGAAAGCGCCTGTAGAATCTTTAGGGTTTTATTTGCATGGTTTATCCAATTTCCTTGTTAGCACCTTTTTTTTCTCCTGTTCTATAATTTCATAGAAACAGGAAAGCATGTGCTGAATAAAGCTTGCGTCGTTCCAGACTGCCTGTTCTTTCAATATCTGAAAATGCACTAAAACAAATTGTCTGTAATATTTTATTTTGTAAATGACCCCTTGGAAGAGAAAAAAACTCTTAAGAATAAATATTACATTACACGTTAATTTGTATGTGTTCTTTGGTTATGTGGAAAATCTGTCCCTATATACCCCAAATCCTACTCTTTATGACCTCATGGACCGCAACACACCAGGACATCATTATGGTCATGCTGATTCACTTGGTATTCATGGCCGTTCCTTCTCCAATGGACCACAGCATACAGTAACTGATATTCCTAGGTGATCTCCCATTCGAGTACTGACCAGGCCCAACTCTGCTTGGCTTAAAGTTTGTGTGACCTCTTGGTTCCCTAACTTGAATCAAACGTAGGTCGCAGTGGTGAAAGCACCAAATACTAATCACTGGACCACCAGGGAACCCCATACCCAAGACTAGCAGGTGCTAAAGTCACCATTGGAAATAATATGGAGGATTAACAATTTTTAAATGATACAATACTTGTTTGGGAATCGGGGAAACTGATTACATCAACACATCCATTTTTGTGAGGTTTCTACAGCAATATAAACATGGATATTAAGACCTGTATTAAAAAGGGTAAAGCGCAGTGGTCTACACACCTGTCCTCAGGAGCCACGAACAAGCCAGGATAGGAGAATATCACTAATCCATCGACAATACCTAAACCATTAATTAAAGGGACACTGAAGAAAAATTGAAAAAGTTCTCTTATTGAGAGCTTGACAATGAACACTGTGTTTCCAGAAAAATTCAGCCATGGATTTGTATCTATTACATTTAAACTTACTGTTAGATCCAATGACAGAGCTTGTGAATGGTGGGTCCCCCTTCCTACTTCTCTATATAGTGTAGATGGTTGTAGGGATCACTAAACACGGAAAAAATATATGTAGGCTATCATATTAGCCCTTGAGCACATTCTCCTCTAATAAATTAGGATGAGCTCTTTACACCTGACAATCCACTTACCGAATTGTGGACTCCAGTGCTTTGCACCAGCAGTAGCTCAAACTGGTTATATGCGCTTACCTGCTTTTGCTGTTTAGTTGTTCAGTTGTGCCCGACGCTCCGTGACTATGAACCACCGCACGCCAGGTGCATCCCCCAGTCAATGCTCCTCTGAGCTCCATCAAGTTCATGTTCATTGCTTCAGTGACCTGATCTATTCATCTCCGCCTCTGTCGTCCCCTTCTTCTTGCGCCTTTAATCTTTCCCAGCATCAGAGTATTTTCTATGGAATACTGCCATCTCATGATATGACCAAAATATTTGAGCTATAGCCTCATGATCATACCTTCTAGTGAACAGTTTGTCTTGATTGCCATCTCATGGCTTTCAGACAAACAAGGTGAGATATGATAGTAGGGAGAAGGACAAGGATTCTACCCTAGTACCTTAGACAGGATTCATTTTAATCAAGAATCAATTAAAAGAAAAATTGCTGTGATTAATTTTATACACAAATGCATTGAACTAATAAGTAAAAGACTAGATACTGGATCTATCCCATTTCAAATTCTCCACCAGTTTCGGCAAGTGGCTGCCAGATGGTGCTGTTGATATTTTGAAGTGCTGCCAATATTTGAGACAAGTTGTAATCGTAGAAGGTTACCCTAACCCTTAAACTAACCCTCATCCTAGCAGTCTACCTAACCGTAACTCTATGGTATCGGCACTGAAAATCGTCAGCACCATCTAGCGATTGGTGGCCACCACTGCTGCTGTCCCTGCTGGCGAATTTAAAAAGGGAAAGACCCTTATGCTTACACTAGAACAACTTTGTTGTTGTAAAAATGCTCACAAAACACATTGCTGCCTCCACTCCCCCATATTATGTGAAATATCAGAAGAAAAAATAGAAAATGAAAAATTAGTTGCAAAACAGAGTATGACTAACCCTAAAATATGTTTTAAATATATTAATGGGAAGAAGGCTAGGAAGGAAGCTATAGGAACATTACAATGTGACACAGTTCGTCTAACAATTAGTGACCAGGAAAAGGCAGACGAGCTAAATAGGTTATTTTCTTCGCTATACACAAGGGAGATACCAGTGGTTGGAACACTGCAACATAACAGAGCTACACTACCTTCACCAAATAATTGGTTAAGATAGAAAGAAATCCAGAATAGGTTGAAAAAAATAAATTGTAATAAAGCCCCAGGTCCTGATGGAAGAGGTGACACCTATATTTAAGAAGGGAGCAAGAGCAAATCCGGGGAATTATAGACCAGTGAGCCTCACTTCTGTAGAGGGAAAGCTTTTTGAAGGGTTAATAAGGGATAATATACAAGAATATGTCTCTTTGGACAGTGTTATCAGTAGGAGTCAACATGGATTTATGAGGGATAGGTCATGCCAAACAAATCTAATTAGTTTCTATGTTAGTTAGGAACCTAGATCAAGGCAATGGATGTAGTCGTTTTGGATTTTGCAAAGGCTTTTGATACAGTGCCACACGGAAGACTATTGTGCAAACTAAGGGATACAGGAATTGCAGTAAATATTTGCTCATAGATTGAGAGCTGGCTAAAAGATATGAAGCAAAGGGTTGTGGTAAGTGGAACATACTCTGATTGGACTAATGTGGTAAGTGGGGTTCCTCATGGTTCAGTATTAGGTCCTCTCATTTTTAACATATTTATTAATGACTTAGAGCAGGGACTGGAAAGTAATGTCTCCATTTTTGATGATGACATGAAGTTGTGGAAGGTAATTACATCAGATAATGATGTACTTTCACTGCAAAGGGATTTACATAAATTAGAGGAATGGGCTTCTAAATGGCAGATGAGATTTAATACAAATAAATGTAAAGTTATGCATCTGGGAAGGAAAAATAGCCATGCAATTTATAAACTTAATGGAGCAAATATATGGGTATCTGATATTGAAAGGGATTTGGGATTTTTTTTTTTTTTGCTTTCAAATATTTATTTAAATTTCACATATATACAAACACAAGGAAAAAGCAAGCAAAAAAAAAAAACATTTAAAATTGACACAATCATACCCTCCAATTCGTTACATGTAAGAAAAGGAGAATTTTTAACAAATTTCCAAAACAATTTGGGATTGGGTTGGCATATATGGCCATTAGAGTAATACCTTTTCCATCCAATATAGAGATAGTACTTTTTGGCATTTATGATGTTTTAATCAGTACAACAAGACACCTAAATATAACAATTCATATGTAGAGTATATTATAATACCATTTTATCACAAATTCTAGGTGGTCCATTGTACCTACCTGCCAATAGAGTTTACTCCTTTTATTACGCTTTTCCCTTTTCCTTTCCTTTTTTCTCCTTTCTTTTTCCCCCTTCCTTCCGCAAGTTTTGTTGTATATTATAACTTTACAGCCTAGCATGTGACAGGTACCATTACGAATATCTTCATTGCTAGAAAGACTATTCAATAATGGTGACACCCGCATCCATAAGCGGGCCTTCCAGAGGATTCTCTAGATGTTACCACAATCTAACTTATATTCATAAATGAACATTCAAAAACAAACAAAAACACACAAACAAACCACCAAAAGAAAAAAAAAAAAGATATTCCTAATCTCTGTTCGCGAGGCGAGGGAGCGGGGGGAGCCGGGGGGGAGGGAAGAGGCGGAACAATGCTAATTTTGGTCACACTCACCCACTAGACTTATTGTCCCATATTTTCCATTTGTATCTAGGAATCATAATAATACCTATATCCTCAAGATCTATTTCCAACGCACAAATTTTAGCAATTTTAGTAAATATTTCTGGAACAGAGAAGGTTACTTTTTGTCTCCATTTCAGTGCAATACTGCACTTAACGGCCATAAAAATCGGTATTAAGAATGCCTTGAGTTCATTAGAACAGGTTTCAGGAAATATATGAAACAAAATCATTTCAGGAGAAAAACTCTGTCTAATGTGCTGAAAGCAATCCTCCCACAATTGTCTGATGACCGGACAGGACCACCATACATGTAGATGTGTCCCCACTTGGCCGCATTCCCTCCAGCACAATTTTTGAGATTCATTTCTAGTAATTTGGTACACGTTATACGGAGCTAAGTACCATCTATTAGTTAGTTTAAAGAAATTTTCTCTGTAGGGAGCATTTTTAATGATTTTATCAATAATTTTAAATGACCGGACAGGACCACCATACATGTAGATATGTCCCCACTTGGCCGCATTCCCTCCAGCACAATTTTTGAGATTCATTTCTAGTAATTTGGTACACGTTATACGGAGCTAAGTACCATCTATTAGTTAGTTTAAAGAAATTTTCTCTGTAGGGAGCATTTTTAATGATTTTATCAGTAATTTTAAATGCTTTAATCCAAGTTTCAACTGGCCATTCTCCTTTGAGCTCCGACTACCATACTCTCATTTTCATAGTTTTTTTGAAGTTGTTACTTTTCTTTATTATAATATAACACTTGGACATTAGATGTGATTTATCTTCCGCTAGGATAAATTTTTCCAAATCCGAATTATTTTCATTTTTGAGATTATTGAAACCCAATGATTTTAAGATTTTTTTTAATTTGAGATATTCAAACCAGTACCTGGATGACAATCCAAATTTTAGAACTAAATGTTCAAAGGGATATAGCCTATTATTTTGGAAAAGCTCTTTAAGCAAAATCACTCCCTTTTTTTATCATAAATTTTAATATTGGAGAGGGATATATTTTATCTAATAATAATATGGGTGTAACCCCACTGGAAGAAGGTATTAATGAATATTTTTGATTGATTTTTACCCAAGCACTCGTGTATTTTTTAAGTATGTTATCTCCGGGTGGTAAATTTCCCCAGTCTTTTGGTTGGAGAAATATTAAGAGACCCAGATCTCCATTCCTTATTTGTTCATTTTCTATCTGACTCCAATGGTGATCTATAATAGCTTCAGTATTTCTCACAAGGTGGGTGAGTAGAATAGCTTCTTGATATTTAACTATCAATGGGTACGCCATTCCACCTTTTTTAAATTTATTCACCATATAATGAGCTTTTATTCTTATTGTGCGTCCATTGTGTTTGTATTTATCAAGAGTACTTTGAAGTTTATTAATCATAAAGCTTGGAAATTGGCTCGGAATACACCTCATTACATATGTAATTTTAGGTATAAGAAACATTTTGGCGCTATTATGCGACCTGACCATGATGTCTGAATTTTTTTCCAATGTGAAATTGCTTCTATTATATTCTGATGAACTATTCTGAAGTTTTGTAAAATTGATTGCTTTAGGTCTGCATAGAGATGTATGCCTACATGCTTGATGTGGGATTGCCAATTAAATGCATATTTACTTTTCAATAATGCAATATCGTTATCCTGTAGATTTAATTGGAGAATTTCCGAATTAGCTATATTGAGTTTGTAATTTGATATTTTGGAAAATTCATCTATAAGCTCTTGTAGGTTCCCTAGAGACTCAGCTGGGTTGGTTAATGAAAGTAACACATCATCCGCGTAGAGTGATATTTTGTGATCTATATTTTCAATTTGTATTCCCCTGATATTCCTTAATTACCAAATACCTATAGCTAACGGTTCGATCATAAGTGCAAATATCAGGGGAGATAGCGGGCACCCCTGCCTTGTACCAGTGGTTACCTTAAATCTAGGTGATCTAAACCCTAGACCAACGACAGAGGCAGATGGAGCCACATATAGAGCCTTAATGGTCTTGGAACCAAATTCTCCAAACCCAAATTTGGCAAGAACCTGGTCCATGTAGCTCCATCCGACTCTGTCGAATGCCTTTTCCGCATCCAGGGAGAGAAAAACTGTAGGCAGGTTGTTCGCCTTAGAGATGGAAATCAAATTAAGCAACTTTCTTATGTTGTCAGTTCCCTGACGTCCTACTATGAAACCTCTTTGGTCTTCACCAATCAATAGTCTCATAATTGTATTCATTCTATTGGCCAACACTTTAGCATAGATCTTCAAATCAACATTTAAAAGAGAAATTGGACGAAAGTCCCTGCATTCCATATGGGGTTTCTCCTGTTTAGGAATATTTATGATGTTAGCCTCTAGCATTTCTTTAGGCGCGAGGCCTTTCTTAAAGATTTCATTAAATGTTGCTTTTAGATCTCTACACATTTCTTTTTGGAATATTTTAAAGTATTGATTGGTGAAGCCATCAGGCCCAGGTGCAGATGATATTTTCAAATTAGATATTGCTTCTCGAATCTCGATTTCCGATATTTCCCTATTTAATTTTTCTAATTCCTCCGGAGGTAATTTAGGGATGTGTATTTTATCAAGGAACTGTTGTATTTATTCCGTTTTTGGTTTAGTTACTTCATTGTATTCCTCTAAATTATAAAGTTTCTCATAGAATTTTCCGAAAGCCTCTACTATTTTGGAAGGATTAGTTATTGTTTTTTTATCAACCATTAACTCATCTATCCTATTTTTATTCTTTTTACCCTTAAATTTAGTAGCTAGAAATTTAGATGCTTTCTCTCCAAAATGGTACAGATATTTTTGCAATTTCCAGAGGGAGTTATCCACCCGTTGTTGTTCTATTTTTTTATATGAAGTTGTAGAATCTTTATCTGCTCTTGAATACTCTTAGCAGGGGCACTTTTGTTAATCTTATCCAGTTTGGCTAACTGGATATAGGACTCTTTCAACGGGCGTCCCTGCTGTTTTTGAGCCTGTAGGCTAATGTATATTCCTCTAATTACAGCCTTATGAGCGTTCCACACTACTATACTTAAGACAACTGTGTTTCTATTTGTTTGGAAATAAAATTCTAGTTCTTTTTTTATTTTGTTTCTCATTTCTTGATCTTTTAAAATGGAGTCTTTAATTTTCCATGTTGAAGGAATTATATTTACACTCCCGCATACAAATTCTTTGGTAATTTGTCCATAATCTGATTTACAGATCGGTAAAATATCTGCTCTTACTATTTTCTTAAGCATACTTTCATTCACAAGAATATAGTAAATTCTTGCGTATGATTGGTAGCGGTGTGAAAAAAATGAGAAATCTCTTTCTCTATGGTGTAGACACCTCCATGAGTCAAAGAGTCCAAAATTCCAAAGCATTTTATAAAACCAATTTGGGCCTTGATTAGTTATCTTAGTTAATCTCAACTGTTTTCTATCTAATTCCGGGTTTGAACATAGATTGAAATCGCCACAGACGATCAATAATCCCGAAAAGTATTTTTTGCAACTCTTCAGTGTTCTATTAATTAATTTAATTTGCCCTTTATTCGGTGCATAAATATTAACGATCGTTACTTTATCCTTATTAATCGTCCCTACCCAGAGTGAGTAGCGCCCATCAGTGTCTGTTTTAGAGAACTCCTCTTTATAATTCAATTTGTTATTAAAAAAAAATAGCTGTGCCCCTTGCTTTCTTCTTATCATATGTCGAGTTGAATACATTTATGTATCGCCCATCATAAAATAAAGGGGCTTTGCCCGTCTGCCAATGGGTCTCTTGCAGGGCTATAATATCTGCCTTACTATTATAGAACCCACTGAAAAACATAGCTCTTTTATTGGGAGAGTTTAGACCCTGAGCATTCTGAGAAACTAACTTAACTTTCATTATTATTTTTTATTTTTTAAAATCAATACAATTTCTCAGAATTAAGTTCCGTCTCCTCCCCCACCCCGCAGTTCCACCCCCAAACCGCGCCAACAGAGGAAGAGAAAAAAGAGAGAAAAAAAAAAAAAGAAAAAAAAACACCACACATTTTCATACATCCTCTCATTCTCTCTAGAGAAGAAATGGTTCAGCTCCCCGCTCTCGCTCCCCCAAAAAATTGAGGAGGTCTGTATCCTTCCAAAAACTTTTTACAAAAAGTTTAAAACTAATCCACTTAAGCGGACTTCTGCAGCAAGCATTTTACCTTCTATTCTCATTTTCTTGTCATTAAGACAGAGCTTTTGTGTTAAATAAAACTTAACCACCTATCTTTAAGTACCCTTATGTACTCTTCATGAGATATAAAGAGACACAAAAGGACCCTACTTCAGGGATAGACAATAGCGAATTCACTTTGTATAATTGTTTATAATCATCTTGAATGAATCTCATAGAAATACCCACTATCTCTCAGATATTATACGGACATAATACAGTGTAAACAAATCGATTGAATATTTCCCCAGGACATTCTCATCAGATTCACTATCTTAATTTTCTTCTTTTTACCCATATTTAATAAATCAAAAACCTTGGTCATGTGTATACTTAATCCACCTTGTGCAAATTCATAACTCAAATTCAACATTTTGATAGCCTGTGTCAAACCCATATCTACTTATATCACTCATTGATGAATCCTTTAAATTCTATCTAATACCCGTTTTATGTGCTTATAATTGCACCACTTAAAAAACATAATATTTATAAAAACACAGCCTCTAATAACTACTACGTGCATCCATTTGCATTTTTATATTCTTTTCAACCCTTGTGTCAATATACCCAGATCACATCAAATTACAGCTTCTAATCTGCCATACGTCACTCAGTTTATCCTTTTGTATTCTTTTCAACACTCATGTAGATGTGCCAAAATCATAAAAAAAACACACTTTCTTATAAATTCTACGTGAAAAAATATATATTTTAGTGTTCTTTTTAACACTTGTGTCAGTGCATTAGTTTTAGTGCATATTACAATCTGTTTTAACCTTTTAAAAACATCTAAACACTCTCTTAGTCATTCTAAGGTGTTTCTAATCTTACTCTGTAACATCTTGGAAACTTTAACTATCAAATACATTTCTTTAAACACTCAAACTCGCTTTTCTCTTGCTTGAATGAATTTCTCTACATCTTTAGGAGAGTTCAAAACCACTTTCCTAGAGTCTACCGAGATAATGATTTTTGTAAGAAAACCCCATTTGTATTTTATATTTTTAAGTCTCAAAACCTTTGTGACCTCCTTGAATTATTTTCTTCTCATTAACGTTTCTACTGATAAGTCAGGAAATATTTTAAGTGATTCATAGGGTGGTCCAAATTGTTGGTTCCCAAATGATTTTCTGAGAATCTGCTCTCTATGTGATGCAAAATGTAGTCTAATTATTATATCTCTCAGAGAATTTGGTTCTGCTTTTTTTGAGAGGGGAATTCTATGGATTCTTTCTATGACTTGTTCCACAGGGAAATCGATTTTAATTAAAGAGGTCAAAAAGGCGAATACATAACTACTTAAATCTTGGTATTCAATTTTTTCCTCTATACCCCTTATTCTAATATTAGCTCTCCTTGAATGATCCTCTAGTTTATTATATTTCTTTTTAAGGTCTGCTAATTCTTCTTTTATAGTAATCAGTTCAGCTTTTAGTTCCTTCTGATCGGTGGTCATAGACAGATGTTGTATCTCTAAGTTATCAGTTTTTTGTGAAAGATCTTTAATTGCCTTAGTGTTTTTGGAGATTTCTGTTGTAAGCTCCAAAATTAAATCCGATTTGAATTCTGCTAATAGATCTTTCATCAAGAGCTTCATTGATTAGGCTGTCAATGCTTCCACTACTAGGGTGTCAGAAAGTGAACTTTCTATTTCTTCTCTAGATTCCCCTAAATAAATTGATCTACAGAGAGATCAAGTTTCTCTGAGACATCACTTCCCAGTTGGGATTTATTATGATCTTTTATTTTAGTTCCAGGGGAGAAGAAATCTTTCCCTGATTTAGTATTATTATTTTTTTTCCCCTTTGTTTTCCCCCCGAACGTCTGTACATTTTTCTTTTCCATTTTCTGATCTATTTTTATCTTCCCTTTTTATTCCCTCTTATCCTAGAGCTTTATTTGATCCTCTTGTCTCTCAATAACCCTCCCTTCCCTCTCTCCTCCACCTTCTTTTTCCCCTTTTTTCTTATCGCCCCTTTTATTAAATCTCAGTATCTCTAGACCTGCTTGAGAACAGAATTTTCCTCCTTCTTTATCAGAGGTAAGGATACCTAAATTTCAAGCTTCTATTATTTATATTTCTGCTCTTACATAAAAAAAGTATCATAACCTAATAAATGTCAGGTTCTCTGAAGCAATAAGAGAAAAACAGAGAAAGAAAGAGAAAGTGTCCATCAATGGCGTTCCTTTGCCAGTTTCGGTGCTCCCAAATAAAGTATTTTGCAGGCTGTTGTTCTCCCTTTTTCCACTTCTGCCTGTAGTTTTTGAAATGTTTCACCAAATATGAAGTTCTTACTCCAAGATTTGTTTTGTGTGATACTTAAGTGTCTATATCTAAAGCTGTATATAAATAAATCAGCTTTCAGCAATAGCTTATTTAGAATGACTATAGTGAGCCCATATCCATATTTACAAATCAGGTTCTAATCTTCACTTTGGAGAAAGTATTCCTATAATGTTCTCTTTAGCAATTAGAGAGATCCTCCTGCAAGAGGGACCAAACAAGAGCTACTGTCTCTCCACATAATCCATATAAAAGAGGTATCTTCCAGCCAACTCCTTAATCCCTCAAGATTATATTCTGAGATTATTCTTGTTATAAACTAATAAAAAACCCACATTATGAAAAGAGTCCAGGTCTTTAGAAAGTAAGGGGAGGTGGGATGGAGGGGGGAGGTAGGTGTCTATTTCACTTCTGGGAGCTCATGTATAAGGAGTTCAGTTCTTTAAATTTCTGAAGGGCTTTCCTTGTGGCCTTTTTCTCTCCCGGTGCACTCAGCTCCCCAGGCAGACCACACTCGCTATGGCTCCCTGTTAGACTTACAGCGTGCACGGCGGCAGTGCTCCCCTCCCCCTCTCTTACCCTTCAGGCCTCCTCTCCTGCTTCAGCTCTTGCTGGTTGTTAAATTACTCACTGCAGAGCACTTTTATCCTCCCCTCTGTTCTTGATCACAAATGCTGTAGGTTTATCTCTCTCTGGTCTCAGCTTCTTCCAGGCTCTCTCACTCACTGCATCTCCTCATGCCTGGCTGTAGACTGTTGTTCTCCCTTTTTCCACTTCTGCCTGTAGTTTTTGAAATGTTTCACCAAATATGAAGTTCTTACTCCAAGATTTGTTTTGTGTGATACTTAAGTGTCTATATCTAAAGCTGTATATAAATAAATCAGCTTTCAGCAATAGCTTATTTAGAATGACTATAGTGAGCCCATATCCATATTTACAAATCAGGTTCTGATCTTCACTTTGGAGAAAGTATTCCTATGATATTCTCTTTAGCAGTTAGAGAGATCCTCCTGCAAGCGGGACCAAACACGAGCTACTGTCTCTCCATATAATCCATATAAAAGAGGTTTCCTTCAGCCAACTCCTTAATCCCTCAAGATTATATTCTGAGATTATTCTTGTTATAAACTAATAAAAAACCCACATTATGAAAAGAGTCCAGGACTTTAAAAAGTAAGGGGAGGTGGGGTGGAGGGAGGAAGGTAAGTGTCTATTTCACTTCTGGGAGCTCATGAATATGGAGTTCAGTTCTTTAAATTTCTGAAGGGCTTTCCTTGTGGCCTTTTTCTCTCCCGGTGCACTCAGCTCCCCAGGCAGATCACACTCCCTATGGCTCCCTGTTAGACTTACAGCATGCACTGCGGCAGCGCTCCCCTCCACCTCTCTTACCCTTCAGGCCTCCTCTCCTGCTTCAGCTCTTGCTGGTTGTTAAATTACTCACTGCGGAGCACTTTTATCCTCCCCTCTGTTCTTGATCACAAATGCTGTGGGTTTATCTCTCTCTGGTCTCAGCTTCTTCCAGGCTCTCTCACTCACTTCATCTCCTCATGCCTGGCTGTGCCTTTCTTCTGACGAATGCTTTGCTTCCGCTGGAGACAAGAGGCTGGTTCCCCTGGCAGTTAGGGTTAGCGTTTTGGAAGGTTCTTTTTACTGCGCCTCCATGCTCTGACCTTGAGACGCCGCTGCAGATTGCCGCCACAGCCCCGCTAGCTGCACATACTGACAGCTTCCTGGGCGTGGACTCCTCCCCCCCGGGAGTACTTGTGAACAATCACCTAGGTAACAGTGCTCAAAGCCAAGCAGCAGCTGCAAAGGCAAATAAAATATTAGCATGTATTAAGAAGGGTATAGAAGCAAGGGAAGCAAATATAATTCTGCCACTATACAAATCCCTAGATTAATTTTGGGCACCACTTCATAAAATGGACATTTTAGAGCTGGAAAAGGTACAGAGAAGGGCAACAAAACTAATAAGGGGAATGGACAAGAGGACATCCTTTGAGGTTAGAAGTAAAAAGATTTCACCTTAAAGAAAGAAAAGAGTTCTTCACAGTAAGGGTGGTTAATCTGTGGAATTATCTACCAAAAGAGGTGGTGACAGCAGATTTGATAGATAACTTTAAAAGGGGACTGGGTTTATTTTTAATTAAAAAGGGCATTCAGGGTTATCCTGGATAATTAGAGAGAGAGTATTGATCCAGCGAGGAATCCAGTCGCCAGTATCTGGGGTCAGAAATGAATTCCTTTTTTTTTTCTCTTTGAGACGATTGGCTGAGTTTCTCTTGTTTTTTTTCTGTTTGCCTTCTTCTGGATCAATTAATTAACAACTAACCTGCATATTGCAGATCAGAGGAGATCTTAAGAGGTTGAACTTGATGGACTGAAAGTCTTTTTTTCAAACTCAATTACTATGTAACTATGTAACTATATAACCTACACATAATAAAATGACTAACCTCACAAGCAGTTCCTCCCTTTCCTCCTTCTTTAACCCTTTTTTCTATCTCCTTCACACTCTCCTTCTCCCCCCTCATCTCTCTTGCTCCATTTTCCCCACTCTTCTCTCTCCCCATTTTACTGTTTTTTCTGCCCCATACGCTCACTTCCATTGTATCTCTCTGCTCCTCTCTGTTGTCTTATCCTGTTCTCTCTCTCCCTCCTTCCCCTTCTTTCTCTTCCCCCGCATGTCTCCTTCCCTCTTATTTTCTAAACTCATCTCTCTCTGCATTCCATCACCTCATCTGTCTTCCCTCATTTTCCCACCCTTTGCATCACTGCACCTGTCTCTGCCACTCTTCTCTCCCCCTTCCATTTTCTCCCTTCTATCTCTTTAGCTTCTCTCCTACCGTCTTCCCCTCTCCTCTTCCCCTGTACCCTATATACTTCCCTCTTCTCTTTATCCCCTTTCTCTCAATTTTCCACATCTGTTATTTCTCTTTTCTTCATTCTCTCTCTCCCCCTCCTGTCTCTATATTTTCTCCTCATTTCTATCACTTTTCTCTCTCTATCCCTCTTCTTTATCTCTCCCCTTCTCCTTGAGTGCTCAGGAGGGTGCGCCAAACTGTTTTTAAGTTATACTAAAAGATTGTTGAAATAATCTTTTAATTAACGAAATACATGTAATTTTCACAGAGATAAAATTAAATTAGTGCTTATATGTGGGAAAGCTTGCCCACATCCCATGCCAGGTCTGAGCCAAGGGTGCCTTGGTTCTGATTCATTACTTCCACCAATCAGGTTGCAGGGGCCTAGCTAGGGGGTGGCGTGCCCCAGGCAGCACTTCTCTGGGGAGGTAAAAATGCCCCCACCTACTACCCATGCCCTCTTTCCCCCAGAGCACCTCGCCAGCTCCCTGATTTCTCCTCTGCCTGCAGGGGAAAAGAAGAGAGAGAAGGAAGGAAGGAAGGAGAGAGAGAGCGAAGGGGAAAAAAGGAGGGAGAGAGAGAGAGAAGGCGAGAGAAGGTTGGAGAGAAAGGAGGGGAGAGAAGGAGAGTAAAATGGAGAGAGAGAGAAGGAGGGAGAGATAGAAGGAGAGAGATAATGAAATAATGTAAAGAGACTCTACATCCATGGTAACAAGTAGTGTGTTAGCAGGTAGGTTTTTAATCTGACTGAGTTTGTTGAGAAAGTCAGTGGTGTCCCCTCTCCCCTCACTTACCTGCTTGTGCTCTGGCCTCCGCTCCTTTACCCGGCGCGCATGTGACGTCACATGCGCGCTGCGTCATTAGCATATACCGGGTGCCGGCACCCGGTATATGCTAATGACGCGGCGCGCATGTGACGTCACATGCGCGCCGGCGCCGGGTCAAGGAGTGCCCGCTAATTGTTTTTTGTTTATCCAAACGTACAATAATTTCTCAACTACCTCCAATGTCTTTGACCACTGCCTGGTTATGGTCCTCACACCTCTAGCCACATTGGTTCCCTAATGGCTTCCTTATTTTTCAGAATGCTAGCGATTGTTGTTCTTGGCATTTTTAACTCAAAAGCGAGATCACATATGCGTTATATGGGGATTCTCTCTTTTTTTCTACTGAGTGGTAGCCTTCTTTAAAAGTCATTATGTGGGAGCAGGCTGGGCTTGTGCTCAATTTGAGCTCTTGCAGGCACAGGCTGGATTTGGGCTCTTACAGACATAGGCAGGATTTGTGCTCAAATTGGCTCTTGGAGGTACAGGCTGGACTTGAGCTCTTAAAGGCACAGGCTGAATTTGTGCTCAATTTCAGCTCTTGCAGGCACAGGCTGGATTTGGGCTCTTAGAAAAACAAGAAAGAAAGACACCCTTTTTTTATCCAGATAAACTCCCGTATTAGATAAATCATTTAAATCAAAAAAGAAGATTTTAGATTAAAAAGTCTAATTTGATTTAAATTTATCTAATACGGGAGTTTATCTGGATAAAAAAAAGGTTGTCTTTCTTTCTTGTTTTTCTAAATCGTTTAAAACCACATCCTTCCAGTAATTGGCATATGTTATCAATAAAAATATGGAAAATAAGGTTTAAAATTGTAAAAACCCACAGCCTTGCTTTACTCCCTAAGATATTCTCTTCTGGCACCTTCTAAAAAAATTGGATTTGGGCTCTTACAGACACAGGCTGGAATTGAGCTCTTACAGGCACAGGCTGGACTTGGGCACAATTTGGGCTTTTACAGGCACAGACTAGACAAGCTCAATTTGGGCTTTTGCAGGCAAAGGCTGGACTAGTTCTCAATTTGGGATCTAGCAAGCACAGACTGGATTTGGGCTCAATCTGGGCTCTTGCAGGTAAAGGCGGGATTTGGACTCAGTTTGGGCTCTTGCAGGCACAGTCAATTAGGTCTCTTACAGGCCCATGATGGATTTGGGCTCTTACAGGCACAGGCTGGATTTGGGCTCAATTTGGGCTCTTTCAGGCTCTGGAGATTTGGGCTTTTACAGGTGCAGGCTAGATTTGGGCTCAATTTGGGCTCTTTCAGGCAATGGAAACTAGAATTATTGCAGGCATAGGCTCTTTCAGCAGTCGTGATTGTGCTTTCAGTTTGAAAGTGTGCCTTAACCCGAGGTAGCGACTCAAACTGAGGTTGAAATTTCCTGAGGAGATGCAGCTAAACTCGAAAAAAAAAAAAAAAACTGAGGCCAACCTAAACTGAGGTTCCACTGTATATATACCGTATATACTTGAGTATAAGCCGAGTTTTTCAGCCCATTTTTAAGGCAAAAAAGGGCCCTCTCGGCTTATACTCAAGTCACTCTCCCCCCGTGTGCCTCTAACCCCCCCCTGTGTGTCTCTCTACCCCCCGTGTAAAGTAAGGCTGTGGGTTTTTACAATTTTAAACCTTATTTTCTATATTTTTATTGATAACATATGCCAATTACTGGAAGGATGGGGTTTTAAACGATTTAGAAAAACAAGAAAGAAAGACAACCTTTTTTTTATCCAGATAAACTCCTGTATTAGATAAATTTAAATCAAATTATACTTTTTAATCTAAAATCTTCTTTTTTGATTTAAATGATTTATCTAATACGGGAGTTTACCTGGATAAAAAAAGGGTGTCTTTCTTTCTTGTTTTTCTAAGAGCCCAAATCCAGCCTGTGCCTGCAAGAGCTGAAATTGAGCACAAATTCAGCCTGTGCCTTTAAGAGCTCAAGTCCAGCCTGTACCTCCAAGAGCCAATTTGAGCACAAATCCTGCCTATGTCTGTAAGAGCCCAAATCCAGCCTGTCCCTGCAAGAGCTCAAATTGAGCACAAGCCCAGCCTGCTCCCACATAATGACTTTTAAAGAAGGCTACCACTCAGTAGAAAAAAAGAGAGAATCCCCATATAACGCATCTGTGATCTCGCTTTTGAGTTAAAAATGCCAAGAACAACAATCGCTAGCATTCTGAAAAATAAGGAAGCCATTAGGGAACCAATGTGGCTAGAGGTGTGAGGACCATAACCAGGCAGTGGTCAAAGACATTGGAGGTAGTTGAGAAATTATTGTACGTTTGGATAAACGAAAAACAATTAGCGGGTAATAGCATTTCCCAGGCACTGATTTGCAAAAAAGCCAAACAACTGCCTGCCAATCTGACAAAAGACAAGCCTACAGCAAGCTGTGAAGAATTGAAATCCAGTCACGGTGGGTTTGAGAAATTCAGAAAGAGAACTGGCATTCACAGCCTGGTGAGGCAATCAGAGGAAGTGAGTGCCGAAAGAGAAGCTGCAGAAACCTTTGTCAGGGAGTTCAGAGAGTATGCAGAATCTGAGGCTTTTGTTGTTGCCCAAAAAGTGTTCAACTTTGATGAAACTTGGTTATTTTTCAAGAATATGCTTACCAGAACCTACATCACCCAAGAAGAGAAGTTATTGCCAGGGCACAAGCAGATGAAGGACAGGCAAACTCTACTAGTGTACCACAGCGAGAACTACAGAGTTTTTAGGAGGGAAAATGTGCAGAAAATCAATTTAAGGGCCAACAGAAAAGCCTGTTTATCCAGAATTATTTTTAATCCAGATGTTCTTCACTGAATGGATGGATGAAGTGTTTGGCCCAAGTGTGAAGCAATATTTGGAGGAGAAAGAACTGCTTCTGATGGCTCTGTTAATCATGGACAATGCTCCTGCTCACCCTCCAGGCATGAAGGACAACTTTCTAAAGGTATTTAAGTTCATAACTGTTCTTGCCCCTTAAAACAACTTTTCTGATCCAGCCCATGGACCAGCAGGTAATCTTCAACTTTAAGAAGCTGTATTCCAAGGCCCTTTTCTGGAGGTGCTTTGAAATGACCCCAGATATTCAGCTGACACTCAGAGAATTCTGGAAGAACCAGTATCCTCCACTGTATCACTCTGATAGAAGAGTCCTGGCGTGAGGTCTTTCACAAGACCATGAACTGTGTCTGAAGGAAATTATGGCCAGAAGCTGTAGCTCCTCTAAACTTGGAGGATGAACCTAGCCGAATAGTGAAGGGCATTGTGTCTCTGGGCAAGTTCATGGGACTAGAGGTGACTAATGAAGAGGTCAAAGAGCTAGTGGAGGAGCACTGAGTTCAGTACTGAGGAGCTGCAGGAACTTCAGAGAGAGCAGCAAGAGGGAGTGACTGATGAAATTCCTTCTTCAGGTGAAGTAGAGGGAAGGGAGGAAGCAAGCTACTTAAATAAATCTGTGCTAAATGGGCTGAGTTACAATATTTTGTTGAACACTATCACCCTGACAAAGCTCAAGCAAGCCGTATTGTGGACTTGTTTAATAATAAAGCAAGGTCTCAGAGACATTTTAAAACAAAGGCAGAAACAAGTTTCACTTCATAGATTTCTAGTGAAACTGCCTACATCAGTCTCCAGCAGGGTGCAATGGTGTTAAGAGACATAAAGGACAAACACTCCCTGTGCAAGTTACTGATGTTGCAAAGGAAGAAGACTCCCCTTCCATGCAATAACTTGTCTCCCCCTTCTTTTCCTCTACATTGCCATCATCCCATTGGGCCCTCAGAACTGTAGAGTTCAAGTGAAGTTAAATTCTCAGTACAGTTAAAGGGAAGTCATTTAATGTAATTATTGTAATTATTAGTTTTAAGGTTTTGTTCAAAATAAAATGTGAGAAAATGTGAAAAATCTGGGATAAGGAACAGATTATTTAAATTTGCATTGATTTCTATGGGAAATGCACCTTGGTTTAAGTTGTTTTTGGTTTACATTGTGTCATCCGGAATGGATTAATGACTTAAACAGAGGTACCACTGTATATATATATATATACATATATAAATAAATATATATATATATATATATATATATATATATATATATATATATAGTAAATAAATAGTACATCTGTGTTCACATTTTAATGTCTAAAACAAGTTAAAAAACCTGCTTTCAGCTCAGAATTCCGAGAAAAACAGTTATTACACTGCATTCTGGGAAGCTAAGCTGGGACAAGCAAATGTGCCCACAAATGCCTCGCTCTTCAATCCATAGCCATTATCAAGAGTCAAGAGGTCAAGAGGGACCCCTTTTGCTGGTGGTTTGGTGCCATAGGGATACAGAGAGCTAAAGTATAGTGTACATTTGGGGCACAGAAGAGACTTTTTTGGTTAACTTTAGGTGCCATGGGGGTCCATAGGGACCTCAATCATTATAGTCATATGGACCCTGATTCATCTGGGATCAACGGACATATAAGGTTGAGTATTCATAGCATCTCAGGTTTTGAGACATAGTTGAATTATTTATATTTTCTCATATATTCAAAAAAAACGATCATCCAACAAGAAACTACGTCTAAATACTGTTGTCACTGCTTTGATTTGAACATATTTATGGAACCTCATCCGCAGAATCAGACGTTTTGACACATGGAATTAGTAATAAATTATTTGAAACTTCTTTACTAATGTGCAAAGTTTTCATTTCGTGGCTTCAATTTAAGTTTATTAAAGAAGATCATAAATATGTAATAAGTCTCTATATACACCATTGTGTTTACATGCGTTAACAACAGCTGGAGATATGCCCTAAGAGAATCTGCACTCTGCAATCCCCCAAAGAAAATTTAGATGAATTCTGTGGCTCCAGTCTCTACTAAGAGCTGAAGCAAATTATTATTATTTTTCTTAAAGGGGAGAGCCAATCTTTATGTGTGGAAGTCTATTTATAAAACAGAAAGTAGTTGGTGACTTTACTGATTATTCAGTAAAATGCCCCTTATCTTCATTCATTCCATAGACATGCCATTGACCCCTTAGTGCTAGTACGATTTCAAGGAAACTTTCTTGCAAGGTTTATATTTCTTCTCCTCAGTGCTCCTTCAGTTTCATGTAATAAGAAACAAAATCTGGATTAATTTAATGTTCTGATTGTAAAGCAAAATTACATAAATGCCAGTTTCTTCCTTCTTTGAATCAAGACTTCACTCCAAAGTATGGGAATCATTGACAATAAGACGACTTAAGAGCATGCAGAGCAGACTGTGCTGCTACTAGGTATCTTTATATTCCTTAAAATTGCACAAGAGAATACGACAATGAGAAATAACAATGCTAGTGAGGCTTGCTATACTTTATACAGCTTAGATGAAGGATTTATGAAGTCTAACCCTATATCACAAGTATCAGGTTGGAATCAACATCCATACATCTTCACACAAAAAAAAAGATATTTGTAAAAATGAAAAGCTACAGGCATTGTACAGCAATTATTAGTTAGGTGTTAAATTAGTTAGGTAGAGAAGAAACCTGTTTTGTAACCAGAAAGCTGTCACTGCAGGTCAAGTCTCCCACATGACAGTGTTGTCCAGCCTAACAGCCATGCAATGCATTCTAATTGATTCACCACTACTGCCTCAGATTGCAAAGTGTACTGTGTGTGGACCAAAAATCCCACTTCAAAATCCTCCAACCACCCTTTAATTAATTATAAAAGCAATGCAATTTGTTTGCAATATTATACACACAAAAATAGACCAGCAAAACTACATTAGTAGCTTACACACCTACTGTACCAAGTTAGATCAGATATTTGGCATCAATATTATAAGGTCATACCAGATTTCTTAAAATGGGATTTTAATAAATGATGTAATATAACCTTCTAAATTGTTACTATTCAGAAATTTCATGGAAAGTTTTCCTGTGAGATTGGATTAAATGAACTCCACAATTATAACCAGAGATAAGAAATTCTCTCATTGTCTGCATACACGTAAGGTTTAGTAGAAATCTACTAGATGTTTAAGATTTGTATTTTTAATAAATATTCTTCTCCTCCCATACCAGGGCATAAGTTATTGTTTCTGTACAAAGAGGGGAGAAACAAAATTGTATACTATGGGTATGGATAGTCAAAAATGTACATCTTGAGAGGACTTATCTATCACCAAATCAGTATATATGACCAGGATTGCGCACAGGAAGACCCAACTGGCTTTAAAAATCAAGTTTAGCAACTTTTCCACTGAGATTTGCTGCTAAATAGGATAAAGGAGACTCTCAAACACTAATCTTCCTACTTAAGGTTGGTAGAAATTGAAATTGCTTGTCTCACCCAAACCCACCAGTTCTAACCTATATTTCTTACACTACTGGAGTTGTTTTATGCAATAATTTGAAGATATTGAATGATATCTTGATTGTACACACAATAAGCTGTTTTGTAAATCAAAAGAAGACCTAGCAGCTTCTTCCTCAAATAATAATAAGGATATAACGTATGCCTTTTATGAGGGAGACTGAAAAATTAATACAGACTACTTCTGCACTGGTTTATACGGCTATAAATGCACCATTACTTTGAAGCTGAGTTAATTGCTTTGTTTACAACTTCTCTGTGTTCTCTACTGCCATCTAGTGCCAACTGCAATTATAACATCTACAGAAATACATAACTGAATTAACAGAGATGGCTGGTGCCTCTAAGAGATGTTCTTCAAAAGAGATTAAAGATTATTTCTCTACAAAACAAACTATGAATTCTTCTCAACACCTCTCTACTCCCGATAAAAAGTTACCAAAAATTGGAACAGAGACTTCTGCACCCAGCACTAAAGCAGATATTCAAGACTTGAAAGAACAAATCTCCACTTTCAGATTAGAAATTACAGCTGAGATACAAAGAGTCTCTGTGTAGTTAAAAGATATAAAAGCATTGGATACCAAAGTTCTAGTTAGAAGATAAATATTATAACCTTCTTAAGTCACATATAGAAACAGAAAAGGATTTGATTGTGCTTAAAGAGGAACAAAAACTATTGAAAATCATACACGAAGATCTAGAAAATAGATATCGGATGTCCAACATTCAAATTTATAATATATCGAGTCAGTACAAGATCTAACTCTATACATGAAAGATTTATGTGCTAAGCTCTTACCAGGTCTAAGTAAAGAAGAACTTAGAATGGGCAGAATTCATAGAGTCCAAAGAGCTCCGCTATCCTCCAATGATTGTCAGATTCCATTATTTTTCTACAAAAGTCTTATTCATGAAAGCAGCCAGATATGATGTTCCTGAAATTGAAGAATGTCAACCAGCTGTCTTCTCAGGCTTATCACCCACTACCTTATACAAAAGGAAACTCCTGAAACCCTTTTTAGAGGTGATTACAAAGCATGGATACAATGGATACATGGTTATCATTTATACTGAAGTATATTTACAACATTGGTGTTGATTTGTATTCTGTTTTCACAATAAAAAAATATTTACAATTTTTTTTTACATCTTCCGGTATACTGAATCATTAAGATGTGTTTCATATTACTACTTTGATAAAAAAAATAATATATATTTATTTATTTAAGATCAATATGTGTTCATTATGCCTTTTTATAAGTACACTTTCCTTTATTACCCTTCCTCCCAAAAAAAACTACATTTTTATGAAGTCTGTCGTTTCATTGGCTATATTAAAGTAAAATGCGCTGCTCTTTCAAGTTCTAATGTTTCCATTGTATCTTTTTAAATAAGTGCATGTACCATTTTGCACCATTATTTAAAACTAAAAAAGATCTGGTCACACCCATTGCTAGCCTCACCAGTAACACAGACTCCAGCATCAAGCCACAGTGGTGTTTCCAGAACGCCAAGAAATAGAAAGATATACCCTTCCGGTCAAAATATAACTTGAGGTTTAAGCAGCTTAGTGTTAAGACCAATTAGGTATGAGTGGAAATGCCTTTCATTCCAGTTTTGTATTCTAGAGACACTACTGCAGCCTTATTCTAGGGTTAGATTTGCTTGCCAAGCTAGCAGAGTATGCAACCAGAGAATAAAAACTATAGATAGAAAGTGCAAATGCAGACCTAAATTTTACACTTTTGTCCTCTACTTATTAACTTCCTTATGGTTGGGTTAAAGTCTTTATAGCACCACTATTAGTTGTATAAGATAGGCTCTCTAAATAGATCTAAATTTAAAAAAAATGCTTATTCAAACACCAATAGTTCATTTTGTAAATACTTGACAAGCAAGTGTCCTTTTCTTGGGCTGCAGTGGTTCTTTAAGGCTAGAAACTGAATCTATTGGGTAAACAGGAAGGTTAGGGAGAAGTTGAGTTAAAGCCTCAAAACTTGTTGTGCTTTTATGGGAGTAACAGCGTCAATCTGAAATAGAATTTGTTATTAGAACAAAAATGTTGAATATGTTACAAGTTTAATACACATAGGGCCTCATTCTATTAATGGCCGTAGTAGCTGCGTGTCCGCAAGGGATAGCCACAAGCTAATTAGCTATTCTATTCCCTTGCCGCCGGTGCCTTGTTATCCCTTGCGGCCACCCTTGCTGCAGAGGAAACCTTTGATCCCACGCGGCCGCAAGATATTCGGCCGCATGGAAGTACCAGACCCTATTCAAATGCTCCGGCCAGCCCTCCGCCAAGCATGCAAAACGGCCCAAAAGGGACACAGCATACTTGTACCCTGGAGCAGCCACACGGGCTGGGAAGCCTGTGTGGCTGATTCAATTAAGCCCCTCGCTGGCTGCACTGGACCCGATCGAGACCCGATCGTGACCCCTGCAGCGTCCCCACAATGTCCTCACATCACCCCTATAATGCAGGGGTCCGATAGAGACCCCTGCATAGGTACGCACATTAACCCTATAATTCAAGGGTCCGAACGGGACCCCTGCAGGGTGCACACATTAATCCTATAATGCAAGGTGTCCCAAAAGGGACCCCTTCAGGCTCCCTGCATTAACCCCTTCCCTTGATGCAGAGGGTCCCGATCGTCACCGACCCCCGCAGCATCCATGGGATTTCAAATTTCCCGCTGCGGGCTTGAATTCAAAATTCAAGCCCAGGGAATTGCAGGGTTTGAATTTCCCACTGCAGCCCTCCATAAGCCTCCATCTAACCCATCACTTATAGGGCTCTATACAGACCCCCATAAGCCTCCATCTAAGCCCATCACTTATGGGGGTCTATACAAACCCCGATAAGCCTCCATCTAAACCCATCACTTATGGGGGTCTAGACAGACCACCATAAGCCTCCATCTAAGCCCATCACTTATGGGGGTCTATACAAACCCCGATAAGCCTCCATCTAAACCCATCACTTATGGGGGTCTATACAGACCGCCATAAGCCTCCATCTAATCCATCACTTATGCGGGTCTTACAGACCCCCATAAGCATCGATCTAACCCCATCACAGACCCCTGTAAGCCTATATTTAACCCAATCAGTCCCATAAGGGTCTATGAAGACCCTCATAGGACAATTAAAAACCCTATAATTAACCCCATAAGTGCCATGAGGGTCCTCCAGGACCCTCATGACACTAAGTACAAACACTACACTATTTCCCCCCCCAAAAAACACTAAATCTAAACTAACTCCCCTCTACCCTTACCTAACCTAACACTACCTACCCCCTATTAACCCCCCCTCCCCACTGATTACAAAAAATAAAAAAACTATGTCAACAAAAAAAAAAAAACCTGTCACCAAAAATAAAAAACCTATGTCACCAAAAAACGTACATTACAACCCCCCACTACAAAAAATAAAAAAAGGACATTACAAAGCCTATTCCAATACAAAAATAAAATAAAAAAAATACATTACAAACCTTTTCATTTTCTATTTTAGCCAGTCTAATAGCCCTTTTGCAAGCTGTGTGGACTTCCTTGTACAAATATAAAGCAGTCTCTGTCCCCTCATTTTTGTATAATTTAAATGCCTATTTTTTTACTCTTCATCATTAAGCCACATGGGTTGTGATTTACTCCTTTTACTCCCACATGGTATATGGTGATAAGTATGTATATTTTGTAAGGATTCAAACATTGTCCATTTAAGTTCAGTATTTTTACGTGTCAGTTCTCTGTCCCAGTCTATACTTTGTTTTGCTGTCCTTAGACCGTTAAAATCGTCCCTTTTAAAATTATTATTATTTTTTTTTTTTATTCAATCTCAAATGAAACTGTTGTGATCACAGTTTCCCAAAGGTTGCCCTATTTCAACATTTGATACTATAGCAATATTATTTGTGATTACTAAAACCCAAGAAAATCTCATTTCTAGTAGGTTATTGTATAACCTGGGCCATATAATGATCCCCGAGTGTGCTCACAAACTTGCTCCCCTTAGCTGAACTGCTGGTCTTATTCATACAATTTTTTGGGGGGCAATTAAAATTTCCCATGATTAGAACTGGACTAGGCTTAGCTGCATTTCTAATCTGTAATTGCATTTCCTCACTTTCAATTTTATTTGGGGGTTTATAGAATACTCCAATATTTTTTAGCATTTGTGCCTCCACTATTACTGCTAGTTCTACCATAAATATCTTCTTACTATAGGCTTAAATTCAGGCTTAACAGACAAATCCCTCCTCTTTTACCATTTCCCCTCTCTTTCCAAAATGGGTTATTACAATCCAGATTAACAGTCCAGTTATGAGATTCATCCGATGATATTTCAGTAATGCCTATTAAATCCCATTTCTCATTAACTGCAAATAATTCTAACTCCCAATTTTCCTGGCAAGCTTCTGGAAACCGTAAGCCTACACGTAGTCTGTAGTTCTGAAGTGCCTGCCATTGTGCTTGAGTTACTTAATACCTCCCTATTAACTATACTCCACCTCCCCTTAACTAGTTCGTTACTAAACCTACTACTACTTTATACCACATTACTTATATCTAGTCCCTCTCCCACCTACTAGTTTAAAAACTCCCAAATGGTCTACCATCTTTTTCCCTTGCAAACCAGCTCCCTCTTCATTAAGGTTCAATCCATTTCTGCTACTGAGATGGTACCAAAGTTATAAGTCAGCCCAGTGCTCTAAATACCAAAACCCTCCTTGTAACACCTTTTTAGCCATGTATTTACCTCCCTAAGCTCCTTCCGTTTCCCTAGACTAGCAGACGGCACTAGTAGTATCTCAGAAAATACTACCTTGAAGGTCCTTGCCTTCAGCTTATTACCTAGTGCTATAAGCATAATTCTTTAGGACTCTCCATCTTCCACTAACTTAGTCATTGGTACTAATACCATCTGTTTGTTTCCAGCCCCTCCCAATAGTTTATCTACCCGATCCACAACATGCTGAATGTGAGCACCTGGGAGGCAAACCGATTGCTGGGATCTGGGGGACAAGTCACCCTGTCTACCTTGCTAATAGAGTCCCCTACCACCAAAACCTCTTGCTCTGCCTTTGCAGCCCTCCCTCTCCTCCAGTAAACTGTTCTTCTGGCCGTTAGATCGAACAGCTCTATCTGGCATTGCCATTCCTGAATGGACATTGAACAGTTTCACTCAGTCTGGCAAATCTGTTAGTGCTTGTCAACTCCATACTTGCCTGCCACCTCCTACTGTCCCACTGCTTCCCCTTGTAACTAACCCAGTTACCTCCCTGGACATCCTCACTAGACCCTTCTCCAGCATCCATGCTAGGCCCAGCTAAACTGTGGTCCGTTAGCACCAACTCCCTTTCAGTGGAGCAATATCAACAAGGGCTGCAATTCCTCTCCAGTCCTCCAAGCAACATGCTCACACCTGCCACAGAGGTATGGACTCTGCATAAACTTTTCCTACAGTTCATAAATGTGATCGGATGCGCACCGAGTGATGTTGTCACTAGAAAGACTCCCAATTACAGTGTGTGGTGGGGAGGATTGTTTAATGCTCCCTTTTCTTAGAACTCCCTACTTTTATTAAGCGCCTACACTTATACTAGAAGTGTTTGCAAGCTCACTCCTACTCAAACTCACTTTGTTCCGTTTTCTCCTGAACAGTAAAGGCAAACAGACCACAAAAAGCCACTGATATAGCTTCACAAGGCAAGACCACACATCCTCTCAGCTTACACTGATAAATGCACAAGTACACAAACATCCTTACTGTTCAGGAGAAGTCAGCAAACAGAGGTATTTGCTATATATAAAAAAACAAAAAAAAACCTCCAGCGATTCATTTCCATGCAGCCATTGAAAACATCCATTTAATTTATAGTAAGTTTATTAAATACTAAAAACATCTTGAAACAAAAATATGTAAATAGGTCAAAAGTTTAGTGGAGACATTAAAATATGTATGAATGTTAATTGCAATTCAGTTCAACATTAGAACTCTTGAGATTCTGCAACTTTAGGCTCTTGCGAGGAGCCTTTCCTGGTTTTCTTTGGTAGAAGCTGAGCATGGATATCTGGCAAGACCCCTCCTTCAGCTATAGTGACCCCATCAAACAGCTTGGCCAGTTCCTCATCATGCCTTACTGCTAGCTGGATGTGTCTGGGCATGATCCTGGATTTCTTGTTGGCTCTGGCAGCATTTCCTGCCAGCTCCAGGATCTCAGCACACAGTATTCCAGAGGTGGCTGCCAGGTAGATCCCAGCTCCAGATCCGATCCTCTCCGCATAGTTCCCCTTCTTCAGGAATCTGTGGATGCGGCCAACTGGGAACTGCAATCCAGCCTTGGAGGATTTGGTGGTCTTGTTAGCTGCAGATTTCTGGACCTTTTTACCGCGACCAGACATAGCGATTGAGATCTAGACAAAGAAAGAAACATTCTTTAAAAATGCACAGGAGCTTAAATAGTCACTGCAGATTAAGAAGAGTCATGTAACATGTTTTGCCAAGTATGCACAACACCAATACTCACAACAGTTTAAGCCATGTATATAAAAACTTTGTAAAAAATAAATATTTCGGGAGACAGTTTGAGCACTGGAAAACCTTGGAGTTGGTTACATCACTTCCTGGAAAGCTGGATGGTGGTTGCAGTTATCAATGGAGCATGAACAGGCAGAAGTCCTGAGCCTTTTAGAAAATTAGACACCATACTCCCTTCCCCGCATTCACAAAGACAGACATGGTGAAACATTTGTCACACCATAGCTCTCCACAAGTGTAAATGCCAGAGACAATTTCCAATGCATCAGATCCCTCCAGGGCCTTGTAGAGGCATCAACATTTATTTACCAATTAAAAAAAAAAAAAAAGCTTCCTGGCTTTTCCAGCTTAATTATGCCCTTACAATTACACATTTCAAACATTTTCGCGCAGCACAACATGCTAATGAAGCACCACCAATTAATAGTTTAGTCTGTTTCTAAAAAGGATCTTTTGTTTAATAATTACAGTAGTTATCTTGTAAAAGCAAGATTCCTTAATGGGCAGGTCTGTCTTAGTCAACTAGAAGGTGACTCGCTACATCAGGCGTGTAGCAATTGTTATCTTATGGTCTGGAAGAAGGATGCGTTTCCCACCTAGGCCAGCAAGTTGACAGGTCAGTGGCATAATTAGGATGCTTGTATGCAGAGACAAACTTCACTTTATTGTAACATGGGAAGCACATAACTAAATGGGCCCAAGGCTGCATCCAGTCTAAGCATGCCCAGGGCAGGAACCTGGAGAGTTCTATGAAGTGTAAGTGGTTACTGGAGGGGGCTGTGGCAAAATTACTGTAGAGTGGCTAACATCTCTGTACAAGTCAAAAAACAAAAAAAACAAAAACATTATGTGCCCCAATCCCTTAATATAGCCCCTTTGCTTCAAGCTGCTTCCAGTAGTAGAGGGCCCCTACCTTGTTGGGGGCCTCTGTTTTGTACCAACTGCAGATATGGTTGCTTTACCCCTGTTTGAGACAAGACTAAGCAAGGTAACATTCTGTAAACGTAGAATAGCCAGTCTTGAGGGCTAAACTGCAGGATCTGCTTTACCATTCACTCAAACATGCTGAAATTACAGGACAGTACATCCAAAAGCAAACCAATGATCAGTCAACTTTCAACAACACAAGTTGGGTTTAACTTACTCATTAGCTGATCAAATTATTCTGTCTGTTACATTCATTTTACCTCAGATGTGTTTTTTCTAAATCTATTTCCAGAGAGCTGGTGACGGGCCATTAGATGTGCATTCCTAATTTTGTGCCTGGTCGAACAGAAGACTTTGTACTAATCAATGAATTATAAAGGCAGTTATAAAGACAAAAAAATAAAAAACAAGAAGAAATTGTGATTCTGACCCTGCATTTGTTAAAATATAAATCAGTGTTTTCGCACCAGCATTCAGAGAAATTAGTGAATGCTAGTTTGAATTCTCAAATGATGAAATGTCTCTGTGCAACAATAAAGTAATATTCAATTTGGTACCATTTACTTTCCTTTTAGAAGCTGTGAGTACTATTTGTATATATTCAATAGCGAGGCCCAAGTATGATTAATTTCCAGGCATAAATAAAAAAAAAATAAAAAAAAAGACAGAAACCTCATTGATGTGATGCCTCTGGCATTTATGCAGTCATGTTGTCAAGCAACTTTTCACCATGTTCAACAGCCGAGACAGATAGCCTGGTGGCAAGCAACTTGTCACCATATAATATTTATTTAGAGGGGGGGGATAGCCAAGTTTCAGCTTAAAAAAAAAAAAAAAGCCTGCTCTACCACTGCTCTGCCTAAACAGGAATAAAGAGAGAATTTGCTAAGAGGCAGAAATTTCTGGGGCAATAGCTCCATCTCTTCTTTTGAAACTTTGTGGTGATTACTTTAGCCCAAAATGGTGTTGTAAGTAATTAAGAAAAAAAAGGTGTGCAAGAATACAAACCAAAATGGACCCTCTGGATCAATACCAACTTATTGAAAGACCCTAATGAATTGCAGCTCTTCCCTTCAGTCACCAGATTTGTGTTCTTGTCTGCTTCTTAAAAAATTTAGCTATGTACCTTGATGCTGTTAATTATCCATGTTTATATTTGTAACTAAAATCTTAAATAAGCTAGCTATCTATGAAGACCGTGGTCTAGGGAGATTGTCCAAGGAGAAACCTCCAGAAAGAGCAGTGTTGGTGAGGCATTCAGAGAACCGGACCAAAAACTTATGGAGAAGCAGACTAAAGGGTATGCTGTTGTTTTTTTCTATTTGCCTCCTGCAGGATCAATAAATCCACATATTAATGCTTAGGAGTTTAAAAAATATTGAACTTAATGACCAAGGCTTTTTTCAAGCTGAAGTTCTATGTAAATGTATTTTGTATTCTATAAAAATTTATGATTTATCCTTGTAAATATTGTTTTTATTGGTGGGCCTATAAATATATTTCAGGGTTTCCTGGTGGCCCAGTGGTTAGGATGCAGGTGCTTCCACCACAGCATCCTGGGTTTAATTCCAGTTAGGGAATCGAGGTCACACTGGTAAGTACTTGGATAGAAAACCCCCTGGGAATACCAGGAGCTGTCTATTCTGTGGCCCATTGGAGAAGGAACTGGCAACTCACTCCAGTATCTCTGCCATGATAACCAAGTGGATCAGCATGGTGTGTGGCCCATGAGGTCACGCAGAGTCAGACAAGACTGAGCAACTCAATTTACATGAATGCATCACTGTACTTTAATACTGGGTGCATTATATTTGTGTGCAACAGCTTGCTATAGTAATTATACTCATGTTAAACATACCTACTATGTGAATGTAGTGTGCATTAAAGGTGTACAATGACCTTTTTTATGGTGGTCTAAAAGTGATTGTTTGCAGAGGTAACGCTAAGAAATCCTTTGTGGAACTGGCAGTGGGAAAGATGCAAACAACCAACTTACTAACAAGCCCCATACTATTCAGCAGGTCTGAGTAATTACGTTAACTTGGCCATGTGATCTTAGATAGGTTACCAATATTGCTTAACAGCACCACTTTAATTACATGGTGTTAAATTACCATTGTATTTTCAGTACAAGTTTATACTATATTCAATAAAGAGCATCTTCTTAAGACATAGTTGGCAACTCTATGCTCCCTTCCTGGATACTGAGATTTCTATGCTAGGTTTGTATTGGTCTGATAAAAGGCTACTGAAATTCTTCTGTCTGCTCCAGCTGATGAGGTTTAGAAAGGAACCCTTTACATGGATAGAACTATCACTGTTCCCACACTTGTATGTATAGAAATTGAAAGACCTGTACTATATAATATGCAAATGCAGTTTAATAGCATTAGATTTTAAACTAGTGGGCAGTTGGCTTTTCCCACAATTTTATTGTGGTTAAGGATTTGGTTGCAAGAGATGGTATAAAATTAATTCACATAGCAAAGGCCGTTTCTAGCCTAAAATAAAATGCATCAAGTCGTCTGTTTCTGCTTATCCATATGGTAGCTGCAATTCAGAAGACCTCTCTGCTATGACCTACCCATCTTGGGTGACCCTACATGGCATGGCTCACAGTTTTTTAACTACACAAGCCCCTTCACCACAACAAGGTAGTGATCCAGGAGGGGAGGCATCAAGTACATGTAGACATAAATCACTGCATAGACATTTTTGTGTCTTTACATCCATATTTCAGTGTGCTGTGCCTTCAGGCATCCTACTGCCCTCCACAAATGTGCAGCCCTAGACAGAAACACACCCCTAGCAGAACAGATTGAAATCCACACTTGTGACCTATAAAACACAATCATAAGTATTCGATGAATATTAAAATTACAGAAATTTTAAATTATGTATTAGTAGAGGGTAACTTCCCAAATAAATAAGCACTATAAATTGACAGGACACAAATTAATACTCACCTCAAACACACCCAGATGTCTTCCTTACTACAGCATACCACCAGCCAAATAGTCCAGTACCTTCTCCTAAGGTCACCTGATCTCTTATATTTAACATAGCTCTTAATTGCAATTAAGGACAACTGTCTACACCATCCCATGAAAACTATCACAGGCAGTTTAACTATTTAATTTACAAAGGGAAAAATATAATAGTGTTTCTTGAACCTAGTTTTCGGGATAGACAGTTTGTATGTTTTTTTTCTTCCTCTGGATCAATTAACAGTTCACATAACACAAGGATCAGAGAAGTTCTAAAACAACTGAACTTGATAGACTAAAAAATGTTTTCAACCTCAATTACTGTGTTTCCTACTGTGTCAATCTACTTGATTCCTGCTTAGGTACAAATGTGTTAATCACAAAAGAACCATATTTTTTAAACTGTATACTATCTAATTGATATATGTAAGTGTACCTTATTCTTTTATATAGCTTCACAGTGTATAATATATTCTCAATATATTATACATTGAGGTCCTATCCTCTTATGGTAGCACAGCACAAGGCAACAGCAGTGACAGTGAGCATCCATTAGATGGCGCTGCCGATATTCCAGTGCCATATCATAGAGTCAAGGCTTAGGTAAACTGTTAGCGTGAGGGTTAGGGTTGGGGTTGAGCTTAGGGTGAGGGTTATGGTTAGTTCAAGGGTTAGGCTAACATTATAAGCTTAGAACTTCTGTCACATATTGTCAGCGTTGCAAAATATCGTCAGCGCTATCTAGCGGTTGGAGGCTGCACTGCAGCATCAGACCTGTGCCGACACCATAACAGGATAGATCCTAAACTGCTTAAAACATGGTCCGCAGATTTTAGGTTTTCTCAGCATAAAAACAAAAGCTTTAATGACACTGACTGAGTAACTTATTAGCAAACCAGTGATCATAAATAGATATCCATAAACCATAACCTGTTGGTGGGCCTTTGGGAATATAGCTAAAAACCACAAACTTAAAGGGCCACTGGGGTCTAACTTGTTGTAAATTCGCCAGCACTGACAGCTGAAGTGCCAGCAAGTATTCGCTAGCTGGCGATGTGGATATTTTGCCGATATTTCACACAAGTTGTAACCTTAGAAGGTTACCCTAACCCTCACACTCACCATAACCCGGAAATTTTACCTAACCCTAACTCTATGGTATGGGCACTGAAAATCGTCAGCACCATCTAGCAGTTGGTGGGGGCACTGCTGCTGCCACTGCTGGTGAATTGTTGGTGAATTTGAAGAGGGATAGGACCGGCCACTGTAATGGTCTAGCTTTCACAACCTTTAAGTAGTAATAACTGACAGATCAGTATTGACAACTTTTCAAGTTTTTATGTTTAAAAAACAGCACACTGGACTGGGCACGGAGAGCCCTCGATTGTGCAGAAAGTGAGTGCACTAAACTGAATTGCACAGGACACACACACACAAAATAATGGGGATACAGTGATCAGGACTGGATGGGCCACTGCATACACTGGGCTGGAAATAATGCCCTATGAGAAGCAGCTCAATGGGAGGTTTAGAAATTGATATTTGAAAGTGAGTTTAATATTGCTTTTCTAAAACACTGAATAGGAATTTTAGGAAAGATTGATACCCAATTATCACTTACTTAATGTTGATAGTACACTACATTAGATGGGGCAGAGCACACGCTGGACCTGAGAGAATGCATTATGAACTGGATGGGACATGGCACACACTGAACTAGAAAGAATGCATTGTGAACTGGATGGGACAGAACACACACAGACTGGATATAATGCACTACATTGGTCCTTAAAGCCATCAAATATACATTTTATGATTGCAACATGTGAACAGGTAGGTGGTGAGTTTGGCAACAGGTTTTGTAGAATTACTCAGCTAAATTGTACTTGTTTGGAACCATTGACTCAATCTGGACAGTCATCGCTTTCTGTAAGTTATGATGCCATGTTCCACTTTACGCACAGTATGGAATACCTTGAGTTTTTTGGCATTCATAGCCATTTAATTTACAGACTCTGGGCACATCTATTACAATACAACCAGGTACGTTTAAGACCAAATGTACTGTATGTGAGCACTACTCAACCATCCCCAAACATAGATTAATCATTCCTCTTATGAATGGTCAAAGCCGCCAACTACTGAATTAGGAAGCCCCAACAGTGTGCACATAAAGCATATGTCAGAAGCCTGTGTATGGCTAGAAGTGCATATTTAAAAAAATTCAGAGGTAGATCACTCAAGGACTTGTTCATTGATTTGCATAAGTTACAAATAGAAAATAAAGCTGAGCTTAATATAAATAAAAGTGTACAAATCAAACAGATAATACCGTATTGGTCCGAATATAAGCCGCACCCGCATATAAGCCGCACCCATAAAGTTCAAGGGGAAAAAATTGAAAAAAGATAGTACTCACATATAAGCCGCACCCGTAAAATTGGAGAGAAAAAGACTCTCAAAGTGATCAGCCATTGCAAGAAACAGGCTTTCTAATTAGCACTGTAGCTTTTTTTGCAGGTTACAGGCTTTACAGGACGTTAGAATCACTAAAACCGTAAATCGCTATTAAATACCGCAGTCTAAAGCACGAAAATCGGCACCCTTAACTCGCAATCGCGCACCCTTAACTCGCAATCGCGCACACTTAACTCGCAATCGCGCAAATCGGCAGTAATTTTGCATTCGCGAATATAAGCCGCACCCTTAACTCGCAAGCTCAAGAATCGGAAAAAAGGTGCGGCTTATATTAGACCAATACGGTATTACAGATTCAAAAGATAGTTCAAACCCAAATAGACAATATGATCTATAGATCTCAACAGGATCATTATAGCTTGGGCAATAAAGCCGGTAAATTTATAATAAGTAAAATTAAAAAACAAAGGATTAAACAGAAAATAAGATGTATTAAAGAAATTGGAAACATTTTTGAGTCTTATTATAGGTAACTTTATAATTTATAAGACAGAGAAAAGTTTATAAAGCCTACAAAGAGAGATATAGATGCATTTTTGAGTAAAATAAAATTACCGAAAAAAATCAAGGAAGAACTGTTAGATCTTAATAAAGAAATCCATTTAAAAGAGGTTGAACAAACAGGTTCAACTAAAGCTGAATAAAGCCCCAGGCCTTGACGGTTTTGTAAATACTTACTATAAAGAATTTATGAATGAGATTAGTCCAACCCTATGTAGTATGTTCAACGAGGTTAAGGACACAGGAAATATGTCTTCAGAAATGGCAGAAGCAAACATCATTAATATCCCTAAACATAAAGACCCTGAAAGCTATTTAAACTACAGACCCATTTCACTTCTAAATCCCAACACCAAGATTTATGCCAAGATATTAGCTAACAGATTAAACAAAAGTATAAACTGGTAAACTATGACCAAGTCGGATTTGTGAACAAAAGACAAGGGCCAGAAAATATTAGTAGACTCGTTCATTTAATTTTGTTTGTTAAAAAGGAAAATATTCCATCACTGTTTATCTCTTTGGACGCCGAAAAGACGTTTGATAGGGTAAACTGGACATATATAGAATCTGTGTTGGATAAATTTGGTTTTGAAGAATTTGGGAGAAATGCAATCATGGCACTTTATAGAAATCCCAGTGCTGTAGTTACTGGTGTTGATTTCATCAGAGAGGTTTGGGCTGTCGAATAGAACTAGACATGGCTGTCCTCTGTCCCCATTTGTCTTTATCTTATGTTTAGAACCCTTGGCGGAATTAATCCATAATAAGGAATTAATCAAGGGTATAAGGATCAGAGAAAATTAATACAAACTATTAATGTTTGCTGACGATATGGTGTTAACAATATCTGAACCAGAGACTTCCCTGTCAGCCCTATTCAACATACTAGACATACTGTATACAATAAAGTTTCGTATCTGAAAATTAACAACTTAAAAACAGAGACTTTAGCACTGGGATTAAAAGAATTGGAGCCAGACTCATTACGGAATAATAATAAACTAAATTGAGAAAGTAATGGAATAAAACATCTAGGTATTTGCTTCAAATCCTCTATCAAACATATACTAAAAGATAATATTACAATAGTTCACAAACAAATAAAACAGACCATCTTAGAATGGAGACCAGACTTTCTTTCATGGTCAGGTAGGATGGTTCTGATCAAAATAGCAATTATCCCTAAAATTATGTATGTTTTCAGAAGTATTCCACAAGTAGTGCCTACATAAATTATTAATTCACAACAAAGCACTTAAATAAATACATAAATAACAAAAAGAAACCACGACTAAAGTTAAATATTATAAAAAGGCAACCTGAAAGAGGTGGATTAGCCTCTCCTTCAGTAACAGATATACATAGAGCTGTTATGTTAGACCATCTAATGGGCTGGAATTTAGCCACTAAAGAGTCAAGGTGGTTTTAGTCGAGGAGGATTTAGTGGGTGGTTTCCCTATTGAACTAATGCTATGGCTTCTGAAATTTGAGGAAACATTAGTTGCAAAATGCTTCGGAGGAATAAGATCATTAGTTAAAACGTGGAACAAACAAAGAAACAACTGGCTTTGACCAAATATCCATTGTTGGCTGCACCTCTGAGTTTATTACAATACAACAATAAAAAATATACATTTACAAAATTGAGATCTATATGATAATGAGACACTTATACCCTATATAAAAAAAAAAACTTCTGAAAAAATATAAAAATCTTAAAATCACACTCAGTAAGTGTGGCTTTCAGTTGGAAGGTCTCGTTAAATGCACTGTTGCACATGTGATTTCTATGTGTAATAAATTATTTAATATCAGAGATAAAAAATATAAAACTAATAAAATGGTGAAATGGTGAATGGAGTTGGAGGATACTTGGAAGGAAGAAAATGGTGTAAAGCATGTAAATTTGTTAAAGAAACTTTCGTCTGCATGACATACAGAGAATTATATATTAAATTAATACAGAGGTGGCACTTAGCTCCAACTACTATGAAAATATTTAATTCATTAAATTCGGATGAATGCTGGAAAGAATGTGGAGGGAAAGGAACATTAGCCCATATGTGGTGGAGATGCCCTAAGATTTAATCCCTCTGGAATCAATGTGTTAATTATATTAAGTTAATTACAAATGTTCAGATAAATATGTGTCCAGAAATGATATTATTTCATATGTTTCCCAAAATGCAGACAATTCAACATGCTATGCTGATATCTCATATTTTAATGGCATTTAAATTCTAGGCTTCCCTAGAAGTATTTTTGAAATCTAACCATAGAATTTTAGCTTTACACTAATTAGACAAAACTATTGGGGCCTCATTCTATTATCGGCCGTAGGAGATGCGGGGCCGCAAGGACCGGCTGCAAGCTATTCGGCTATTCTATTCCCCTTTGGCCGGGGATTCCGGCAGGCTTGCGGCCGGTGCCTTGCTATCCCTTGCGGCCGCTCGCGCTGGAGGAAAGCCTTTGACCTAAAACGGCCGCAAGAGTTTCGGCCGCAAGAAAATCCCGGTTGCTATTCTATTGCTCCGGGAACCCTCTCTGCAAGGCTAAAAGCGAGCCGCAGCTTACTTGCAGGAAAAAGGTCCCGCTAGCACCAATTAATCACATTATAAAGCCGAAATAAAGCCATCCTGCATGTTAGCAAAAATAGCACAACATTCCCCTATACTCAAATCCGTAAATAATTTTTTTTTTTATATATGTCAAATATCCATGTAAAAAGTCCAGAGTGCTTGGAGCACCTCAGACCCGCCCACCCAGTTAATGTAAACTCGGGTTTGGGCTGATGTGCAAGCTTGAGAAGGGGTTACTATTATTCCTCATGTCCCCCAATATGATCCCTAGCATTTACAAAGCTTTACAGTGCAGTCTTGAATTTATTTTTGTGTTTAAAGATTTCTGAGCTTATGGCCAGTTGCAAGATATACGGCCGGCCGTAAAGGGATATCCTTGCGGGGCCATATAATTGAATTCCAAAATAACGGAACCCCGCAAGGAATCGCAGCCTTGCGGCCGTTTTACGGCCGATAATAGAATGAGGCCCTTGGTATGTATAAAAACGCTTGCTATTCCATACCTATGTAAAATAATGTATGTATGTGGGTTGATGTGTTGATAAATTTGTATGTTTTTATGTTATTTTGTATGTATATAAAATATATAAAAAAATATCTATTAAAAAAATAAACAATAATTTCTAAAAGCTTTCTATAGTAGTATCAATGCTTGAAGAAGCGAATATTCATGAATGTTCACCTGAAATGTCACAAGTTGGACCAAAGGAAAAGTGAGGTGGATGAAAAACACTGGGATCCCACTTATTCATTTTATTCTTAATTCAATCAGTGCCACAAAATTTTAGATTAACTGGGAATTAGGAGTCAGTACACCGCAAACTTCATTAGGTTTTTCAACATTTCAGTATTATTATACAGTGTATTGGTTCATTATAAATTAAAACTGAAGAAGAGCAGAATGGCTAGTAGATATGAAGAGGTTTCAGGAATGTAATGTTGTAAGACACAGTGAGTGGGTATTACAACAAAGGTAATGTGTTTGCAAGGAGTGAGAGTACAGAAAAAGTCGCAGAAAGTTAGCAGATGAGTGTACATGAAGAAAGTGTAGGGGTAAGAGCATGAAAATGAGTTTTACATTTAATCCCGTATCGGTGGTTGGCACATCTGCCCCACAAGGATCATCAACAGTCCAATATTTCTGCAATTCACAGCTTATGTATTCATGGATTCTGGCTGACCACCTGTTCTCATGCAGAGAGATGTAGAAATAGTTGTCTGTTGGTTTTCATGTTCTGTATGATGTATGATCCCCATGGGAAATATTTAATATCAAAATATTGTATGGACTCATTGGTTGCTAGCCCAATCAGTTTAAATTTGACAGGGATAAAAGCCGTTGATTGGCACATAGGCTCTGCGTGTCAAAGTTGTCATATGAGCTTTCTGAGTCTAGGAAGAGCTTGTACTAGCATATCTAGAACATCATCCATAGCATAAAAAAAAAATACATGGTTATAGGTTTCAAAATAATTGAGAAAAGAAAAGCAAGTTGGCTTGCTGTAAAGTATTTTTTTTATGACCAATTGTACTTAGAAGTTTACCTAGAATAACTCAAGGAAGCTCACTCTGGTTTCTTTTAAATTCTATATTCTCTGAATAATATGATCACAGTTCAGCAATGCATACACAATTAGCTGTAATTTAGGAGTTTGTTTATTTCCTGAATGGTTTCCCCCTCCGATTATATGAGCAGATTGTAGATCTTGGCAGAACACATTGCATGAAGGTTTAAATGCTTAATAAAGATGTATGGGCAAAAACAGTCACATATCCGAACCACAAACCAATTGCACAAATATCAAACAATGCCCAACCAGAAGTAGGTTTTCTAGGTAATGCTATCCCAATATACACCAGCAGATGTTCCACCAGGATAGTTTCCAAGTACAGGTTAGTGAGTATGTGTATTACTCCCACATATAAAACTGCTCTCAGTAATTAAACATTCTTCTGCTTATTGTTCTCCAGGTCAAATCCCGCTGAATTAATATAAACCTGCCTATACATTTGAGACCAGATATTAATATATTGCACTTGCTAGTTTAAGTTATGGTAAAATGGACCATCTAGTTATTATCTACATCAGCGATTTCTAAACTGGCTTACTGCCTATCATTTTGTTAATGAGACACAGCTCATAATTTTGTGGGCTTCTCAAGAACCATCTTAACATCTACAACCCTATTAAATTGTGATTCGGCCAATTCTAAAGGGCTCTATATAAGCATAGAACATTTTTTTCCCCCTATCCAAAGGCAAGCAAGGTCTTCTGTAAAAAAATAAATCAATTATGTATGCTCTGTGCTTATATAGAGCCATTTAGAATTGGCCGAATTAAGGAGCAATTAAAATCTGTTTATGGTCTGGAAGTCATAAATAGTTCCTGCAAGGGGCTGCTTTCTTTAGCGTTTGCAGACTGACTCCATAGTGCTCTATGCACATCATAGTTTCCTAGCCCATCAGGGACCAGGTCACAGCAGCATATTTTCTGGAGATGCTCCGTGATGGATTAGGAGACTACACAGTTTATTCAGCACTACATAGTCTGCATATACTATAGTGGGCAGACAGATGCAGGCACTTAATGCATAATTTTAGAGCCTATAATTTCTTGTACTGACATTTAGCTAAATTAAAAAGCCTTTCATATCATTTTAAGTTTAAGCCATAAGTATATCGTAGCCGAGGAGATAAAAAAAAAAAAAATAAGATGTTAGATAGGTAAAAAAAAAAAAACTAAGTGCAAACTTTCAGTAGAATCAGGTGAATTAAGTAGATTGATTTAAACAAAAGTGCCCAACTATTCCCGCACCACTCCCTCCACATCCCTATCATCCTGCACCCAAGATTGATTCATGTACCCAGTCTTCACAAAAAAATAAAAAAAATAAAAAAAAACACCAATTGTTTCATGTCCATGTCTTACACTTTGTGATATCACAAGTTTGGTACATACTTAATAAGTGTTCTTGTACTTCTCAACCTGGAAATATTGTCATCTTAGAGCCACACAACCATCCCTGGTATCTAAGCCAGTTTCCTAAAGCAGAATGTGCATCTCAGACCTTTCATAGGAGAAATAGCATACAAGTCTGTACATTTATAAGTGATAGAGTGTTCTACCTTTATACAAGATATGGACAACCAAACAATTAAAAAAATAATAAACTTTAATTCAGATACCTTTTTAAAAATTAAAATGTCATAATAGTAAATAAATAATTACATAATATATTGTCCATATCAGACAATTCACCCTTGTTGCCTAATATTTTAAAACTCCTGGGATTTACCGGCTTTGTGATCATTTCAACATTAGAACTCTTGAGATTCTGCAACTTTAGGCTCTTGCGAGGAGCCTTTAATTGTTTTCTTTGGTATAAGCTGTGCCTGGATATTTGGCAAGACCCCTCCATCAGCAATAGTGACCCCATCAAACAGCTTGGCCAGTTCCTCATCATTCCTTACTGCTAGCTGGATGTGTCTGGGCATGATCCTGGATTTCTTATTGTCTCTGGCAGCATTTCCTGCCAGCTCCAGGATCTCAGCACACAGGTATTCCAGAGTGGCTGCCAGGTAGATCCCAGCTCCAGATCCGATCCTCTCCGCATAGTTCCCCTTCTTCAGGAATCTGTGGATGCGGCCAACTGGGAACTGCAATCCAGCCTTGGAGGATTTGGTGGTCTTGTTAGCTGCAGATTTCTGGACCTTTTTACCACGACCAGACATTCTTGTGGAGCTCTGAAGAAAAAAAAAAAAGAAAAAAAAAAAAAATTACTCATTTTGTCAATCATGTACGGAAACCCAACATTAGCATTACACACGTTGAAAGTATAAGCATATCCTTTGTATTTGAGTGCAAAATAATTTTAATCACTTATTCCTTCCATCCACCAGGGATTCTGCTCTCCACAGACCCTGAATCAAATCTCCTAGGGGGAATTCCTAGCACCCATGCACAAAAATCCACAGAAGAGAGGACCTAACCTGTGGGATCCAGTCATTGGCTGGAAAAGTTGGTTTCTCCTCATGACACAATTGTTATCCGACCTATCCTTATGCAGTGCAGTTAAAATAATCATCATTTTACCGCTCAGTCCAGTTTGTTTCCTTAGCTGCTGTTTGGACTTGGAGTACAACAGGCAAGGGGGGAAAGGCACAATCAGTTGCCTTTGGTTTGAATGGTGGTGCTGAGGGGGCCCTGGGGGTGAATATGGCTGCTGAGGGACTTGGGGTGATAAATGGTGCAACAAGGGGGCCCTGGGGAGTGAATATTGCTGCTGAGGGGGCTCTGGGGGGTTGTGGGGTAAATATTGAGGGGGTTGAATGGTGCTGCTAAGGGGGGGCCTTGGGGTGAATATGGCTGCTGAGGGGGATTGGGGGTGGTGCAACAAGGGGCCCTGTTTTTTATTGGGGGGGGGGATCTATGCTTCTGAGGGGGCACTGGGGGATTAGTTAATGAATATTGCTGTTAAGGGAGCCCTGGGGGGTGAACATGCCTGGGTGTTTACATAAATAAATAAAATACTACAGTCTCTTGTAAACATATATGGCATATAATTTACAGCCAGAAGCTGATTTAATATAAAAAAAAAAAAAACAGGATTTATCCCTCTTTGCCTGCACATTTCATCTGCAGCACTGACAGCTGCAGTTAGCAGCCATCCGCCAGAGGGCGCTGTCAGTTTTCAGGCACTGTCAAGTTCCAGGGATGTCAAAGAACTATTTTCCCCTCGACATCAAGGACATCGCTATTTTCGGCACAGGCACTCTGCCCCCCAGGGCCTCGGGCACGCCTCTCATACCTCAAGCCCCTTCTATCAGCACACCTTATATGCCACGATTAGCAGCGCCATCTGTCGGCCAGCAGCTATCAGATTTTGCAATGGTGAAGAGGGAAAGGACCCAAAAGTGTATTAATTGCAGAATAAAGATGCCATCAGTACAAATTATCATCATCTCCACAGGGCAGCAAATAAATATAGCCCAGGGCTCCAAAATTCTTAAATCCATACCTGGTTTCATCAAATGATTTTTAACCAGTGTTTTAGCAGGCAATACAAAGGAAAAGTTTAAAGTTGTAGAGAGATCTTAAAGATTTACTTACATGGTAGTTCCTTTACATTTCAGCATGTTACTTACATATTGTAGTTGAAAGACAACAGGAATACACCTTCTTACCAGCCTTACACCATGAGAAGTTAGTGACAACTTACCTTATTAAAGGCTGGCAAGTTATTTTGTATTTAACAGCCCTCCATTCGCTTGCATGGTCTTCATATTGCGTTTGACTTGAACTTAACACTGTACAGCGCTACAGAATTTGTTGGCATATTACAAATAAAATAATGATGACTGCTGGATAGATCAGTTGGAAATTAACTATATTAGGCAAATACATAATTAGATCCATTTTGCTCAGGTAAGCATCCAGGGAAACTGAATATTATTATTTTCTATTCATAGTAAATGAAAAATGTAGGCATAGATGTATATATTATCAACTGGAAATTCCATACTTACTCAGTATTAACCACAGCTGTACACCTATCACAAACCTATCTTGTTTAGATGACGGTACCTCCCTTTATACCTTGATAATTGCACCTAAACTTCTAACACCTGCATGAAGCTACTTAACGGTCCAGTTACCTGATCCTGTAAATTAGGGGTGTGTCAGAGAGCTAAACATGCATTAAATTAAAGAGACCCTGAGTTATCATATTTATAAATTGTACTTTTGAAGAAAATTACTTGATATCAAAAATCTTTTAAGAAAGTAAAAAAAAAAAAAAAGAAACATTTATTTATTATAGACAGCTATACTGTGGGTTGCAATCCTGTTATGGTGTCGCAAAAGGTCCGCCGCAGCAAAGTTCCAATTGAATACAATTAAATATTGTTTAGAGCACCATATATCTAGGCTCTGGGAACATTTTTTATGTTTTCTCTTATTTTAAATGTATCTGTTGGCCACCTGATAGGGACTAAAATCAGTAATATAGAGATTAAATACAATATTTTATGACATACTTCATTGCTCTTATGGTAAATACAACTTATAACTCTTTTTTGGGCTCAGATTCACTAAACATATAAAAGAATCTTGGCCATCTAATAATTGTATCCTTAGTCTGTTTGGTTATAAATATCACATCTATATTAACAACTATCATTTCTCCAGTAAATGGAGATTTAAAGAAATAGTCCTTTCCTGTAATAGCTACTCCAAGCCAGCGCGCCCACCCTAACGACATGAGCGCAAGCAGTGCAGCTCCACATACGCACAGTTTAAGCATAGGGTTAGAGTTAGGGGTTAGGGTTAGGCATAGGGTTTAGGGTTAGGTTTAGACAAATGGTTAGGGTTAGGCATATGGTTAGGATTAGGCTTCAGTTAGCGTCCTGCCATTAAATGTTTGATTTTGAATGTGTAGATTGCAAACACTACATTCTTGCCACTTGGTGGTGCTGCGGCTCAGCATTCAGCAGGCTCACTGTACTCACAGCAATGTGTTGCAGTTATAATGTGAAAGATCCACAAAAGTCGCCATATGTGCTGTCACTAAGTGCTGTCACTAAGTGCTGTCACTGTGCTGTCATCAGTAAGAGGGTGAAAAATCAAGTGAGAAATTTAACATTTTTAAAATTGATCAATAATAAATTTAGATTTTAGACTTTGTTTAGCCCTTGAATACGTCCCATAACAATCTATGTAAATAATAAGGATGGAGTCTGTAACTGATATACATTGTATTATGGATTTACACTCTCCTTAAAAGCAGGATATAGTGGTACACAATCTGTTTTTAATTTTTCATTGTTAAGTCCAAGGTTTGATTCCCCCACCTTTCACTTGTTTATTTTTTGTTTTAAAAATGTACTTATTTATATATATAAAAATATAGTAAATAAATAGCACATATGTGTTCACATTTGAATGTCTAAAACAAGTTAAAAAACGTGTTTTTACAAATAAACAAAAAACAAGAGTTACCTCATATTAACATATGCTTTATTATATTTACTGTCAATGATGTTAATGATGACATACATTTTCTAACTAATTAGAATAATAATTTATGAGTTCAAAATCAATTTATAGGCAAATGTTCATCTTTATAAAATAGAAGAGTCATCGTTTCCTTGGCTGTTTTGTTGACAGACTGTACTTCGTGGACCTTTGTTTGCCCATGGGGTGCTCTATTTCTTGTTCCTATTTTGAAGCCTTCAGTACATTCCTGCAATGGATAGCACAGACCGAGTCAGGTTGCCATGGGATTACCCACTACCTTAACGATTTTCTCTTTGTGGGTCCTGCGTGGTTATCCACCTGCGACTTCATACTGAGGACCTTTTCAAGGATATGTCAAGATTTTGGGGTTCCCCTGGCAGACAAAAAGACAGAAGGGCATACCACGGAATTGATGTTCCTGGGTATAGGGATCGATTCGGACAAGATGGAGTGCAGTTTACCGATGGAGAAGGTGTTGGATCTGTCAGCGGAACTGGCAGCCCTAGTAGGCGCCAGAAGAGTGTCGTTGCGGCGGCTGCAATCCATCTTGGGAAAACTGAATTTCGCGTGCAGGATCATTCCAATGGGCTGAATATTCAGCAGAAGAATGTCATTGGCTATGGCTGGAATATCACAGCCGCATCATTTTATAAAAGTGTCTGGGGCAATGACAGAGGATGCACGAGTGTGGAAGGCATTCCTTCGGAATTTCAATGGGAGCACCTTGATTCAGCCGAGCGAGCAGGGAGACGAACGGGCAGCTGGACCTCTATGCGGAAGCAAGTACGGTCGGAGTGGGAGCCTATTTCAGAGGCGCGTGGTGCGCAACACCATGGCCTGCGTCATGGGTTAGGCGGCGGGCTTACAGACGATGCCACAGTTCTAGAGCTGTTTGCCATCACCGCGGCTGTTCATCTGTGGGGCAGTGACTTCGGGAGCCAACAGGTTCTTTTTGAATCAGGCAATGCAACCACAGTCCGTGTAGTCAATAGCCTGATGGCACCGTTGATACGGCTCATACGGCATCTGGTTCTTTGTTGCCGGTCGAACATCTGGGTGAGGGCTGAGATTGTTCCCGGTCTGAACGTTGGGGTGGTGGACGCCCTTTCTCAGTTACAGGGAACCCAGTTCCGAGCACTGGCACTGGAGGAGAGGACATACCTCCAGAACTCTGGGAGCTTGGAGTTGTAAGGTAGCTGGTTACGTCAGATACTCGGTAGCGCCGAAGACATGGGTGGCCTACAAGAAAGTATGGAGCAGGTGGAGCGACCTGGTTGAGGACGCCGGAGGCGCAGGATTGGAAGAGAAGGCGATAGGAATTCTGCTGTGGTTCTTGCTCCGGAGCGCAGAGAGAGGTGATTCCAGGGCGACCGTGGCTCGGCAACTGGCGGCCCTGACATTTATGTTCAGGTTGGCAAGGCAGAAGGACTTAACAAAGGAGTTTATGCTATGTAGGGACTCCTTCAAATCCCTAGCGTTCAGGGCTTTCAGGATTGGGGAACTGGTCTCAGAAAACAGACGCGGTTCGGGGGGGGGGGCTGCTGGCAGAGGACATCTGTCCGGAAGGTGAAAGATTGTTGGTATGGCTAAAGAGGTCGAAAACGGATCAGGCTGGAAAAGGAACGGAAGTGGTCATATACAAAACTGGAACAGAGTGTTGCCCCCAGGCAAGTGTGAGGTTGTACTTGGAAAAAAGGCCGGGCCGGGCTCCTCCTCCGGGATGTTTAATTAAGCTGTGATATAACAATGTTAACTATGTTTATTGGTTATTGGAATTTGGAAGCTTTAATAAAGCTGTGGCCCATAATTTTTCCCAAGAAACACTTGGTCAGTGTGCTCATTGAACTAAACGCCTAATGGATCTTGCTGGGGTCATGTAAACTGATGATCAGCAATCTCATCTGTTATCCTGGAATTGCTTCACTCTCTACCACATTATAAAAAGAGCATTGGACTTCACACACATCCATAATTGCCTCATTTTTTAGAATAGTTTTAATATTTAATTGTCATGCTGATTTCACTTATAATCTGGACATCGGTGTAGGAGCCAGAATAATTCTGAGGAGCTACAGCTCATTGTAAACACATTCCGTAAAATAGCTTATATATACATACACACAAACATAGATAATCTGGGGGGGATTTGTCCCCCCACCCCATTCCCCCCCAACCAGTTCCTACACCCATGGATCTGCGGGAATCCCCTGGTCACAGAGCCCGACAAACATAACAATGTTGCATGTTTGCCAGTACTTGGCTGTCTCATCGTTGAAAAATAAAATCCCTTTTGCTGCGAACAGAGAAAGATGTGAAACTCATCCTGTGGATCAGGCTTATGTGTGGAACAGGACAGCCAGTAGATGAAGTGAATGATTCCCTTCACAGACTGTCACAGGATTACTATAATTAGAGAAACTGGAGATGTTTGCATTTAACCATACCTCAAAGACCCATCAATAACAACTCTGCCTTAAAATACAGGTAAAAAGCACAGCAGTAATATGGTTAAACATGTATTACTAGCTACTTGCCCGTCAAAAATGACGGGAATAACATATTAAGCCTGGCAATGCTGTTTGCTACCCAATGTGAGCACCTACGCCGCTCATCACGAGCCCCTTGCTGAGCGCCTTTGGCGCTCATCGCGTGGCTCGCAATGAGCGCCTTTGGCGCTCATTGCAAGTCTTTCCCCCTGTCTACTTCCTTCCTTGTGTCTCATTTCCCCCCTCCTCTCCCTCGTGTCTCCTTCCCCCCTGTATTTTTACCCACTCTCCCTCACCTGTGTCTCTTCCCCTGTGTCTCTTCCCCCCCCTCTGTCTCTTTCCCCCCGCTCCCCCTGTGTCTCTTCCACCTCCCTCCCCTGTGTCTGTTCCCCCCTCCCCTTTGTCTCTTACCCCTGTCCCTCCCCTGTGTCTCCCCCCTCTCCTGTGTCTCTTCTCCCTCCCCTATGTCTTCCCCATCTCCCTCTCCTGTGTCTCTTCCCCCCTCCCCTGTGTCTCTTTCTCCCCCTCTACCTCCCCTGTGTCTCTTCCCCCCTCCCCTGTCACTCTTTACCCCCTTCTGCTCCAGTGTCTGTCTCGCCCCTCTCCCCTATGTCTCTTTCCCCCTCCCTCCCCAGTGTCTCTTTTTACCCCATCCCTCCCCTGTATCTCTTTTTACCTCCCTCCCCTGTGTCTCTTTTCATGCCTCTCCCTCCCATGTGTCTCTTTCCCCACTCTCCCTTACCTGTGTCTCCTCCCCCTTCCTCCCATGTGTCTCTTTTCAGCCCTCTCCCTCCCATATCTCTCTTCCCCCTCCTCTCCCGTGTGTCTCTTCCCCTCTCCTCTCCCTTCCCCCTGTGTCTCTTCCCCTCTCCTCTCCCTTCCCCCTGTGTCTCTTTCCCTCTCCTCTCCCTTCCCCCTGTGTCTCTTTCCCTCTCCTCTCCCTTCCCCCTGTGTCTCTTTCCCTCTCCTCTCCCTTCCCCCTGTGTCTCTTTCCCTCTCCTCTCCCTTCCCCCTGTGTCTCTTTTCACCCCATTTCCTCCCATGTGTCTCTTTTCACCCCATTTCCTCCCATGTGTCTCTTTCCCCCCCTCTCCCGACACCTGTGTCTCCTTCCTCCTCCCTCCCCTGTGTCTTTTCAGTCCTCTGCCACCCATATCTCTTTCCCCCTCCTCTCCCTCCCCTGTGTCTCCCCACCTTATCCACCTCCTCCCTTTCCCCACCTTATCCACCTCCTCCCTTTCCCTTTCCCCATCCCCCTCCTCCCTACTACTATTATTATTATAGTTTATTTATAACGTGCCAACATATTCCGTAGGCTGTACATAAATTAAGTTCAGACAAAGATAAATACAGATTAACATTTAGCAAAGGAAGGAGTGCCCTGTCTATGAGATAGTACTTAGGAAGGAAACTCGCAGATCAGGCATTCAACTCAGGCAGTGCCGGCTTCTGGCTGTGTCGGAGCCGGCCTATGCTCATGACGTCACGTCATGAGCATATGCCCGTTTCGAGAGATAGGCAGAATCTAGATAGGCAGAATCTAGATAGGCAGAATCTAGATAGGCAGAATCTAGATAGGCAGAATCTAGATAGGCAGAATCTAGATAGGCAGAATCTAGATAGGCAGAATCTAGATAGGCAGAATCTAGATAGGCAGAATCTAGATAGGCAGAATCTAGATAGGCAGAATCTAGATAGGCAGAATCTAGATAGGCAGAATCTAGATAGGCAGAATCTAGATAGGCAGAATCTAGATAGGCAGAATCTAGATAGGCAGAATCTAGATAGGCAGAATCTAGATAGGCAGAATCTAGATAGGCAGAATCTAGATAGGCAGAATCTAGATAGGCAGAATCTAGATAGGCAGAATCTAGATAGGCAGAATCTAGATAGGCAGAATCTAGATAGGCAGAATCTAGATAGGCAGAATCTAGATAGGCAGAATCTAGATAGGCAGAATCTAGATAGGCAGAATCTAGATAGGCAGAATCTAGATAGGCAGAATCTAGATAGGCAGAATCTAGATAGGCAGAATCTAGATAGGCAGAATCTAGATAGGCAGAATCTAGATAGGCAGAATCTAGATAGGCAGAATCTAGATAGGCAGAATCTAGATAGGCAGAATCTAGATAGGCAGAATCTAGATAGGCAGAATCTAGATAGGCAGAATCTAGATAGGCAGAATCTAGATAGGCAGAATCTAGATAGGCAGAATCTAGATAGGCAGAATCTAGATAGGCAGAATCTAGATAGGCAGAATCTAGATAGGCAGAATCTAGATAGGCAGAATCTAGATAGGCAGAATCTAGATAGGCAGAATCTAGATAGGCAGAATCTAGATAGGCAGAATCTAGATAGGCAGAATCTAGATAGGCAGAATCTAGATAGGCAGAATCTAGATAGGCAGAATCTAGATAGGCAGAATCTAGATAGGCAGAATCTAGATAGGCAGAATCTAGATAGGCAGAATCTAGATAGGCAGAATCTAGATAGGCAGAATCTAGATAGGCAGAATCTAGATAGGCAGAATCTAGATAGGCAGAATCTAGATAGGCAGAATCTAGATAGGCAGAATCTAGATAGGCAGAATCTAGATAGGCAGAATCTAGATAGGCAGAATCTAGATAGGCAGAATCTAGATAGGCAGAATCTAGATAGGCAGAATCTAGATAGGCAGAATCTAGATAGGCAGAATCTAGATAGGCAGAATCTAGATAGGCAGAATCTAGATAGGCAGAATCTAGATAGGCAGAATCTAGATAGGCAGAATCTAGATAGGCAGAATCTAGATAGGCAGAATCTAGATAGGCAGAATCTAGATAGGCAGAATCTAGATAGGCAGAATCTAGATAGGCAGAATCTAGATAGGCAGAATCTAGATAGGCAGAATCTAGATAGGCAGAATCTAGATAGGCAGAATCTAGATAGGCAGAATCTAGATAGGCAGAATCTAGATAGGCAGAATCTAGATAGGCAGAATCTAGATAGGCAGAATCTAGATAGGCAGAATCTAGATAGGCAGAATCTAGATAGGCAGAATCTAGATAGGCAGAATCTAGATAGGCAGAATCTAGATAGGCAGAATCTAGATAGGCAGAATCTAGATAGGCAGAATCTAGATAGGCAGAATCTAGATAGGCAGAATCTAGATAGGCAGAATCTAGATAGGCAGAATCTAGATAGGCAGAATCTAGATAGGCAGAATCTAGATAGGCAGAATCTAGATAGGCAGAATCTAGATAGGCAGAATCTAGATAGGCAGAATCTAGATAGGCAGAATCTAGATAGGCAGAATCTAGATAGGCAGAATCTAGATAGGCAGAATCTAGATAGGCAGAATCTAGATAGGCAGAATCTAGATAGGCAGAATCTAGATAGGCAGAATCTAGATAGGCAGAATCTAGATAGGCAGAATCTAGATAGGCAGAATCTAGATAGGCAGAATCTAGATAGGCAGAATCTAGATAGGCAGAATCTAGATAGGCAGAATCTAGATAGGCAGAATCTAGATAGGCAGAATCTAGATAGGCAGAATCTAGATAGGCAGAATCTAGATAGGCAGAATCTAGATAGGCAGAATCTAGATAGGCAGAATCTAGATAGGCAGAATCTAGATAGGCAGAATCTAGATAGGCAGAATCTAGATAGGCAGAATCTAGATAGGCAGAATCTAGATAGGCAGAATCTAGATAGGCAGAATCTAGATAGGCAGAATCTAGATAGGCAGAATCTAGATAGGCAGAATCTAGATAGGCAGAATCTAGATAGGCAGAATCTAGATAGGCAGAATCTAGATAGGCAGAATCTAGATAGGCAGAATCTAGATAGGCAGAATCTAGATAGGCAGAATCTAGATAGGCAGAATCTAGATAGGCAGAATCTAGATAGGCAGAATCTAGATAGGCAGAATCTAGATAGGCAGAATCTAGATAGGCAGAATCTAGATAGGCAGAATCTAGATAGGCAGAATCTAGATAGGCAGAATCTAGATAGGCAGAATCTAGATAGGCAGAATCTAGATAGGCAGAATCTAGATAGGCAGAATCTAGATAGGCAGAATCTAGATAGGCAGAATCTAGATAGGCAGAATCTAGATAGGCAGAATCTAGATAGGCAGAATCTAGATAGGCAGAATCTAGATAGGCAGAATCTAGATAGGCAGAATCTAGATAGGCAGAATCTAGATAGGCAGAATCTAGATAGGCAGAATCTAGATAGGCAGAATCTAGATAGGCAGAATCTAGATAGGCAGAATCTAGATAGGCAGAATCTAGATAGGCAGAATCTAGATAGGCAGAATCTAGATAGGCAGAATCTAGATAGGCAGAATCTAGATAGGCAGAATCTAGATAGGCAGAATCTAGATAGGCAGAATCTAGATAGGCAGAATCTAGATAGGCAGAATCTAGATAGGCAGAATCTAGATAGGCAGAATCTAGATAGGCAGAATCTAGATAGGCAGAATCTAGATAGGCAGAATCTAGATAGGCAGAATCTAGATAGGCAGAATCTAGATAGGCAGAATCTAGATAGGCAGAATCTAGATAGGCAGAATCTAGATAGGCAGAATCTAGATAGGCAGAATCTAGATAGGCAGAATCTAGATAGGCAGAATCTAGATAGGCAGAATCTAGATAGGCAGAATCTAGATAGGCAGAATCTAGATAGGCAGAATCTAGATAGGCAGAATCTAGATAGGCAGAATCTAGATAGGCAGAATCTAGATAGGCAGAATCTAGATAGGCAGAATCTAGATAGGCAGAATCTAGATAGGCAGAATCTAGATAGGCAGAATCTAGATAGGCAGAATCTAGATAGGCAGAATCTAGATAGGCAGAATCTAGATAGGCAGAATCTAGATAGGCAGAATCTAGATAGGCAGAATCTAGATAGGCAGAATCTAGATAGGCAGAATCTAGATAGGCAGAATCTAGATAGGCAGAATCTAGATAGGCAGAATCTAGATAGGCAGAATCTAGATAGGCAGAATCTAGATAGGCAGAATCTAGATAGGCAGAATCTAGATAGGCAGAATCTAGATAGGCAGAATCTAGATAGGCAGAATCTAGATAGGCAGAATCTAGATAGGCAGAATCTAGATAGGCAGAATCTAGATAGGCAGAATCTAGATAGGCAGAATCTAGATAGGCAGAATCTAGATAGGCAGAATCTAGATAGGCAGAATCTAGATAGGCAGAATCTAGATAGGCAGAATCTAGATAGGCAGAATCTAGATAGGCAGAATCTAGATAGGCAGAATCTAGATAGGCAGAATCTAGATAGGCAGAATCTAGATAGGCAGAATCTAGATAGGCAGAATCTAGATAGGCAGAATCTAGATAGGCAGAATCTAGATAGGCAGAATCTAGATAGGCAGAATCTAGATAGGCAGAATCTAGATAGGCAGAATCTAGATAGGCAGAATCTAGATAGGCAGAATCTAGATAGGCAGAATCTAGATAGGCAGAATCTAGATAGGCAGAATCTAGATAGGCAGAATCTAGATAGGCAGAATCTAGATAGGCAGAATCTAGATAGGCAGAATCTAGATAGGCAGAATCTAGATAGGCAGAATCTAGATAGGCAGAATCTAGATAGGCAGAATCTAGATAGGCAGAATCTAGATAGGCAGAATCTAGATAGGCAGAATCTAGATAGGCAGAATCTAGATAGGCAGAATCTAGATAGGCAGAATCTAGATAGGCAGAATCTAGATAGGCAGAATCTAGATAGGCAGAATCTAGATAGGCAGAATCTAGATAGGCAGAATCTAGATAGGCAGAATCTAGATAGGCAGAATCTAGATAGGCAGAATCTAGATAGGCAGAATCTAGATAGGCAGAATCTAGATAGGCAGAATCTAGATAGGCAGAATCTAGATAGGCAGAATCTAGATAGGCAGAATCTAGATAGGCAGAATCTAGATAGGCAGAATCTAGATAGGCAGAATCTAGATAGGCAGAATCTAGATAGGCAGAATCTAGATAGGCAGAATCTAGATAGGCAGAATCTAGATAGGCAGAATCTAGATAGGCAGAATCTAGATAGGCAGAATCTAGATAGGCAGAATCTAGATAGGCAGAATCTAGATAGGCAGAATCTAGATAGGCAGAATCTAGATAGGCAGAATCTAGATAGGCAGAATCTAGATAGGCAGAATCTAGATAGGCAGAATCTAGATAGGCAGAATCTAGATAGGCAGAATCTAGATAGGCAGAATCTAGATAGGCAGAATCTAGATAGGCAGAATCTAGATAGGCAGAATCTAGATAGGCAGAATCTAGATAGGCAGAATCTAGATAGGCAGAATCTAGATAGGCAGAATCTAGATAGGCAGAATCTAGATAGGCAGAATCTAGATAGGCAGAATCTAGATAGGCAGAATCTAGATAGGCAGAATCTAGATAGGCAGAATCTAGATAGGCAGAATCTAGATAGGCAGAATCTAGATAGGCAGAATCTAGATAGGCAGAATCTAGATAGGCAGAATCTAGATAGGCAGAATCTAGATAGGCAGAATCTAGATAGGCAGAATCTAGATAGGCAGAATCTAGATAGGCAGAATCTAGATAGGCAGAATCTAGATAGGCAGAATCTAGATAGGCAGAATCTAGATAGGCAGAATCTAGATAGGCAGAATCTAGATAGGCAGAATCTAGATAGGCAGAATCTAGATAGGCAGAATCTAGATAGGCAGAATCTAGATAGGCAGAATCTAGATAGGCAGAATCTAGATAGGCAGAATCTAGATAGGCAGAATCTAGATAGGCAGAATCTAGATAGGCAGAATCTAGATAGGCAGAATCTAGATAGGCAGAATCTAGATAGGCAGAATCTAGATAGGCAGAATCTAGATAGGCAGAATCTAGATAGGCAGAATCTAGATAGGCAGAATCTAGATAGGCAGAATCTAGATAGGCAGAATCTAGATAGGCAGAATCTAGATAGGCAGAATCTAGATAGGCAGAATCTAGATAGGCAGAATCTAGATAGGCAGAATCTAGATAGGCAGAATCTAGATAGGCAGAATCTAGATAGGCAGAATCTAGATAGGCAGAATCTAGATAGGCAGAATCTAGATAGGCAGAATCTAGATAGGCAGAATCTAGATAGGCAGAATCTAGATAGGCAGAATCTAGATAGGCAGAATCTAGATAGGCAGAATCTAGATAGGCAGAATCTAGATAGGCAGAATCTAGATAGGCAGAATCTAGATAGGCAGAATCTAGATAGGCAGAATCTAGATAGGCAGAATCTAGATAGGCAGAATCTAGATAGGCAGAATCTAGATAGGCAGAATCTAGATAGGCAGAATCTAGATAGGCAGAATCTAGATAGGCAGAATCTAGATAGGCAGAATCTAGATAGGCAGAATCTAGATAGGCAGAATCTAGATAGGCAGAATCTAGATAGGCAGAATCTAGATAGGCAGAATCTAGATAGGCAGAATCTAGATAGGCAGAATCTAGATAGGCAGAATCTAGATAGGCAGAATCTAGATAGGCAGAATCTAGATAGGCAGAATCTAGATAGGCAGAATCTAGATAGGCAGAATCTAGATAGGCAGAATCTAGATAGGCAGAATCTAGATAGGCAGAATCTAGATAGGCAGAATCTAGATAGGCAGAATCTAGATAGGCAGAATCTAGATAGGCAGAATCTAGATAGGCAGAATCTAGATAGGCAGAATCTAGATAGGCAGAATCTAGATAGGCAGAATCTAGATAGGCAGAATCTAGATAGGCAGAATCTAGATAGGCAGAATCTAGATAGGCAGAATCTAGATAGGCAGAATCTAGATAGGCAGAATCTAGATAGGCAGAATCTAGATAGGCAGAATCTAGATAGGCAGAATCTAGATAGGCAGAATCTAGATAGGCAGAATCTAGATAGGCAGAATCTAGATAGGCAGAATCTAGATAGGCAGAATCTAGATAGGCAGAATCTAGATAGGCAGAATCTAGATAGGCAGAATCTAGATAGGCAGAATCTAGATAGGCAGAATCTAGATAGGCAGAATCTAGATAGGCAGAATCTAGATAGGCAGAATCTAGATAGGCAGAATCTAGATAGGCAGAATCTAGATAGGCAGAATCTAGATAGGCAGAATCTAGATAGGCAGAATCTAGATAGGCAGAATCTAGATAGGCAGAATCTAGATAGGCAGAATCTAGATAGGCAGAATCTAGAAAACTTTAGTCACCAGTCAGTGCATTTTATAGGACAAACTGTTACATGGTGGGTAGTTAAAATAGCTAAAAATGAATGGTAACATGATGGCCAACTGAAAATAGGCATTCTGACAGACTAAGTAAACACAAATGGAGCTCCTTTCAGTGCTTTCCTTCTTTATGCTACCACATGTGCATCTGTTCTATGCATGCTGCTCTGAGCCGATGAGGCCGTCTCCTTGTGGCCAGAAAGTGGTTAGCGGTTTTCAAGTTAAGGTCAGGAAGATTTCTAGGGGGTTGGGACCACCAAGAGGTGTAGGGAGTACATTGGGATGCGAGCGCACCTGGCAAAAGGAGGTTTCTAGTGCCGTGCATGCACGCATGGTAGCATAAAACAGGAAAGGTATGCCAACAACTTCATGCAAGACTGATAAAGATGCATTAAAAGTAATTGGCAAATTACTCCGTGTCATATCAACTTATGTTACACCTACATTTGCTACACAGGCTAAAGTACTCCTTGCAGTTTAAATTTAAGCAAATAGAGACTACCATTTCTACCTGGTCTTATATCAGTTTAGTGTGCAGTATTAATATGCTTCTTGCCATCATAAAAAATGTACTCTACACAATTATAAGCTAGCAGTAAAAAACATTTTTAATTCAAATAGAAATGTTAAAAACGTTGGTCAATATAGAATTACAGGAATAAATATACACATACATAGAGACAATTCATTACAGTTTCCCAGTAGTTTAAAACTCTTGGGATTCAACAGCTTTGGGTTCTTGTGAGGAGGAGCCTTTCACAGTTTTCTTTGGTAGAAGCGGTGCCTGGATATTTGGCAAGACCCCCCCCATTAGCAATAGTGACCCTATGAAACAGCTTGGCCAGTTCCTCATCATTCCTCACTGCCAGCTGGATGTGTCTGGGCATGATCCTGGATTTCTTATTGTCTCTGGCAGCATGTCCTGCCAGCTCCAGGACCTCAGCACACAGGTATTCCAGAGTGGCTGCTAGGTAGATCCCAGCTCCAGATCCGATCCTCTCCGCATAGTTCCCCTTCTTCAGGAATCTGGATACGGCCAACTGGGAACTGCAATCCAGCCTTGGAGGATTTGGTAGACTTGTTAGCTGCAGATTTATGGACCTTCTTACCACGACCAGACATTCTTGAGAGGGAAGAAAAAAAAAAAAAAAAAAGTTGTTAACATTTTATACACAGCAATGTGTTAACTTAAGCTACATATGGATATCATTCAGATAGATGGCTAAACATCATTATTGGGTCACTCACTATAATACTTTCAGAATCCAATCATCCATCCAGTGGAAGCCAGGGTTTAAAACCTTCCCTTCTAAAAGGGATTTTAGACACATATGGTATATAGAGGAGTGCTGCAGAAGAGAAAATACACCAAGCAAACCTCTTTTGAAGTGATATCCCAGTTTTGTTGCAAACCTTCATTGTCAGATTTCCAACACTTTTTCATGCAAAAAGGGAAGTTGTTAGTGTTCATATACAAATAAACTATATATCATCATCAATATATTCTAGCAAATGAGGCTTCAGTGTCTTTTGAAGATCTGCCAGGAACTCTGTTTTAATTATAGTATTGATCATTAATAAGGTTTCTTTTAAATTTAAGCCCATTTTGCAAGCATTAGCTTGTAAGTCTCTAGTGTGACTGCTTGTTCTGACAGGAGGTAGCCCAAATGGCCAGTGCAAGTCAAATTAAACCTCCAGCTATTTGCCTCCTGTCCCCAGACATAAGCTTTTCTTTCTGATCATTTAAAACAGCCTCACAGTTTTGAGGTTATTGATGGGTCAGTGTAATTCTTAATGTGTAGATGAAGTATCTCAACCAAAGATTTCAGACATTTACACAGTATTAGTGTGTCTTTAAATCATTGTCCAGGGGTTTTCTTAAATGTAAAGGATTGCTTAATACATCTAGCACATGTTATGGTATTTCAGCAGTCCTTTAAATTAAGGGAGGCCCATCTAGTAGAGTCATTGGAGATATAATACATATTGTGCAAGACTAAACTTCTGGTTGCAGATCATTCAAAGATTAGCAATGTTAAAATGTTTTATTGGATATTGTTCCCAGAGAACAACATTTCTAGTCATTCTAGAAAGATCATGCCTGTTAAAACTTTACCAGGCATTTAAGAATGGGTGTCTCAGCCCCCCAATAAAGATGTTTCAAGCCAATGTTATTTCAAGGGAACAGATGCAGGGCACATGCTCACAATATCCCTGCGGGAACACAGGTTAAGAAGCAAGTGACTGAGCCACTGCTTGATCCTCCTTTACTGGAACAAGAAATGAAAGGGAAGAAGTAGCGGATAGTCTTTGATGTCGGTTCAAGATTTCAGAACACGGCATAGTGTTACCTACAGTTTGAACTATGTTAAAGTAATGAAGATATGAAGTGCCTAGAGCTATAGAAGAAACAATAGGGGTCCTTTCCTTTTAGCAGTACGCCAGCAGCGTCGGTGCACATCCGCTAGATGCCGCAGCTTTAGGGTAAGGGTAATGCTTTAAGCTTGAAAATAGTGTAGGATCTCAGCAGCGCTTACAGACGGTCTGCAATTTTGGAAGTGCCACCTAGCAGCTCCTTGCTGCAACTACCATTAAAAAAAAAAAAAAAAAAAACCTTTAGGAACCGAGACCACACCACAATGAAAGAAGCATACATTAAGGGAGAATTCCCTCCCTCCCTCTCCCCCCCCCCTAGTTAACCTGTAAGAATTTAGGAAACGTAGGTGAACATTGTGTGTCAGGGGCATTTATTGAGAGCTGTGGTTACATATAGTGTACACAGCTGCTAATGTTTGCTTGGCACAGAACTAACAAACAAGTGCCTTTATTCTTGAACTACAGTGGTCTTTCAATGTAACTTCAGGCAATGTGGCACAAATAAGTTTGTTTTAATGGGTATGATTGCCTAGAAATGTAAAGAACCATTTGTGTCCCTCATTTTAATCACAAATAAGTTAAAAGCTATAGCAGGGTAGAATGTTTTCCCCAGACCCACAAGGCCTAAAGTAGGATTTTCAGGTGGCAGCTTGATCTTGCCAAGTAAGAGTGCTCATATGGACATAAACGTCTCTATGCAGTGAGATTTCAGTATAAGACACAAACATAGGATTTCTTTTAGCAATCCTAGAACTAGGATGCAAAAAGGGGAATGGAGACATAGCAACTGAGATGTGAGGGAGTGCAAATTCAGCATTTAGGTTTAGCAACCAGTTCACAAAAAAAAAACAAAAAAAACATTATTTTCTCTTTGCATTAACTTCCAATTAAATGAAACATTACCAAATCACGCCATAAAAAACCTCTCTGTTATAAGCCTGCTATACTTACTTTATGTTCCACCAACTTCAGCTCCCTAAAACTTCTTACTAGTCTGTAGTATTATTCACAGGCTCCTATCTCTATATACTTTGGTAATTGCACCTGACATTTCTAACACATGCTTGACTAACTGAATCTAATTAATGGATCAAAGAAACACTTGTCTAATTCTGTAAGACTGCAAAGTATGTGCAGAAAGAAGTTAAAGGATTGTTCCTATGAATCCAACCAACCAAGGTTGTACAGAAACACATTTTATGCTGCCTTTATTTTAATTGTTATTGCCATGTACTAATTTTTTAAAATTCAATCTTTATTTGTACATTTAAAATATTGTTAAAAATGCAACAATTAAAAAAATCCTTTGGGTTTTTTGACGTCCAGCAAATTATTAAAGGTTTGTTTAAGTTTTATTTTTATTTTTGTATTATTATATTCTTTGCTTTGATCACAGCTTTTTTATTTAGTTACTTTATTATGCTCCAGTCAATAAAAGATTTTGTTTTTCAATTCAACTGTATTTGTGTTTTATTTCTTGTTATTTTTCCTTGATCAAATCTGATTTTAAATTAACAAAAGGGAGGATTTTTATTTTATAATCCTTTTATCTGTTCATAGTTTTGTTTATTCATACAGCACTTCACTTGAGTATATGCTTTAGGTGCCTTTGTGCCAATTTTGTGTTAATCCTTTACCTTCTTTGTTTATGTTAATTTCGTGATTCTATTACTTAAAGTGCATTTTAATTCAAATTGTGCTATTCAAAACTATTGTCATAAAGTGCTTGTGCTATTGTGACTTAGTGCTAATTTATTCTTATAATGTTGAATTAACCTTTTACCTCGTGACTGTTAGTTTGTCACAGTCACTATTTTACCCTTTAATTTAAAGTGCTGGTGCTGTGCTATTTTTTAACTCATACACTCCTGATTTTATGCTGTATCTTATACTGTATATTTCATTAATGCTTCTGTCTTTTAGATTTTTTAAAAGCCCCATTTGAAAATACTTTGAAAAAGTAAGTCAAAAGCACCATTTGAAAATAAAATATGAACAAAAACATTCTGGAACACAAAAAGTTAACTAATTGCCATAAATAGCTCCACAGAGAAGGCAGCGCTGTGCCCCTGATGAGTAAGAGACTGATAGAGCCTCATGAAACGCGCGTCGGGAGATTGGGACATTATCAGTAAGCACAATCACAGGTCAGATCACGCCAACATAGCGTGGAGCAGGATAGATATAGCTCTATAGCTCCAGGACCACTACTAACTTAAAAGGAAGATAGGAAGGCAAAACTTTTACCACAAATTTACAACATAGAAACAAGAGAGTAATATATAAGAATAAGAAAATAGAAAAGCAAGAAAAAGAAAAAAGGAGTGAAAGCATAATTAAAGCAAAAAACTGAAGAAAAAATAGGCATTTGTGAGCACATTTCTATGTCCCTGATCAGCTTCCCAGAATGCAGTGCAATAACTGTTTTTCACGGAATTCTGAGCTGGAAGCAGAAGGCAACTTGTTTTAGACATTCAAATGTGAACACAGATGTACTACTTATTTACTATATATATATATATATATATATATCACATATTATAATTGTCTAACTGCGAGTTGTCGTCACGCTTTGCGGCCCTCGCAAAGGAAGGGCCGCAACTGACGACAACTCGCAGTTTCACCATGGCTCCCATCAGCCCTACTGCAGGCGTGCACGGGTAGCCGGCAAGCGTGCGCGCGCGCAAACGCGAAGACGTCGCATGCGCGGGTAGCCGGGCAGACAAGCGCTGCGCGCGCACGCGAAGACGTCACATAAGCGTGCGCGCGCGCGAATCTACAGCAATGAGGTGAGGGAGAGAGACACGGGGAAGAGTGACAAGGAGGGGAGAAGCAGGGGAAGAGATACATGAGGGAGGGAGAGGAGGAGGGGAATAGAGACACGAGAGGAGGGGGGAAGAGAGACAGGGGGGAAGTGAGATACAGGGAAGGGGAAGAGAGACACAGGGGACAGGGGAAGTGAGGTACAGGGGAGGGGAAGTGAGATACATGGAAGGGGAAGAGAGACACAGGGGACAGGGGAAGTGAGATACAGGGGAGGGGAAGAGAGACACAGTGAGGGGGAAGAGAGGCACAGGGGAGCGAGAAGAGGAGGGGGAAGAGAAACACAGGGGAGGGAGAGGAGGGGGAAGAGAGACACAGGGGATGGAGAGGAGGGGAGGAAGAGAAACGGTAGGGGAGGAAGAGAAACGGGAGGGAAAGGAGGGGAGAAAGAGAAACGGGAGGGAGAGGAGGGGTGGAATAGACATGGGGGAGGAGACACAGCGGAGGGGGGAAAAGATGAGGGTCAGGGGGTGGAGAGACACAGGGGAGGGATGAGGGGGGCAGAGACACAGGGGAGGGAGACGGGGTGAAGAGACACAGGGGAGGGAGACGGGGTGAAGAGACACAGGGGAGGGAGAAAGACACAGGAGTGGGAGAGGGGGAAGAAACACAGGGGAGGGAGAGGGGGAAGGAGAAACAAGAAAGGGAGAGGGGGGAAAGAGACACAGGGGAGGGAGAGGGGGAAGGAGAAACAAGGAAGGGAGAGGGGGGAAAGAGACACAGGGGAGGGAGAGGGGGGAAAGAGACACAGGGGAGGGAGAGGGGGAAGAGACACAGGGGAGGGAGAGGGGGGGAAGAGACAGAGGGAAGGGAGAGGAAGTAGAGGGCGGGAAAGGCTCACAATGAGTTCCAAAGCCACTCATTGCAAGGCCCGAGATGAGCGCTGAAGGAGCTTATCGCAAGGCCAGTAAAGTAGAGGGGCGAGAGGTTCGCAATGAGCCCCTCCCGTCAAGTAGAGGGGTAGAGAGGCTCGCTCATTGCAAGGCCCGTGATTAGCGCCAAAGGCGCTCATCGCGAGGCCAATAAAGTAGAGGGGGGGAGAGGCTCGCAGTGTGTGACAAACACCATTGCCAGGCTTCAATTTATTGCCGTCATTTTTGAGGGGCAAGTCGCTAGTATATATATATATAGAAAACGAGTATTATTCTTTTTCTGTACTCTGTACGATGGAGAGCTTTTCTCACTCTATAGCTCACCATACACTAAATGATTGTTTTATATATATATATATATATATATATATATATATATATATATATATATAAAAATATACTGTGATACCCCAGCTCCCGTCCTTAATCCGACCCGGGTGGCAATATGAGTTCCAAACAGGTTGAGTTCCAAACAAGCATTTCCCATAGGAATCAATGTAATCTTAGCTAATCCGTTCTGGACCACAGATTTTTCACATTTTATTTTGAATTGATGCTCTTGTTGTTGAAACTTTGGCACAGTTTCTTGTTAGCACAGGAAGCACATTGGCTCTAACAGACACAGACTTCACATTGGCACTTACAGGCACAGGATGCTGATTATCTCTTACAGACACAGGCTTCAGATTGGCACTTGCAGGCACAGCAGGCAGGTTTCCTCTTACAGGCACAGGATGTAGATTGGCACTTACAGGCAAAGCATGTAGATTGGCACCTACAGGCACAGCATGCAGATTGACTCTTACAGGCACAGGATGCAGATTGGATTTTACAGACACAGGATGCAGATTGACACTTATAGGCACATGATTTAGATTGTCACTTACAGGCACAGGATGCATATTGGATTTGACATGCACAGCATGCAGATAGGCTCTTACAGACACAGTATGTAGATTGGCACTAACAGGCTCAAAATGTAGACTGGCACTTACAGGCACAGCATGCAAATCGTCTCTTACAGGCACAGGATGCAGATTGGCTATTACAGATAAAGGATGTAGATTGGCTTTTACAGGCACAGCATGCAGATTGGCTCTTACAAACACAGTACTGTATATACTCGAGTAAAAGCCGAGTTTTTCAGCCCTTTTTTTAAGGCTAAAAAGGGCCCCCTCGGCTTATAATCGAGTCACTCCCTCTAGTGTCTCTCTAAACCCCCCCTGTGTCTCTCTACCCCCCCCCCCGTGTCTCTCTAACCCCCCATGTCTCTCTAACACCCCCGTGTCTCTCTACCCCCTGTGGTTGAGGAGGGGGTTGTTGTTGAAGAGGGGGGTTGAGGTTGAGGGGGAGTGAGGAGGGGGTTGAGGATGGGGGCGTTGAGGGGTGAGGATGAGGATGGGGTTGAGGGGGGCGGATGAGGATGGGGGGTTGAGGAGTGAGGTTGAAGGGGGGTTGAGGGGGGAGGATGAGGAGGGGGTTGAGGATGAGGAGGGAGGTTGAGGATGACGAGGGAGGTTGAGGATGAGGAGGGAGGTTGAGGATGACGAGGGAGGTTGAGGATGAGGAGGAAGGTTGAGGAGGGGGTTGAGGATGAGGAGGGAGGTTGAGGATGAGGAGGGAGATTGAGGTTATGGAGGGGGGTTGAGGTTGGGGAGGGGGGGTGAGGTTGAGGAGGGGGGTTTAGGTTGAGGAGGGGGTTGAGGATGGGGGGTTGAGGATGAGGGGGGAGGATGAGGAGGGAGGTTGAGGATGAGGAGTGGGGTTGAGGATGGAGGTTGAGAATGAGGAAGGGGGTTGAGGACGGTGATAAGGGAGGGGGGAAGAGACACAGGGAAGGGAGAGGGGAAAAGAGACATGGGAGAGAGAGGGGGGACACAGGGGGCAGCACATTTCCCACCCTCGGCTTATACTCGAGTCACTCATTTTACCCAGTATTTTACTGCTGTATTACCTACAGCAAGAGGACTTCAAAAACTGAAGTTACACCTCAATTTAACTCAAAATAAAAGATTTTATACACTAAAAAATTCTCTAAGCGAGAGAAAAAATGGCCACTGAAACAAACGAAAACGAGGCTACAGCAGTCTAAAGATGCAAAACACCACCAAACACCTAAGGAATTGCCGAAAAACACATACGAGATTCAAAAACAAGGACGCAACCCGCGCGACCCAAAACACATTACAAACACAATAAATACACACAACAAACATATAAAAAGCTTACCCACAGCAAGGTGGTGCACCCAGGATCTCTGCAAGTAAAATTACACCTTGATTTAAGTCCAATTTCGGAGTTTAAACACCCGAAAATCAACTAAGCGAGAGAAACAATGGCCGGCGAACAAAACGAAAACGAGGCTACAGGACTCTAAACACGCAAAACACCACCATAAACAGGCAAAACACCACAAAACAGCTACGGATATTCTGCCACAGCCACATACCGCAATTTTAGAACAATAACTTATACAATGCGGAAGTACACAGCTACGCTAACGGATTTGTCTCGCGCACGTACACTATTACACTGCACACATTCATCACGCTTACACAGCAGCAACATCCAAACAGATTGCCAGCTCTTCAACATAATTCTTCCTGCATATATTACTTGAAAATAGGTAAAGTATATTATTTTATTAATGTATTATTTATTTGATTATTATACACCAAACAGCATTAGCTCACTTACATTTTTTGACTGGCAATTTGCTAGTCTTATATATCATTTGGGGCTAATCCTGGCAGATAAAATATCCTAATCTGCCCCATTCCATTTAGCCCTCAAAGGACCACTGTGGTCAGTTTTTATGTGGTCTTTGAATAACTAAACTTGATAATGGGCATAAAGATTTTAGCAAGTAATAACATTAAACACAGCCTTTGCATTTGTCGCTTTTATACCAAATTATTCTTTACTGCAGTCATCCATTATTTTTCATCAACTAGTTATATCTGTTACTTTCTCAGGAGGATGTGTCCTAATCTCATGAGCTTGACCCAAGCATGATCCATTTAGGCTCATATACAAATGATTGACGCCACACCGATTTTGGGGGAGAAAACACGGGCCACAGCTTTATTATAAATTAACCATTTTAACATAACTTAAAACCTGTATATATTATACATATTAACATATTAACATAAAGGGGGGAGGAGCCCGGCCATGGACAGTGACCTCACGCCTTGGGCCCTGCCCAAAGCCCCAATGCTTATATTAAGCACGCCCTGTGTGGTAGGGCCATGCCCATTTGGGCCAGTGGGACGGGCAACTCACCTCCTGCCACAGAGCACGCGAGGGACGCCTCCCGAGACTGCGATCCCCCCCTGCTGTCAATCAAAGCCAAGGCCCGTACGACACTCTCCCTAAACTCCAACATCAATAACTCCAGCCCTATTTCCGTAAGGTGTACTTTGTCCTTGCCAAAAAATTTGTTAGCACCGGCCGGTTCGAATTCCTTATATTTGATGGCAACAAAGCCCAACTTCCGAACAAAACTTGCCAGCTGCTGGTTAATCTTCTGCCTTGATCTATCCAACCCGACGGGGTCTTGAGCGTTCCGCCAGGATCCTCTCTTTATCATTTCCGACCATATCATAAACGTACCCGGGAACTTCTTCGTCCAGTTCTCCACGTCTATCTTCATGACTTTTAGCATTCTTCACATTGGGAACCGTTCCTAGATCGTTAACGCCAGCGTGAATTAATATTAAAGTGGGTTGACCGTAACTCTGGGCGTATGTGTCCAACAGCCCATCTACCTGCGCCCACAGCAGGCCTCGAACCCCGAGCCACCGCATGTGTAAGTCCATGACAGGATAACCCAGTTGTGTCTTTCCCTCTGTACCTGCGGCCAACCTGTGGGCCCAGTACACGTACGAGTGACCCACAATCCACAGTTGCTTCTGTCCTCCTGAAAGCAGAAAGCAACATCCATTAGACTACTGCCTTAGGCCGCACATAGGACCGAAAACGTTCTGACTCCCATCTCTCAATCCACTTGACTGACGCGTCGGGTAAGCCTAACCTAGCTGCTTCGGTAGCAGCCCTGTTTCGGAAAGAGTGTGTTTAAAACTCTGACTGCTCCAAACCCAAACTGTGTAGTGCAACCTTTAGCATCCTTTCAAATTGGTACCGGGATAACGCCGTCCCGTCGGCATGTATAAACAGTGAACACCGTCCCACCGGTTGCTGACCAAGTTACTCCACCATACACCCGTAGGGGTAGCACTCCGTGCCCACGCAGTGCAACACCACCTCTTTACCTTTACCCAACTGATCGGGTAGGGCAGGTATCCACCACTTGTATACCCCCGGAACTCCCCTACACGGAACGCTCCGAAGAACACCAGGGAAAAAGCTGTACGGAAAAGCAGAGATTCAAAGGGGGTCCTGCACTTTACCGCCAAAACCTGCGCCATTCGCAGTAACAAAGAGAAGGTAATCGTCCGCCTGGTATCTGGCCTGCGATCAGCGTTAAACATGCCGCGCACCACCTTGCACACAATGAACTCCTTTGTAAGGTCCCTCTGCCCTGAACATGAAGGCCAGGGCCGTAACCTGTCTCCCAACCACTGCTTTTTTCTCGCCTTCCTCGGCACAGCAGTATCCCTAGGGTCTTATCCTCTGATGTCGACCCACCAGCCATCCTAACTAGGTCGTTCCATTGCCCACACGCGTTTATACGTAGCCCACGTCGCCGGGGCAACAGACTGTCTGATGAGTCTCGTCACCTGGCAGCTCCAAGCTCCCAGATCTCCGCGGGAATAGCCTCCCCCAGCGTGCTCGCCCGGGGGGCCAGAGCCCTGAACCATTCTTCCTGAAACCGAGAAAGGGCATCAACAATGCCATTCTCTAAATCCAGTACCTGCCTTGCCTGAAACCATATGTTCAGGCGAAGGCAGCACAGGACTAAATGCCGAAGTAACCTTACCGCCGGTATGGAAGGTTATTTACTGCTTGTGCAAGTTCCTTGCTCTCCGTGTGGAATAACACACGCCGATCCCGAAACTCTGAACCCCATAAGTGCACCGCCACTACTATGGGAAATAGCTTGAGGAATGTCAGGTTCTTCATAAGACTTGCCACCTCCCATTCGTCTGGCCATGCCGCAGCGCACCATTTTCCTTGAAAATATGCGTTGCAACCAACTGCTCCCGACCCCCCGGTAAAGAATTTCAAGTCGGCGCTAGTAGCACTCCCTTTTTGAATAATCGCCGACCCATTGAACTCGGCCAGGAAAACCGACCACCGACCAAGTGATGTGGCCTAATGACACCCACGGTAGCGAGTGACATTCTCCTACAGAATATCCTTCCCATAGGGATAATCCTACAGGCAAAGTTCAACTTTCCCATAATGGATTGTAACCGTCGCAGTGACACCCTGCGTGCATGTCTCATGTCTGCCACCTTTTCCCAGGGAAGACTGCATTCTATTGTCTTGGAATCTATCTGAATCCCCATTTAAGTCAACTTCATTGTGGGGCCCTCGGGTTTTTTGTGGGCCAGTGGTACCCCAAAATCCAGACAGATTTTGGTGAACACCTCCAAGATGAAACGGCAGGTATCTTGCCCTGCTGGACCGACGAACAGGAAGTCGTCCAGATAGTGTGTAATGCTCTTGTACCCAGCTTCCGTGCATGCAACCCATTGCAAGAATGAGCTGAACGCCTCAAAGTAGGCACATGATATTGAGCTCCCCATAGGTAAACATAGGTCGATGAAATAGCTGCCATCGACGTAGCAACCCAGGAGCAGATGAACCGGCAACAATCTGAAAGCCGCTTCAATGTCCACTTTTGCCATGAGCGCCCCTGCGCCGGCAAACCTGACAATTTCAGCAGCCCGGTCAAACGATTCATAAGATACGGCTGATTGATCCTTTGCGATCCCGTCGTTAACCGAACCACCTTTTGGGTAGGAGAGATGCTGGATCACCTAAATTTTCCTGTCTCTTTTTTGGGAACGACGCCTAGAGGGGAAACAATGAGATCCTGGATGGGGGGGGGAGCAAATGGCCCTGCCATCCTCCCCAGCTGCACCTCATTGTGCACCTTAGCCTCTGCTACCCCCGGGAATTCCCGTACCGACCGCAAGTTCGGTGCTGTGGACCCCCGCAAATCTGTTGTGCATGGGATCCTAAAGCCTTCCCGGAAACCCGCTTCCAGGATGCAAGCCGCGGCGCCGTTGCCCACCGTTCTACTGTAGCGTTTTAGCCATGGCAGCATGCCGGTAGGCATATTGGCGTCTTGCCCTTTGGCAGAGGGCTCTGCTCTGCCCCCTTCCTGTGTCCTGGTGCATCTGGCAAGGGGGTGTTCGCTGCCGCAGCTGGAGCACGCATGCTTGAACCTACAGTTAGGGGCCCATTTACATACCCCTTCGTTGTAGGCAAAACAGGTCTTGAGACCTGTAGCCGTGGTGGCGGTGGGGCTCCTGACCCCACCCGCTCCGGCACGAAAGGGCGGCATGTCGCGCATAGGTGTCATAATGTTCAGCCAGTATGCCACAGCTTTATCGCTTCATGCCATCGCCGGCCTAGATGCCAGGTACTGGCGGAATTCCTCATCTTACCGCCACCATGCCATGCCCCCGTACACTTTGTGGGCGTTGCGTATCTCAAAAGGCCTGTAACCACGTGTCAAAAGTTCTAGGCAGTCGCCTATAGGACCTGCGTCGGTCTTCACCTTCTCGCAGTCCCCTCTCGCCTGTGTCCATCTGTCTGGACATGGGAAGAAGGGAGAACAGTTCCACAAATTCCCTCCTCCAGATGTTTTCCTTCACCTCCTGGGGAAGATGTGCCCCCAGGTTGTCCAGTGCACACAACTCAATTGGTCTCATGGCTGCATCTGAGGCTACTGCATTGGTACTGCTTGCTTGCCCGCCCATCGCCCCCAGGGGCCCTGGTGCCGCCACTACTGCGGCCAGCGCCCCACTACCTCGCTGTTGGAATGCTCGGCCCATGCACCTCTGGCTTACCGCAATGTTGTGTGTGGCTAAGAGGGTCTTAAGGGACCCAAAGAAACCACTTTTTGTGTGTGGCAGTTCACATTTGTCTGCCTCCTCTACTCCTGCCACTGTCAGAACCTCACCTGCTTCCGGAAGCCTCGGAGTAGACACAGCCAACAGCGTGTCCCTGCGTCTCTCCAGACGCCCTGGGCATTCTGACCGTCTGGCCCTCTGCGGGCTCTGTCCTCTCTCTGATCTGCAGGCATAGCTGCAACGGCAAGATCTCCTACTCCTTGATCTTGATCATCTTCTGGACCTATGGGTGCAAGAGGAACAGTCACTAGCTCTCCGTGTCCTGCATGCCCATGCTCATACCGTCTGTTCCTCCCCTGAGGACTGGTCGTGGTCACCTAAGCTTGTGCGGCTGGAATGGGCTAGCGCTGCAGGCTCTGCAGCCTTCTGTACAAGTACCCTCGACACTGCTTGGGGCGTTACAAATTCTACCTGTGGGTCAGGATTAGTCACTTTTTGCTGTGACCTAACCGTATTGCCCTCAGCCTCAGTTCTCTGTCATCTTAAGGGGGTGTGGGTGAATAGCAGTGGACTGTATCTGCTTGTGGTCTTCCTAGCTCTGGTGGGGCTCTCCGGCCTCGCCACCGCCGCTGTTACATGCATGCCGTCGATCACGACCATGCTGTCCTGGCTATTCATTTCGCTGACCACTCTGTTTCTTCTCTCCCGTGTGGTAGCCATGCCCAGCTCCCTGCCGTGGCTGCGCCCCTGCAAAGCACCAGAAGCACTGTTATTATGGGAAAAGGAGGGTACCGCATGGTTGGCACTTTGGGGATCTGTAGGAGCTTTTTTAGGGCTCCCAGCTTTTTTATTACCCCTTGCGCCCCCTTTTTGGGGTGGTAAAGGGGTGTCCTTTGTCCTTTGCCACGGCCGGGGGCCCCTTGGGCAAAATGACTGGTGGTGGCCGGAGTTCTAGGCCCTCACCCTCACCGCCCGTGGTCCCGGCTCTCTCTTGCTTGAGGGGTAAAGGGTCCTGGCTGGCCTGCCCTGTGTTACCCCTGTCACCCTCGGCCTTGTCATCCATTGGACAGTGGTCTAATGGCTCTGCACTATAGGGATGGGAGGCTAGCCCAGTGGCACCCCCAATATTGTCTAGGCCTCCAGCTACTACATGCTGAGCCTGTCCAATGTAAGGGGGCCTCCTACAGAAGGCATGGGCGGGCCCAGCCTGTCCTGCACCCACCTGACCCCTTGGCTTAAGGCCCGGGTCCTAACATCAGCTAGCAAGGCCTCTAGCCAATAGCATCCATACCCCACGCCACAACAAGCCCCCCCCCCAAGACAAACAAAACGGACCACGAGGACAAAGAAAAACACTGACAAAACACACAAAACACACAGACAGGCTCTCACACACTGCCCCTTATGTGCTTTAGTAGCTGGGGAGTATTCTCAGTAGTAGACTTCCTACTTTGTGCTGTTTATGCAGGAACCCTCAGACCTCCGTCCGTTTTCCACGGAGACCGCGCCAAACTGACTCCCGGCGCGCGAATGCGGCTGAAGTCCCGCCCCAGACGCTTCTGATTGGCTGATACAGCCTTACAGGCTCCGCTGGGTCAGACAACGCTGCGGGCTGACCCAGGGAGACTGTGCAGCCTCTGTGTCATTCTTTTACTGCTACTGAATGTTCTGGCAGCTGAAGATGCAATTTGTGTAGATAGAAACTTCTCGTTAAATTGATATATCTTGCCACTTCAGGAAATCGATTACACAAGACAAAATTATAGATCCTACAGCATCATCATTACACTGTAAACTGTAAACTGTAATATATTAGAGGCTTCATTGTTTAATTTTCAATTCTAAAAATGTTTTGCAAATGTGTAAGTTTTTAAAATATGTTTTACATAATTGATCACAGTGGTCCTTTAAATGGATACTATAGCCTGAAAGTGCCATCCTGCATAAAAAAAAACATGTTTATCAATTGCAAATATTGTTCTTTGCAATATGTGCTATTATTTTAAGAAAATGAACACTAAATTAACAACACAATAACAATAGAGGAAATTCACTGGAATTTGAGCAGCTTTAGGCAGACAAGTGAATTGAAACTAGTTTAGAAGGTTCTGTTCTGTTTAGGGCTGGGGTCGTCTCACTATACTTACCCGCATACCTTATTGTATGTGTCTGGATAAGAGATGGGATTTGAAGTAATTTTACAGGACAGACATAGCATACCAAGATACTGTGGCAAATAAATAGTCCTCTGTCTTGTCTCTTCCTCATTTTCCTAACATAGAACAGATATTGGCACAAATAGAAAACATTACAGATTTCCATTTTTGTTATAAATATATGACAAATTGTGTAGCTATTTTGACCCACTGGCAAAGAAGTGGATAACGTGCATGGAATGTCTGTTGAAATCCAAGATTCATCTCAGCAAACAGTTATCCAGGAGGTGTTATCTAACACAAGAAACCTTTCCTAATACCCCACTGATAAGCAAAGGAGTTTTCCAAACAGGCGTCAGGATTGATTTTTTGCATTATGGAAACAATACTAGAATTAACATTCACCCAAACAGACTAGGGGTCGAGTAAAGGTGGAATGGTTTCTTGGACTACACTAACATCTAGAGGCTATTTACTGATGGAATTTACCAATAATGACTGGACATAAAGTAAATAGTTAAATTGGCTGGAATAATCTTCAAGGTGTAGCTATGATGGGTATAAGTGGGCAACATCTAGTTAATCTAAATAGTAGTGTCATCTGTAGGAGAGAGGAACAGGGGCCGGGTAGAATAGTCAATATTCTTGCATGCAGACATTTAGAAACATAGTTAGAGGTATAATATAGATATCTCATACACTTCTTTCACAACTCATTGCTCTATGTTAATAAGACCTTCAATTTAGATTTGCTAATATTCCAATCTAAGTTAACTAACTAGAGGTGTTAAAGGACAGGTCTGACAGGGTATAGATATAATTTCAGAATTTAAAGGCATTTCTAAGTCTCCTGGATTATGAATGCATTTGATAGAGGAGAATCAGTAGTGTATGGAACTATTTTTTTTGCATTAAAAAATGCCAAAATAAACATTTACAAACTCACCCTGATGTTTGCTAAATCTTTTCAGTTTGCAAGCTGCAACTTTTATTAGTGGACACACCTGATAAACCCTGCTATTATAAGCATTATATTTATTATTAATTATATAAATTATTAATTAATTTGTTTTGGCCAATCAGGAGAAAGCAGAGGTTAGCTTGAACATTTTTATCAAACTCTGGAGTTCCTGTGTTACAAAGCAGCCTGGGATATGTATTCTCTCTCTCCTTGTGCTCTGATTCAGCTGTGAGATTAGACTCCGCCCAACCATGTTATTCTATCCTGCAGCACTACTTGCTTTGGTCACTACCAAAAAGTTCAAACTCTGTATATCACTGCTGTTTCTTACCAAACATTTGAAACCCAGTAAACTTATATATGCATAATTTAAGGGAAAATATGAAAACCTATAATTAGATATACACACTATTTATGGAAGGAAAGAAAAGTTACAATGTGTCCCCTCCAAGAGAAAATAAAGTTGGACACCCCAGCTTTATTACATATGGCCTATGCTATTATTAAAAGTGCTCTTAAATACTGGCTCACAACCAGTGTTGTAATGCACTCTATTTGAACAAGCATTTCTAGTCCGTGTGTCTATTCTCCTGCCCTTTAACAGCGCCATCTAGTGGCCAGATGCAGCATTACAGTGTGCTAAACTTACACATCGTGAATGAGCTGCACAATTGTGTATGGCATGTGTGTGATGCTTGTAGACTTAAAAATGTGTATTTTACAAGTTAATATTGTGTTACACTTATATTGAAGTGCACTTTCTGTCATGATTTTCACTGATTTCCATTCTAGCTCAATATCTTTGTGATCCCTGTGTAAACTGGAAAAATGCAATTGCACATTGAGACTGAGTAATAAATAATGTGATCTTGAGCTGGAATAAAAATCAGTTGAGATCATGACAGAAAATGTCCTTAAATATATGTGTAAGACAATAAAAACTTATATATACACATTTGCATATTTATTTTTTTCTGAATTTTGAGCTTCAAAAATAGGGGTCGTCTTATAAATGGGGGCTTCTTATACATGGAAAAATATGGTAAAAGATATGGTTGTTTTTACACAAATATAGGTGCTTTAGCATTTAGGTTCACTTAAAAACACTAAAATTAATTCCCCTTTTTATGTTAAGAAATTGGGACTTATAACACTTTTGTTTCTTTTTTATAAGACTGATTCACAATAGAATAAAAATGGAATAAAATAAATGAGTGCAAAGGCACTAAGAGGTTAAATATAGGGTTGTTTAAGAAAATCACATTTGATTAGCCAAAATTAGATTAAAATTACATAGGGAGAGAAATTTCCACACTTATCTGACTGTTGGAAGGCAGTTTGTGCTAGTCCTCATTTTCTATCAAAAATGTATGTGCTTAGGGACATTTTCTTCCTTCCCTGGCTGATTAGAAGGAAAAGTATAGAAGGTATAAGAACATAATTGATTTTAACAAATTGCTCAGCTTCTACTGCCGCCTAGACATTCAGACTGTTTTTTTTTTTTAGTCCGACTACTTCTGACTATCCTAACCTGCTCTCTCATTTTTTGGGAATGCATCTTGGGAAAGTTGAGAATAGGTTAATCCCTAAGAAGAATTAGTTAAATGCATACTTGTTTTGTAGTTTTTTGTTTTTTTTTGTCCAGGATGGATAAATGTAAATATGTATTAGTGTTTAAATATTTTTGTTGTAACTTGCCTGTGGTGCAATGGGATGGAGAAGAAGTTACAGAGTTTCAACTTGACTTCAACAAATGACGTCTTTGAAATTAATGAGTTTCAATGTTAAGGAACTAAATTCCCCAGTCAAAAGAAATACTATAATTAGAAAGCTAAGCAACGAGAAAATTGACATACCTTGTCTGCAGGAGACTCATTGGGAACAAAATAAAAAATGTATGTTTGGTCGAGAGCCTATTTAGCTATAGATACAATTCTACTTAAAAATAAAAAAAAGAGTCTAAATATTTCTTAACAAGAACTTAATTATTGCGGGGTTGGAAATATAAATAATATAAAATTATCCATCTTAAACTAATATGTCCCCAATTATAATCAAAATAAGTTTTTAATTTCAATACTGAAGAAAATGTCTAAATATTTTCAGGGTTCCACTGTTATATGCGGGGACTTTAATATGACTATAGACCCAAAATATGATCGAAACCCATAAAAAGTAATTAAAAATCTATCAAGAATTAATAAGAAATCTGAGTTATTTTCTAAAAGTATTCTTAAAAATAACCTTTACTATTCTTGGAGAACATTTCACCCTGAGAAACGGGATTATACGAATTACTCACATGTCCACAAACTTTATTCGAGAATCGATTATTTTTTTGTAGATGCTTTCACTGTAGATAAAATTCTAACAGTAGATATCGCTCCAATTTCAGTCTCTAATCACATCACTTTAACTATTAAACTAAATAAAAAATTAAATGAAAGACCTCAGTAGAAGTTTGATGAAAGGCTGATTCAATAAAGTGAAAAAAAAATTGCTTTAAGAGAAGAAATTGAGAATTTTTTTGAATTAAATTTACAATCAGTTACATCTAAAGGCACTTTATGGAGTGCCCAAAAAGCTTTTAAAAGAGGGATATTAAAAAAGTGGAAAATACAAATAAAAAACAAAGATGGCTTCCACTAAGGAAATTATACATTAAACTAAGAAATCTGGAAAAAACAAACAAAATAAATTTCAAAATATTATGAAAGAAATTATATCCAATCAGTTAGAGATGAAGAAAGATCAATCAATATTTAGCAGATCAATCCATGTGGTGTTTTCAACAAAAATGTTATCATTATGACAATAAGGTGAGCAAATTATTTGCCAATAAGGTTTAAAAAAAATGCTGAGAAATAGAATTGAATCTCTGAGTTATGAAAATAATCTTTGGACTACCCCCAATGATATAGCCAAAGCGTTTTCTAATATCCAGCAAATATAAAACCATCTGCCAATCAAATCCAAACTTTTCTGAGATCATGTAATTTACTTTCAATTACCGCTGATGATTTAGCAAAATTAGAAGAGTCAATAACAACAGATGAGATAATAGCAGCCATTAAAAGTTTAAAATTATACACAGCCCCAGGGCCTGATAGCTTTAGCAATACCTTCTATAAAATATGTCAATCATCACTGGCAAGCCACCTGAGAGACTTATTCAATGAAATTAAAGAAGAGGGCAAAATGCCCCAGGAAATGTTGTTGGCAAATATAATTATTATTCTAAAAAGAAAAAAGAAAACCTACAAGACTGTGCCAACTATAGACCCATCTCTTTATTAAATACCGACATGAAACTGTTCTCAAAAATTCTATCATTGAGAATTGGTAATATAATAACCAAACTAATTTCATTGGAACAAACATGATTTATCCCTGGTAGAGAGGAAGTGGACAACATCAGGAAGTTAATAAATGTGATTGCACTTACAAGGGCAGGAAATACTCCCACCCTACTCCTGTCATTAGATGCAGAAAAAGCATGTGACCGAGTGGGGTGGGAGTATATGCACTGGACCTTGAAAGAGTTTGGATTTGGTAGTTTTGGGTCATGAATGGTTTGCTCTTTATATACAGATTAGGAACTTGCCCCTCAAAAATGACGGAAGTAACATTGTAAGCCTTGAAATGCTGTTTGCCTCCCCCTTCTAACACTTTTTTTTTTTATTATTTGTTTTTCCATGTAATAATCCATATGTATGAAAAAGGACAACAATGAATTGTTTTAGTACGAAATGTGTTTATTGTTATAACATGCAACTTGTATAGTTATATTTGCAAACAACTCAGAAACCATGTTTTCTTAACTTCGTAAACATTTTTATTGTAACGTCTACATTAATATTATAAGACTTTTAAAATTTTGTTTAAAACCATATCTATATTGTAAACCATTACATGTTATTTAACAGATATGTCATTTTTTTTAATTAAATTAAGAGGAAGGCAAAAAGAAAAAACGCAAGTGAAATTTAGCCAATTGTCTCAAATGGGAAAAAAAAATTCCTTCCTGACCCCAGATAATGGTGATCAGATTACTCCCTGGATCAATAACCTGTCTGTAAGTATACATTAGGACTTCGAAACCCCTAAATACATACATTAAACCTCATAAGTAAATACAATCCAAGAACCTCATAATTAAATACAATTCTAGTAATAATTCACCTCAATATTATAAGACAGTGTAAACTTTGAAACCATATCTATATTGTAAAGCATTACATGTTATTTAACACATTTCTAACTATTTATATTTAATACAGAAGAAGGAAAACAGAAAAAAAAAACGATTAAAATGTATCCAATTGTCTCAATTGGGAAAAAAAATTCCTTGCTGACCCCAGGTACTGGCAATCAGATTACTCCCTGGATCAATATCCTGTCTGTAATTGTACATAAAAAGGTCAAAATCCCTAAATACATACAATATACCTCATAACTAAATACAATTCATGTAAAAATGTGATTTAATAAAACCAGAGGAAAATCAACTAGGAAAATCAAACTGCAAGTAGATGCATGAAAAGTGTTAAGTACAAACAATAAAAGTACTAACTACATTCAATGAAACCAATAAGTATATTACATTTGTTGAGTGCTTTGTCAAGTTTTGTGAAGGTCTGTTTGATTTTGGCTTTTTGATTTGTTTAAGTTATTAGTGGTTTCTCTAAAAAGCCCAACAGACGAAGATTGTTGTCTTTGGGATGTAACTACTGTACTGGTCAGGTTTTTTTCTTTCTTGAAATAGTGGTCCTCTAAAAAGAGCCCACGAGACTTAAAAGTTAGTCCTCGAGATATAACCACTCTTCTGTATTTGTATTTTTTTTTCTGTGTTGTAGAAACACTTGTTTTTTATTCGCCTTGTAGTTATTGATAATGCCACGTAGAGTTGTCTATGTAAAATAGTGGTCCTCTAAAAGGAGCCCAAGTGACATAAAAGTTCATCCTCGAGATATAACCACTGTTCTGTATGTTTTCAGTTCTTGAGAATGGCACATAGGTTTGTCTATGTAAAATAGTGGTCCTCTAAACAGAGCCCATGAAAAAGTTATTCCTCGAGATATAGCCACTGTTTTTTTTTGTTTGTTTTTCTTAACCATTATTTTTGTTGTGTCTTCCTTGTTCTGTTTTGTTGTTTTCAGTTTTAAGGCTAATAATTTACAACACTTCATAGTAGACAATATTTTTTGTAAATACTCGACCATCATCTAATAATTCACCCTGACTTTCATTTTTTTAATGTAAACTTTAATTTCTTGTTTTTTCTTGCATCTTGAAAATGCCACATAGAGTTGTCCATGGGCAAATACTGGTTCTTCTATAAAGAGACCAACAGAGTTAAATGTTTGTCCTTGGGATTTATTAATGGTCATTACAAATGCAATGATAATGAAAAATTGTCTACTTTGAAGTACAAAGGGCAAGCTAGTCTCACTTGGAGCCAAATCTATTCTTGGTATGAAAACTGGTTCACCTTTATGGGTACCATTCAGAATTTGAGCATGTATGAAATGATCTCTTAAATAATGAACAATTAATCTGGTCACATTACAAATACCTTTTTTTGGGTTCATATTTCTCAGTAACATGACAGTTTCTCCTTCTTTGAGCTGCAAAACATGTGCTGGCATTCCAGAGGGAGTTAATGAATTTATAAATTCAGTGGTGAAATTAGATTCACTCTGTTTGTCATCAGCTGGAACAGAATCAGCACTGTGATAATTTTTTGTGTGCCCTCAATTAATTAAAATGTCGTTATTGAGATACAAAGCATCTTTATTTTTCAATGTTAATATTACTTTCTGTGCAAACTCTGATGAATGTTCTATGGTTATTCCATATGGGAATATTGCTGATATGAGTGAATCTTTGCAAATTATTCTGCTGGTATTTCGACAGTATCTTCAGGTAAATTGGTTATTACGTCTGTTTTTCCTTTGCCAATTTTAATTAGCCACTCATTGAATTCATTTTGGCCTTCAGATCTCATATTTTTTCTAATCTAATGTGTGTAAATTCTTTCCATAGTTCCACAATGCCTGTGCAATTTCCATGTACAAACACAGGTAATGTTTGTCTGAAAGCTCCTCCTAATAACATGACTTTGCCACCAAAAGGCAAATCATTTAGGGGGGCGTGTCCAACTGGCAAGAAGAGCAGACGTGCTATGCTGCTGCTCTGCTCAAAAATCAACCAAAAAGGGGCATAAATCACCACAAATTGCCCCAAATTTAACCTTACAAGTTGCCAGGAAGATGGAATAAGGAGGCTAGGGTCAGAGAAGCAGAGAGAGGGCCCTGAGAGCCCCGAATATACGGCGGGGGGTCGAGGCCTACTCCATCAGGCCTCCCCCTGTGGGAGATCCCTCCTATCTCCCCCGAATGGGCTCCGGAACACAGAGCTGGCCCCAGGGCAACGGAGGAAGGGCTGCAGCAAAGAAGCTCACCTGACATGCTGCAGCAGGGGAGGAGAGCAGGAGCCCCTGCACTGATCGCCGCCGGGAGGAGAAATGGAGGCGTGGGGCCATCGGAAGACTCCTGGTGCCACAGGAGGACCCCTGCTGCAGTCGGGCAGAGCCAGTGAGGAGAAGGGATCGGAGGACACCGCAGTAACGCCGCCATCTTGTTGAGCAGAAAGCCCGTGAAAACGCGGCCGCCATCTTGTGGCGCAATCAAGAAGCGGCACCTAGAGAGAAGGTACAGAGGGGGATACAGGGAGGGGAGATAAGGGAACCCTACAACACACAAGTGGGGACAAGACATAAGCCTCCCACGGCACGTTCTCACCCCCCCCCCCCCCCGAAAGCTAACACCAGGGCAGTGTCTGACGAAGGGCTGAAGCCAGGACCACCATCTTGGAAAAGGGCAGGCTAAGATAAAGTCTGCTTGTCCTGCAAGGATTAAAGACCGCCTGAGAACTACTTGGGCTGAAATTACAAGTCACACAAGTCAGAATTGTAGCTGAGAATAATAAGCAATCTAAAGTGGTTTCCCTAGAAGATCTTCCAGTATTAAGAGTATCTGAGGGGGACTGCTGCCACCTAGTGGCTAACATTTACATTGCCTGCACTTTTATGGGCCTGCTTAAACTCATCATATACCTGACTGCAGAGGGAAAATATATTATATCATCGGAGCTACTCTGCCTAACACCTATTACCCGGGACTATATTTGACAGCAACGCCACCGGGGAGCCCGAATGGCCGCTTCCCTGACAACTGGCATCCCACGCATTGAATTACATCATAGTCATGGGTCACTTGGGACTAAAGGCTCACCAGGAGGGGGATACCGCAATGGATCGCTAGCACAGCAACACTGAATACTACAGTAAGCAGCCACACAACCACTGGATAGCAGACCAAACAGGGAAAAAAAAAAAAGGAATCTCGACCGTCTACCGGGACCCCACACATCCGGCCAGTCTGACCCTATGCTCAATTCACTGCTTGAAAAACGACAACAAAAGATGGGGAGAAACAAGAAAGCCCTACCAACAAAAAGAATCACTGATTATTGCAAACCTCCTGGGGCAGCGAAGGAGGTGGCATCAGACCCCTCAGGTGAATCGGAGGATGACGGCCAAGTAGACCCACCTCAACCTGATATGAACCTCTCGAAAACCTCACTAGCCCAGATTGAGGGGCTATTTCAGGCGTACATGACCAAGACTGTGGACGCCATTAAGAAAGATATTCACGATCTGGGCCAAAGGACCAACCTGCTTGAGGAGACCACGGATCAGATAGTGGAGGCACAAGAGAGGGATAGGCTGGAGATTCCCAAGAACTCCTCTCGCATAGCGGCGTTAGAAGATAGATTTAAAGACCTTGAGAACTGCCTGAGACGCCATAATATAAGAATAAGGGGGATTCCCAGGGTGGTACAGAATCTAAAGCAATATGTCTCAGAGACTCTGACCAAGCTCCTCCTGGAGGTCCCGGCCTCACGACTGGAAGTTGAGAGGGCCCATAGAGCCCTGGGGGCGACAAGAAGCATGGAAGTGCCCAAAGATGTTATCATCCGATTTCCTTGGCAACAGTCAAGAGACCTGGTGTTAGCTGCGGCCCAAAAGACTCCGGACATCAAGGGGCCTGATAATGCTCCACTCCTTGTCTTCAGAGACATGAAACAGGTCTTGGGAGTGCTGATTCAACACAACGTTCAGTACCGGTGGGGCTTCCCCTTTGCCCTGGTGTTCCAGCACAAGGGTAAATCATCCTCTGCCCGCTCACTAGAGGACGGCTGGGCAATTCTCCTATCGCTGCAGGGGTCAGGGGACCAGAGCCTCAGCGAGGGGGGCCAGATCTCAACCCCAGGGAGCAATGGTCAACTGTCCTGTACAAGACCCGGACTTAGCATTCTGAGTTTACAGCTAGAGGCCCCACATCGTCACCCCGGACCTCGGAACGAAGTAGCCCCAGAAGGTCCAGCTACAAGCGACTTGTAATAAAGAGGAAACCAGAAAGGACATGAAAGCGGCCGGACTGAGTCTTGCACTTTTTTGATAACGGACTGTTTGTCACGAACGGCAGCTTTGGGGGACCAGGCTCACCCCAAATCTCTCTCTTTTTTCTCTACGGTCGCAACTTTTTGTTCAGATCATGACACCAGCAGACACTTCAGATGACCGCATCATTACTGCAGAGACATGCACCTCAGACCCCTATTCTTAGGATCTAAGAATCACACACCATGTACCTTGGATTAGTACAAGCAGACTCTGACCCCACCTGTGTTTAGTGTGTCCAAAGTCAGACTGGCCACTTTTTTATTGTTACAAAGATATATAAAAAAACAGAAAGATGACATAAAACACCAAAGACTGCCCCCAGTTCTAGCCCATCCTCCTAGGCAAATAGCTTCCTATTCCCCCTCACCCACATGATTTCCAGATGTAGAGAGGCATCTGGCTTTCTTCTAATTACACCTTTTGTTTCTCCTCTTACAGAGCCATAAAACTAGTTCCCCCTTTCATGAATAAAGCCAGAGCCTTCACACGTGGCCGACTGCAGGGCCATAAAAATTCTATAGAAGATTTATCATTTGTCACATAAGTGGCTGCAGTATTTTTTAGCTAATTCTAGCATCCTAGGGCCTACTTCTATCACAGATGCATTATTACAGTGCATATAACATGATCTAGTAACCACCAAATTAATTATTGTGGTCAATACTACACACAAAAACAATCAAGTCAGTCCTCACAAGTTTGTTTCAGGTCCGTTGTAATAGTTCTTGACATTAACACCCAGTGTGCCAGCATTCCAAATAGCAGAGATACTTGTGGGTTGCAAGGGGTCCCATCATGGCCCCAAATCGTTCATGACACTGTTCTCTACCATGTTCTTTGGGACAGAATGCCAAGTTTACTTGCTTGGTTTTTTTTGCTTCTTTTTTCTTAGCACCAAGGCCTTACTTTAATTGGTGAACTGGTTGCTGGTTGCACTGTTCCTGCGACAATAAGATTTCTAGGTCCGGAGATACTCCCCTTCACAGGCAGAGTTTTTATTTGTTCACTTTTTTTATTCTATTGTTTCTCTGTCCCTCCCATGGGACTTGTTAACCCCTTCCTATTGTTTTTTTTCCTTCCCCAGGGCGCCAGGATAGATGACTGGTGTAGGAAGATGTGTTTAGAAGATCCAATGTGTTATTGTGAATGTTTAGATTTGCTAATTGTAAAGATTTACAAAGTTGTTACTACTTTTTATTTTGTGTTACTCTCTTTCCCCTCTCCTCCTGGTGTGCCCTCTCCATCTTTGCTCCAGCGTGGGCAGTGCCTGGCTCTCAGAGGTGGCTCCGCCGCCCCCCCGGCTGCTCTCTCTGTGCTGGTTCCTCTACAGGACAAGGTAAGATGACTGGACACTATAGCCTCACATTAAACGTTAATTATGGCTAGACTGGCTGACGCAAACTTTACTTCTGTAACTCAGAACGTTAAGGGCTTTAATTCCCAGTTCAAGAGAAAGAAGGCCTTGATGTATTACAAAGATATGAAGCCATCGATTATATTCATGCAGGAAACACATTTTCCTCGCAGTCATATACCAACATATCTAAGCAGAGACTATCCCACCAGCTATTCCTCAACCCAAGCCACCAGGAAAACGGGGGCCTCTATATTGATCCACCATAACTTCCCCTTCCAGGTAGAGTCTAAGATAGTGGACAAAAATGGACACTATGTAATACTTCATGGAACAGCTCTGGAGACTAAATTTGTACCACTACACCATATAAGGCACTACTGCATATCTTGAGGCTTTTAGAGCCATACTCCGGCAACACAATGGTGATAGTAGGGGATTTCAACCTAGCCTTTGACCAAAGCCTGGACCACTCGGGCACCCAGACCACAGACAGGTACTCTAACAAATTAAGACAAATCTACAGAAGGCGCTACATAGTCTCGGCCTGGTGGATGCCTGGAGGGGACATCACCCACAAGAACGGGACTATACGTATTACTCCCACACCCACTGATCTTACTCACGCATTGATACCTTCTTGATAGCTTCGCCATTGCTTGATCGCTCAAAAAGGGCGGAAATACGGGTATGCCCCTGGTCGGACCACGTGGTGGTGAGCATAGACATAGATTTAGGGGTGAATATATCCACACCATACACATGGAAATTAAACGAGCTTCTACTTGCTAACCCAGAGCTGTCGGAACAAATTAAAAAAGATCTTCTCCTTTACTTTGAGTGCAACAGATCTGGGGACTCGGGCATAGGCTGTGTTTGGATGGCCCATAAGGCCTTTTTAAGGGGGTCATGCATTAGGCTGGCCTCTGCTTTTAAAAAACAATGTAAAATTAGAGAGCAGGAAATTACTACTAAGCTGCAGGACCTGGAGATTAGGAACCAGTCATGCCCCTCCTCTAGACTCCGCCAGAGGAAAGATCAGTGCAGGCTAGAGCTAGATGCAGTGCTCTCCGACAAAACGAAAAAAGCATCTGTTCTACTCAAAGGCCAACAAGCCGGATTCTCTGTTGGCTAGGAAGCTTCGGTCTAAGATAGCGGAGTCTAGGATTTTGCAGATAAAAACTGCAAAGGGACAGTTAACGGTCACCCACAAAAATCATCATGCAAGCGTTTGCTGACTTCTATAGCTCAATTTATTCCATGAAGCGGCAACCGACCGTGACCCTACTTCGGTCTTACTTGGATTCCTGCAATCTTCCTAAGGTATCAGACCAGAGCGCGGCTACACTCAATTCAGACATAACGGTAGAGGAGATACTTGAAGCCATCATTAGCTTAAAAGTAGGGAAGGCTGACGGCTTTACCAATTCTTACTACAAGTCCTTTGCGCATATTCTAGCACCATATCTCTGCCAACTGTTTAACTCCATTCTAAACGGGGAACCTATGCACCCAGAACTGAACAGGGCTGACTTAATTGTCTTTCCCAAAGAAGGCAGGGACCCACTAGACCTGAAGAATTATAGGCCCATCTCCCTTATAAATGGAGATCTTAAACTGCTAGCCAAAATTATTGCAGATAGGATCTCGGGGTTCCTTCCGGATTTGATCCACAAGGATCAAACTGGTTTCGTCCGACACCGGCAGACAGCTGATAACATTCAGAGGACTATGAATGTCATTCATTTAGCCTCTCAGAACAGGACCCCCCTTTGTGTGCTGGCTCTTGACATGGAAAAAGCCTTCGACACACTGGAGTGGTCCTATCTGTACGCGGTGCTGGCTAAGTTTGGCTTCGAAGGTCGATTCATACAACTGATCAGAACACTATACAAAAATCTGCAGGCCTGTTTGAAACTCCCGGGATCGGAAAACATTTCTATAGCTATCCAGAGGGGAACCCGCCAAGGCTGCCCTTTGTCTCCGTTACTATTTGCTTTGGTGATTGAGCCTTTGGCCCAACAGATTAGATGTAACACAGAGATAAAAGGAATGCAGGTGGGTCATCATCACTTGAAATGCTCGCTATTTGCGGATGACCTTCTCTGCATCCTAACGGAGCCGGCGAGATCAATCCCCACCCTGCGGTCAACCCTAGGCGTATTCAGTGCCTTGTCGGGTCTGCAAATCAATGTGGAAAAGACCGAGGCCATCAGAATAGACATTCCTCACACGGTCCTGGGGGCACTGAAAGCGGAGTTTAAATTTCAATGGCCCAAAAACTCTATTAAATACTTGGGAGTTAGAATCGCCAAGAAGCTGTCGGACATGTACAAAACTAACTTCCCGCCCTTAATTAAACAATTAAATGAAGAAATGCGAAACTGGACGAAATATAATATCTCGTGGACTGGGTGGATTAACTCGGTAAAAATGACAGTTTTGCCAAGAATATTGTACTTATTCAGAACTCTCCCAATACCGCTGGATATGAAGGAGATAGATAAACTCCAAGCTTCTATTTTTAATTTTATATGGCGAGGGAGGTCACCGTGAATAGCGAAAAAGACTATGTTCCAGCAGAGGTCTCAAGGGGGACTCTCGTGCCCGAACCTGAGACTCTATTTGAGAGCGGCGAAACTCGCGTTCATCCCATTAGCCCACTCGGGTAAGTTACAACCGATGTGGACCTTTGTGGAAAACTGGCAAATGAGACCCAACTCGTGGGATACTATAGTCTGGGACGTGCCCCTTTCGGGCATCAGGCAGCGATATCCCAATCTTATAATATCATCAACTCTGGCGGCTTGGGCTAGGTCCGGGCCGGTCGGTGGTCTGTCTCCCCTCCTGTCGCCATTGTTGTCCATCAAATCCTTCCCGGAATTTGGGACGGCGTTTAGCCTCACCTCTAGACAATGGTGGCTAGGCAGTCCACTGGAAAGAGCAGGAATCTGGTTATCAGACGATGCTCTACTATCCCATACCTCCCTTATCACTAAATATCACATAACAGAGAGTGAACTCTGGAATTACAGAAAAATTAGACACTGGATATCCTCACTAGCCCGGGTATATGGGACCCCTAAGCACTCCTGGTGGTCGACTATATGTGCAAAGCTGCCCTCTATCGAAGGCCTCCTTGGGTCTCTATATTCATTTCTGAACGACTCTCAGAACATACAGAAACCAAAATATATGCTGCAATGGGAGAAAGACCTAGATAGAGCAACTTGGAGAGAAATTTGCACCAACCTAACAAAAGGATCATACACATATAGCTTACTGGAGACCTCAGTTAAAGTTTTGCATAGGACCTACTTGTCATGGCTCACTTGGCAGTCATCTGGGACTTGGACAGATGTCTGTCACAGACTGTTAACAAGAGACGATACCTGGGGGTTTGGGGCTCCCAGGCACCCTGTTATACTGTTATAAGGTTATATTGTTATTTTGTGGTCTAGGGGATAAAGTATTATAAGTTTACCCCTTAGCATATCCCCATCCCTTCCATGTTTAGGCTCATTGTAATGGATGTCATGTGAGGGAGCTGGTGGGATGTGTTGGTTGTATGTGTGTGAAACATTGTGTGTTGTATCTGTAAATATATTGTATTGGAATGTTGGAGCCATGTTGTGTGCATCATCCATATTGACTGCATATGTAACCTGAGTTGATCACCCATCTGCCTTCCAGCTATCACCTAAAGTAAACACTTGAAGTAATAGCAAGGCCAGAACAAAGGGGTCTATACAGACATTGAGGCACCATAACCCCAGGGGGTCTACAGGTATTCTCACTCAGATAGTCAGGGCAAAGTCCATAGGACAGTGAGATGTTTCTCCATTGAGAGCCAGGCAGCAAATGACTCTGTTAGCCACACCTAGTGGGCGGCCCAGGGGAGGGGTCTGGAAGTTCCCAGAGCTTACCTCTAGTCCATTGGCTAGAGGTAATAAAGTTACTGTGGAGATTACCCCATTGGCCAAGAGGAAGATAAGGGTTGGACAAAGGGGTAGCCACTCCCTGTACTGTTGTTGTGAGTTGTTTAAATACTTGTGTAAAAATAAAGAAGTGGTTCATAATTTTCATCAAGACTTTGTGTGCAGGTGTATTATTGACCCAAGGGCATATGCTGGCAGAGGAGATCGTTTCTGACTCCATGCCAGGTTCTTCCCAGGCACACTACCAAAAGCTGGGACTTATGCTCTTGCGTCCACAAGGAAGGTCCATTGGTCTGAGTCATCCAAATCTTAGGTCTAAAACCTACAGGAGAAAAGAGGACTAGGATCCTCTATACTCCATCATCATTGTAGGTTGTGACACTACTATACTCCATATCTGATGTCCAGGCTTAATAATAGTCTTAGCGAGTACTGCTTTAGAGGATGCAAACTCAGGGAAGACTTTCTGCATATATGGTGGACGTGCCAGGTAGTGCAAAAGGTATGGAAGGAAATGACTAACCTATTCTCGCAGGTGAAAGGAACAAGGCTGGGGCCAGAGATGGAGATATGTCTTCTGGGGGTTCATGGACCCAGTCTCTCAAAAGAGCAAAACAAACTGTGGCAATTCATGGCTCTCACCACCAAAAGCTGTATTGCAAAAAACTGGAAAGTGGCAACACTGACCGCCAAAGAGATCATTTTAAAAACAAATTATGTTATGGTAAATGAGAGACTGTCCCATGTCCTACAGAACACGGTCTTCCTATTCCAGAATATCTGGTTTCCGTGGCTTACCTCAGCCTACAGCATTAAGATGGAAACGTGACTGGGACAGAGGGGACTGAGGCTCTTGCTTGGGGATGGCGGTCGGGGGGAGCCCGGATGACCACTTATACCTATTGAATCCCAGCCATTGTGGGTATGGAGGAGTACACCAGGAAATTACTACCCTTTCCCTTCCCCGTTTTTCTTTTTTTTCTTTCTTTTTCCTACCCCTTTAAGTTGACATAGTTGATGTTTATATTTTCCAGTTTATATATTCTTATCTCTTGATAAGAAACAGACAATAAAAAAATAAATAAACGCCATGTTTGAAGACATAGAGGGATAGACAGGGCACGATACAATAATGTAACAATATTTCAGTCAGAATACTAGGAAAAATGCAGACAGTATCTTGGTTAATATGTTGGGGAATTGTGTTACTGTAGGATCTAACTGTCCTATTGTTCTGTTCTTTATCCTTTTACTATACGCAATGTGATAGTATAATGAATAAAAAAAAAAGAAAAGCAAATCATTACTCATGAGATCACGTAATAAACAATCAATACATTGCAGAGCATGGCCAACAGCATACTGGTCTCATCTATGATAATTAATTTAGATTTTTTAAACTTATTGGCTTGAGATGATTTCATTCTAACATCAGACACTGATGTTTCTAAAATTGGAACTGGAAGCTTAAATCCACTACGTACTGTTCTGCCACCTTCTAACAATAGTGCAGCAATTCCAGTTGATGCAAAGGGAAGTGTTATTTCACCTTTACCTCTAATTGAACTCATCATCAAATTATATAGATACGTTTTCCAGATCCACCTGGTCCATCTAGATAAAAATAACACTCTTTGAGTAAGTCATTATCTAGTGCTTGTTGTATGGCATTGAAAGTGTGCAATTGCAAATCATTTAACGTGGCAATTTTTTATTTTCTGTTTTTTGTTTTTCAACATCAGCGTCATAGTCATCAAAGTTTATATCATCTATAATTCCAGGATCTGGCAGATTAAAAGTTGCGCAACTTAATCCATGACATAGAAATACTTTTTGAATTTCCATTTTTACTTTTTCCATTTTTCTTTTTTTTCTAATCAGTTTTATTAACTAGCAAGAATGCCAAAATACAAATAGTATAACAATTTTCAAAGGATTAATAGAATAATTTCATTTGAATAGAAAATTAAACCCCCTTGTAATCTCGTATAAATTAGTATTATAAAACAAACAGAGATAACCATATTTCAATGTAAGAATTTTTGCCTAGGCATAAGCATTTTGTACACATCCTTACTAGCAGTTTTTCTATTTTTATAGATAAGGCACAAGGTTTTAATGGAAATATTGAAATCACAAAAAAATAAAAGAGGGGGGAAAAACAACTGGGTAAACTAAAAAGTGTGTCTCAGATACCTGTTACCAAAGAGTTTAAGGCTTACCAACAACCTCTACCCCCGAGTGGACCCTCAGCCAGCCAAGTCGAGTATCAATTTAGTCATCCATATATATTTTAGGGAATTAAAATACTGTGTGAGGAGGCTAACCAAGGTTTGCATATTTAAAAAAAAGAGCAGTAAGGAGTCTTTAAGAATGTGGGAGAGTTGCTCATTGATTAGGAGATAGTTTAATTTAGATATGACCATTCGCAGATGGAGGGAATGGGATTTCCATTGGCGTGCAATGTGACTTTTAGTGGTCAGTATTATGAACTGCAATAGTTTGTTTTGATGTATATTAATGCTTTTAAATCCGCTATGGACTTGTTGTACCATTTCAAAAAGTCTTCATACATATTTATTTTAAATGTTTCCCACAAAGCTAATGCCTTATTAACATTATAAAATATGCAAATGAATGCAAACTTTTCGCTCATCTGCGGTGGCATTTTACATAGAGCTGCTTCTTCTAGACATCTGTCACATTCTGTCTCATCAGCAAGGAAGTTATTTTAATATAGTTCATTTATAACAAAGTTTATATGTTGTGCAGCCAATTGAAATGTGTCATAAAGTCTGTCATTGACAGTTCTCAATTCTTCAAAACGTTGTGCACCAGGAACATTTAAAAGTAGTAAACGTAAGCAGAAACGTTCAATGTCTCTTAAACTTACTGTATACATTCTGGGAATAATTTTATTCACACTCTTTTGTCTACGTTTCAATAACCCATTTACGAAAACATAATGATATGGAATCTCATTGTATAGGTATTCCCTTATCTTTGGAATTTAGGATAAACCAAGCAGTAAGTGTGGTTTGTCAATGTTTATTTTGTGCCAGAGCATTTTCTTCATTGCCAGTATGAAAGTAAACTAATTGTTTTTGTGGCAAACGTACAGCTAATCGATATACTGCATGTGAGCGATCATGCATTTAAAATTTTAGAAGCCGCCACATTGCTTCTGGCGCACTGACATATTGAGCATCTACATGTGACGCCAGTTCATCATGTAGTTACTCATTGTCTTTTTCATTTGGGCCACTTTTCATCACCAAAGTTGCTGCATCATATCCTTTATAAATATACTTGTAGACATAATTAATTGATTTAATAGAAGTGCAAACTTCCACATTTATGTGTGCATTATACTTCATTAAGACATGTGGATTATATGGCACCACATACGTGTTATCTACATTTTTTCCCTGAATAATTGCCTTTGGACCTTTTCGTCTTCTATACAATGGATATCCATCAAAATTTGCAAAAGTTTGATCTTCAAATTTGCGCATCTTTTGCGCATTTTTTATTTTCAGTACACAGTGATTGTGGATTTAGCTCTCCATATGGTGAATCATACAATCTCATTTAGTGTGGAAAGTTTTTGTGGATGTGGTAGTTCAGCCGTAATTACTGAATCCACTTTCTTATTCTTTCATTATTCAATTTATGATTTTCCTCAATTATTATAAGAACACGTGCATGTGGAAGGCCTCTTTTCTGTAATTCAATGGTATAAACATAAGCCAAACACTTTCCAAATAACTTACTGATGGTTATGTCATGTATTAAGGCTGTTAATTTTATTTTGAAGACTCTAGCCCCTAAGTCTGGTCTATCGTAAGCATTTTGTCCATGTTTCAAATTATCAACAATCTTTGGCCATGTAATAAATAAATCTGGTTTGCCAAATTATGTTATAATAGGTAATGCATCATTGTATCTTTCTCACATATTGCGAGGAGATCCTTGGAAGGAAGATGGTAAAATGATGGCTCTGCCAGCTTCAAGATGTTGGTTTGTAGCTGCTTCAGCAACATAATCCATTAGGCCACAATACTGTTCAACACATAGTTTATTTTGTTGATATTTTATGACATTTAAATTATTGGCTTCTACTTGCAGGTATGAATCAATGATCCATTGTTGTGTCAGTTTTCCAGCACTTATGATTGGATTAAATTCATCCCTAATTACCATTTGAGCCACTATAAATTCAAGCATGGAAATATTATTTCTGACACGTTGTTTAGTGTTTGGATAACTGGGAAGCATTAATTTTGGTTGCCAACCTGCCTCCCCATTGGAATACAAAATTGGATATGTCTTTGATCTAAATTGGTACATAATATACTGATGTTAATGAAAGGCTGCTCTTCATTTCTTGGATATATGTTCATATCCCTTTGAAATGGTGGTTCCCCTCATCATTTTAAAAGACCATTGCAACCTCATTAGCTGTGGGTAAGTTATAACATCGTTTATCAGAATGCCGATCTCTTCTAAGAACCATATTGACTCTAGGTATTGGCAACTGATTTTGTTGCGCATGAATGCGTTGTTGTTCTTCAACTTCTGACAGTTTTTTTATAAGCTTGAGTGTATGGATTTTTTTCCATAATCTTATCAAGCTTATGAAAAGCAGTGGCTAAGCATTTTGTATTTTCAGCAAGCTGCATATGTTGTTCCGTAGATTAGTTTTTATCTAGAATATATAGTTGCGCAAATTTTCTCCCTCCTCAGTGTGTAAATAGGAAGTACGGTGGTACATTTGCACTTGCACTTTAAAGCAGCAAGGGCCACGTCCTTCAACATTACCAACTAATTTTGGACAACTAGATGCAAAAGAATGGCACTATTATAAGATTGTATATTATTTTTATAATGTTTGTAATTTGGGAAAGTAGGGTCACTCATGATGCTTTATAAATTTGTTGGGAATTTTGGTCTTTCTGGAAGTCTTACTTTTCCCTTTTGACAGCAACTAATGAATTTACCATCTCTTGGTCTTTCCTTTTCAAAATGATAAGCCCCACAAAATTGACAAAGCACATTCAACATATCACAATTGTGAGGGTCTACTGTTATATCTGTAAACAATGCACTATCCTGTGAAGGAACATGAGCATTACAATCTACATCAACAGTAGTATCATTAGCATTTTTTTCACATGTTTGTGGATCAGTATCATTAGTTTTCCTATTTGTCTTAAGCTCTTCTTGTTGTAGTGTTGTGTTAGAGTCATCCTACTGTCGCTGTCTCCATCTTCGTTTTCGCATCCTGTCCAGAAGTATTTTGGATTCCTTGCTTGCTTCGGGCTTCTCAGTCATTGGAATCTGTAATGTAAAAGTTTATTTTTTGTTTAGAACCTATATATTATGAAAATAAACCATGTTTTAAATACAAATATTTTTCATGAGCTTACCATATCCTCTTCCACTGTTCTCAATGCAGTTTGTCTCTCTCTCCATCTTTGTTTGCGTTCTCTGTCCAGACGAACTTTGTATTCCATGTTGGTTTCTGTCTTGTCAGCCATTTTAAAATGTAATGTAAAATGTAAATGTTTATTTTCTACCTACAGATAATGATACATTTTTAGTATACCGTATATACTTGAGTATAAGCCGACCCGAGTATAAGCCACCTATTTTACAAAAATACTGGAAAATATGAGTGACTCGAGTATAAGCCGAGGGTGGGAAATGTGCTGCCCCCTGTGTCCCTCTTGTGCCCTCTGTGTCCCCCTCTTGTGTGCCCTTTTCTTGTGTCCCCCCTCTCTCTCCCCTGTGTCTCTTCTCTCCTCTCCCTCCCCTGTGTCTCTTCACCCATATCTGTTCCCTGTGTCTCTTCTCCCCTTTGCCTTCCCTGTGTCTCTAAACCCCCTCCCTTAGCACCCTGCTCAACCCCCTCCTCATTCTCAACCTCCCTCCTCAACCCCCCTCCTCACCCTCAACCCCCCTCCTCAACCTCCATCCTCAGCCCCCTTCTTCAACCTCAACCCCCACATCCTCAAACCCCCATCTTCATCCTTAACAGCCCCATCCGCAATCCCCCCTCCTCAACCCCCACCCCCATCCCTATCCTAAACCTCCCTCCTCAACCCCCCATCCTCATCCTAAACCTCCCTCCTCAACCTCTCTCCTCAGCCCCCCTCCAAAACTTCTCTCCTCAGCACCCTCCACATCCTCAACCCCCTCCTCATCCTCCCTCCTCAACCTCAACCCCCCTCCTCCTCCTCAACCTCCCTCCTCATCCTCCCTCCTCAACCTCCCTCCTCATCCTCAACCTCCCTCGTCAACCCCCCTCCTCATTCTAAGCCCCCTCCTAAACCTTCCCTCCTCAACCCCCTTCTTCAACCTCAACCCCCCATCCTCAACCCCCCCTTCTCAATCCCCCCCATCCTTATCCTAAACCCTCCCCATCCTCATCCTAAACCCTCCCCATCCTCATCCTAAACCCCCCATCCTCATCCTAACCCCCCCGCCATCCTCATCCTCCTCCTAAAACCCCCTCCTCACTTTACCCCTCCTCATCCTAAACCCCCTCCTCACTTTACCCCTCTAAATACCTCCCCCTCTCCCTTTCCCCTCACTTACCTTCATCTGCAGCTGCTCCTCCGGCGTCCACGCTCCTTCCTGCGTCTTGACGTGGAGCGCATGTGATGTCACGTCATTAGCATATACCGGGTCCCGACGCAGGAAGGAGCGGAGGCCGGAGGAGCAGCTGCAGATGGAGGTAAATAAGGGGAAAGTGAGAGGGGAGGTATTTAGAGAGATAAAGTGAGGAGGGGGGTTGAGGATGAGGGGGGGTTGAGGATGAGGAGGGGGGAGGGAAAGAAACACGGGGGGGTTAGAGAGACCCGAGGAGGTTAGAGAGACACGGGGGGTTTAGAGACACACAGGGGTGGGGGTTAGAGAGACACAGGGGGGAGAGTGACTCGAGTATAAGCCGAGGGGGGCCTTTTTAGCCTTAAAAAAAGGGCTGAAAAACTCGGCTTATACTCGAGTATATACAGTAATCTTTTTTCTGTTAGTAACCTCAAGTTGTAATGTATTAAGATATGCAAGTTTTTTTTCCATTAATTGTTACTATTTTCTTGTAATTATTCCAATAAAGTAAAATTTCCAAACTCTGCCAATTTGTATGAAATGTGAATAATTTTGGAGCTATCCTTTATATGTGCGCATTCCTGGAAGTGCTTAGTTTAGAGTTAGGGTGTTAGGGTTATGAAGTAAGGTTTAGGGGGTTATGGTTCTGGGGTTAGGTTTATGTTAAGGTTAAGGTTAGGAAGTTAGATTTTGGGGGTTAGGGTTAGAGGGTTATGGTTTTAGGGTTAAAGGGTTACGGTTAGGGGTTAGGGTTAGTAAGTGAAGTTTAGGGGTTATGGTTCGGAAGTGATGTTTATGGGGTTAGGGTTATAGGGTTAGGGGCTTAGAGTTAAGGGGTTGCGGTTAGGGGTTAGGAAGTTAGGTTTAGGGGGTTAGGGTTAGAGGGTTAGGGTTAGAAGGTTACGTTTACGGGTTATGGTTAGGAAGTAAGGAATAGGGGTTTAGGATTAGAGGGTTAGGGGCTTAGGGTTAAGGGGTTACGTTTAGGGGTTAGGGTTAGCAAGTGAAGTTTAGGGGGTTATGGTTCGGAAGTGATGCTTAGGGGGTTAGAGTTATAGGGTTAGGGGCTTAGAGTTAAGGGGTTGCGGTTAGGGATTAGGAAGTTAGGTTTAGGGGGTTAGTGTTAGAGGGTTAGGGTTAGAAGGCTACGTTTATGGGTTATGGTTAGGAAGGGAGGTTTAGGGTGTTAGACTTCGAGGGTTATTGCCTTTATCTTTTTATTAAAAATATTAATTTCTGCAGTTATTAATTTAGGTAGTATGTTAATGAAATATACTGTACCTCTATGTTGTAATTGAAGTCTGTGTCTTGAAACTAGCACTGAAACAATATTCTTTGTCACTGTGCAAGTGACAGACAGCTGTGAAGTATAAAACTATTTTTTAAGGATATGTTTTTTTTAAAGAGTTTTTTATGTACAGTCAATTAAAAACACATATAGCTTTTATTATGTGTAATTTTATGAAATTAAACCCCCAAATACCTAACAATCTGTTTTTTTAAATTCATGAAGCAGATAAAAAACATTTGGTTCTAACGTAATATAATATATCCCAAATTACTGAATCAATATTCATTGTCACTGTGAAACTGACAGAGAGCAGGAAAGTATAAAATAATATATATATTTTTTTTAAATTTATGTTTTCATTTTTTCATGTACAACCAATTAAAAACATATGCAGTTATAATGTGTTCTTCAGTTTGACTAAGGTAAACTAATTCAATTAATTAATGTCCTTTTTTTTTTAAAATAAAGTATTATCTGTTATTTTATTATTGTATATACTCGAGTATAAGCCAACCCGAGTATAAGCCGAGGCACCTAATTTACCCCAAAATACTGAGAAAACTTAGTGACTCAAGTATAAGCTGAGGGTGGGAAATGTGCTGCCCTGTGAGTCTCTCTTGTGCCCTCTGTGTCCCCCTCTTGTGTGCCCTCTGTGCCCCATTCTTGTGTCCCCCCTCTCCCTCCCCTCTGAGCCCCTTTCTTGTGTCTCAACTCTCCCTCCCCTGTGTCTCTTCCCCCCTCTCCCTCCCCTGTGCCTCCTTTCCTCCCTCGTGTCTATTTCCCTCCCCCTATCATCCTCCTCATCCTCCCTCCTCATCCTCCTTCCTCATCACTTCGCCCCTCTCCAATTACCCCCCTTTCCCTTTCCCCTCACTTACCCCTCCTTTCTCCCTTTCCCCTCACTTACCCCCCTCTCCCCTCACTTACCCCCCTTTCCCCTCACTTACCTTCATCAGCTGCTCCTCTGCGCGTCTTCCAGCTGTGTGGGGACCGGGCATATGCTTATGACATCATATGCGCGTCAAGTCATTAGCATATGCCGCGTCCTGACTCATGCTTCTCATCCTCCCTCCAGCCAGAAGACGCGCAGAGGAGCAGCTGATGAAGGTAAGTGAGGGGAAAGGGAGAGGGGGGTAATTGGAGAGGGGGAAGTGATTAGAAGGGAGGATGAGGAGGATGAGTCAGGACCCGGCATATGCTAATGACGTGATGCGCATGTGACGTCACTTCGTTACCATATGCAGGGTCCCGACACAGCCAGAAGACGCGCAGAGGAGCAGATGATGAAGGTAAGTGAGGGAGGGGGGGTAATTGGAGAGGGGGGAAGTGATTAGAAGGGAGGATGAGGAGGGAGGATGAGGGGGATGAGTCAGGACCCGGCATATGCTAATGACGTGATGCACATGTGACGTCACGTCGTTACCATATGCTGGGTCCCGACACAGCCAGAAGACGCGCAGAGGAGCAGCAGATGAAGGTAAGTGAGGGGAAAGGGAGAGGAGGGAAAGGGAGAGGAGGGGTAATTGGAGAGGGGAGAAGTGATTAGAAGGGAGGAAGAGGAGAGAGGATGAGTCAGGACTCGGCATATGCTAATGACGTGACGCGCATGTGACGTCACGTCATTAGCATATGCCTGGTCCCGACACAGCCAGAAGACGCGCAGAGGAGCAGCTGATGAAGGTAAGTGAGGGAAAAGTCAGAGAGGTTGAGGTAAGTAAGGGGAAAGGGAGAGGGGGGATAAGTGAGGGGAAAGGGAGGGGGGGGGTAAGTGAGGGTGATTTGGATCAGACCACAACAGTCTGAGTTAGATATCTGTTCCTTTCCTAATTAGTGTTGGATGTGCACATCCCAGAGAATAATTCTCAAAGTGCTCTATTCCAAAATGGCAGTGTACAAGTTTATATATAAAAACGTTATCTGATCAAAAGTCACAAGATTCCTTTGTCTAGAAATTAATAGCTTGATTGATTGGTTCAAAAAGGCTACAGTCTGTTAGTGTCATAGTGGTCAGTTGAGGGAGGATCAGTTTATTGGTCTAGAAAGCAGGTAACCTCCAACATTACTTATTGTTAGTAATCTTCTTCTCATTTATACATACATAAGTGAGTAAGGAATAAAAAGAATATGGCAGACAAACATAATAACAGAAAAAAGACATTTTCCTAATTTCCATCCATAACAGTCCGCCCTAAAATGTACTGTTATGTTATTAGTGAGTGTGCAACCTAAGAAAAGCAGCTGTGCTTATTTTAATGCGTGATGAGGGGTAAACTCCCCCCTAAACACTAGGTGTATATCTGTCCCTGAGGATGAGGTGCATGACTGCAAGAAAGCCCTAAGCATCTGTGCTGTGAACGCCCATTTTTCTTTGTACATTTGAGTAGCCATGGCTCACCCACGGCCCCTCCTGCCACTGTCACAGACAAGTCCGACGCCTTTCCCTAGCCCCTTGTATCAGGAACATGTGGGACAAGGGGTTTATGTGGAAACCTCACTCCTAGATACAATAGACCATAACATCTTATGTGACTCCTCACAGTTGTCATCATCACAAAGTTCTTGGTGCACAAAGGTTGGTGTGACTCCAGTAACTGACTTTTTTAAATATGTTCGGACACAGGGGATAATACAACAGGTAACAAATGCAAGAATTATCAGTATTGAAAGATAGACAATGTCAACAATACCCTCTGCCAGTTGTTCATCCACCAAAACCATTTATCCCAATAGTCTGTGGTTCCAGAACTCTCTTCCAATTCTTGTGCCTAGTTGTTTAGTTCTTTAATGGCTAAAGTAATTTTACCGTTTGGACCCGTATTATCAGGTATGTAGGTGCAGCAGTTGCCAGTGTCGGGGAGCATTTTACACTCCCCCCTTTTTAGCAAGGATCATGTCTAGTGCCATTCCATTTTGGAAGGTCATGTGTGATGTGGCCTCCAATTGTTCTGCAACTCCTTGCAGAGCATCTCTTGTGTAATCCACAAACCTTTGTTGGTTATAATATATATAATTGATCCAAGCAACATTTTTATTTGCAGTTATGATAGGGAAAAGTGATTCAAATCCTGCTGCAACCTGATATCTAGCTTTAAACTCATCAGGCACCCCCCTTGGGACTCCAATAGAGTCTATGTACACATGGGGGTCAAAGCTACCATGTGTGGAGAGACCTTTCTTTTGTGTCTAGATGTTGTCAGTAGGGTGTGTGGTGAGGTATCAGCTTGGATGGGCACTATGTGCACTGGCATTATGACCTTTGCCAGGGTACACTCACCATACCAGATACCCTCTAGCCTTGATCTGAGCTTCATGTCCCCACATATCCAATATATGTCTCCCAATGTTTGTGTCTGCTCTGTAAACTGTGAAGCCAATACAATATATAATGCAGAACCCTTGCTTAAACCTCTTTAGGTTTCTCCCTTGAGGTGTACTCCTTGTATAGCATGTGTAATTACCTGGGTATATGGTTATACCTTCACCTGGATGTAGATTGTCAGTTATAATGGGATACCTGTTCTCCCATTGTTCACAATTTAGATCTTTTAGTCTGGGTAACTTTATAAAGACTTAAGAAACACTTTCCTTCCTTCATAGTTACCATAAGTGGAACAGTGCCTAGGTGAGGTCTGGCACTTGCACAAACATAACAATTATAGTCTTATTATGTGACTCTACGTTAATTTGTTAGGGTTTCTTCGTACGTAGGTTCACTGATATCAGTTGTTTGGGGTAATGCTTGAGTGTGTTGTACCTGCATTAGTCCTTCTGATATGAGTGGTGCATTTAGATCTCTGAGCATAAATTTACCAATCCGTCCTTTTGCTTCTCCTCTAACCCAGCCACCCATTATGTATGTACCTGCGTCTGTGGGTCTGGGGTTCTTGATAGTCAGAGTAAGTTGCATGTTAGCTCCAGTCTTGCCATTTGGCAAGCATTTGCCTGGATTTATTAGAGTCATACGTTCAAGTAAAGGGCTTCCACTCAAATCTGTTCTAGCTGAGGCACTCTGTGGTCTGTAGCCCCAAGCTGTCACAGTGTTCCATCCTACAGCTTCCCAATGACTACAATTTTTTTCCCAAGTCTGGTCTGTAACACATATGCATATAGATGTGCTGGGAGTGTCTTCGTACAAGTTACATTGTTGAGTCACGCTTAGCTGTTGGCAACATACAACATGACAATAATCAAAGGAGAATGTGATCATATGTGTTTTAGATGAATTGTACCAAAATGTAATACCATCTTTCTTCTCACTAATGAATGCAGAAGGTTCTACTTTAATTAAGAACAGACAGAAAAGGATATGTGTTATGATCATCATGATGTTGGCTGCTATGGGTCTGGTGCTGAAACTTTTTTGCAATGAGATGCGTGGATCCAAGTAGGCCGTCCTTCAAGTTTAACTGACGGTGCAGCAATTAGAAGAACTTGAAAGGGACCATCATATCTGGATTCCAGAGGGTTCTTTCTCACAAATCTCTTGACCAGGACCCAATCTCCAGGAAGTAGTTGATGAGTACCAGTGTCTACTTCCGGATCTGGAATAGAAGAAAACACTTGTGCATGTATTTTAGTCAGTGCTTGAGATAAAGCAATCACATAATCAACAAATACATCAGATCTAAATTTCAATTGCTGAGGATAATAACACCCTAATCTAGGAGCAGACCCAAATAGGATCTCGTGAGGGGACAGAGAAAACTTCCCTCCAGGGGTGTACCCCACACTTAACAGTGCTATAGGGAGACTTTCTGGCCATGAGATACCAGTTTCTTGTGCAATTTCAGCTACTGGTTTTAACTTCACCATAACTGGTGAAACCCTAAGGTGTCCAACTTTGTTACAATTAAAACACTTTCTTGTTCTTGTTGGCTCTGTCTCCTCCTGCTCAGAAGACACCATAATGTGTGTAGTCTTCTTATTACCTTGTGAGGACTCAAGCCCTTTTGCTATTAATAACAAAGTCTCTAATGGCAACACCTTGTATTCAGGACGAGATGTTAATAAATCTTTCCTGATGGATTCTCTTCAATCCCTCCACAAAGGCTGCTCCCAGCATCTGAGACTCGTGTCTGGAATTATATATTACCACTGACTATTTTATCCTGTGTAATATCTGACAAATTAATAGCCTGATCTGCTATTTTATCCGTAGCGCATGCTATTAATAACTCACAGAATTCTATATCAGCGATGCAGACTGGCATGCAGGAGTCAACTACAGGAGCAGAGACAAGCAGGGGGAGTCGCTCACAGAGAATCTAAAAATAACAGTATATAAGACAGAAATTGTCTCGGAGTAACTTTCCTAAAAACATCCTAAAGTAACGTTGCGTTTACTTTTTCTTTCGTATACTTCTTGTTCCATAGTAAAGCTTAATGAAACATTGAATGTCTCCTATATCTTCCTTTTAATAAGGATTAATATTGCCAAGGAGTAGTGGATACAGGGCACTGATTCCAGCAGAGGTAGTATAGTAGGTGCTGTTTACCTTTAAGATGGGGTATAGGGGCGTTTATCCAGTGGGTGTGGTGGGCATCGTCATCGTTTTAAAAGGGGTTGGTCATAAAGTTATAGTCAACTCCCACTTTTCTAAGTTGGGAGCCACGATAGGGCGGTGGTTGTGTTAAGAGTTTCATGGTTTTTGTTCCACAAACCACTATCTTGTAGCAACCTTAGGTTCCCACCCAGAACCAGCCACCATTCTTCTGCCTGCAACCTCCCTTCTTCTGTTTTCCCTCAATAATACAGACAGACATATATATTTTCACATAAGAACTACACACACACACCGAAACTTCAGACAAAATATTTCAAAAGAATACATAACCAATTCTCAGAGTCTGCGTCCATGTATATCTTGAACTATTTACTTTTTAAATCAATCTCCTCCCGGGACACACCTACTTTTACACAAACATTACTTCACGTACTGTAATCACCCTTAAGCAAATTTTAATAACAACATGAAAAAAACATGACAGTTATTTCACTTACTGTACCAACTCTTACACTTACTGTACAAACTCTTCACTTACTGTACAAACTCATACGACCTTAAGCATTGGCATAGAAAGAATTCTCTTAACTAAGATACGTCCTTAAAAGAGTTAACGAGATGGGAGGGGGAGGAATTTCTTTTCGCTGTGTGTTCTGACCTTGGCGTTATCAGCACCAGCAAAATCAGCTTTTCAGCTTAAACAAGTACAGGGAGAGAAATTCTAAGCTACATTTCTCATTAAAATATGCATCACAACCAGCAATAACAGACCACAGTAATATTTAAACAATTTCTGCAGAAAGTTTCTGACTCTTAAGATATTTTAGTCCAGGGTCTCACACCGTCGTGTGCTAAAATTGACGCCTTCAGGGCTAGTGAATCCGTCCCTGAAGTCTGCATCCCACATACATGCTTTTACACCTTAGTGTGTGATAGACGTCTCTCGGGGTTATCACGCTACCAAAGCACGAACATCATGACCCCCGAGAGATACTCGGCTATCCAACATGCTTAGAACCTCCTTAGGAAAGGTATGTCAAATGACACCGATCCCCAAAGTACGTATATGCATGTCTGTACGTACAGCTCTATCAGGTTTAATGTGCTACCAAGGCACTACCAATCTGTCCCCGGAGTCTGCTGCACACACACATGTATGTCCTGGACCACAATATCTAAGAAATCACAGTCACTCGACCCACACTCTCAACAGTCATACACAGGTAACAGATATCTATTATCACAGGTTCTATTTTAAAACGGACCTTGAGCAAGCTATGCCACCTGTGCTTTGGATGCCTTTCAATAGCCGAGTGTTAGGCAAAGATAGTGGCTTGCACGGTACTAATCATCGACCTTACCAGACATATTTCATGAAGGCTCCTTCTGCTGTTGAAAGCCACCACTTTGCTCCTTCTCGGCTATTGTCAGGTCACAACTCAAGGCCTCACGTATAGGCGCCAACTGATTTGGATCAGACCACAACAGTCTGAGTTAGATATCTGTTCCTTTCCTACTTAGTGTTGGATGTGCACAACCCAGAGAAATAAGACATAGACACAGTGTTTCTGTATAATAATTCTCAAAGCGCTCTATTCCAAAATGGCAGTGTACAAGTTTATATATAAAAACGTTATCTGATCAAAAGTCACATGATTCCTTTGTCTAGAAATTAATAGCTTTATTGATTGGTTCAAAAAGGCTGCAGTCTGTTAGTGTCATAGTGGTCAGTTGAGGGAGGATCAGTTTATTGGTCTAGAAGGCAGGCAGTGCCTGTATCCTTATTTGGTCACGGATGTTTGCATCATCAGGCCACTCCCAGTTGTAGTTCTGTAGCCATCTTGTTATGACTGGATGTAGTCCATCCTCCATCTTAGGTAACCTCCGACATTACTTATTGTTAGTAATCTTCTTCTCATTTATACATACATAAGTGAGTAAGGAATAAAAAGAATATGTCAGGCAAACATAATAACATAAAAAATACATTTTCCTAATTTCCATCCATAACAAGGGGAAATTGAGAGGCGGCGTAAGACAGGGGAAAGGGAGAGGGGGTAAGTGAGGGCAAATGGAGAGGGAGAGAAGGAGACACAGGGGAGGCACTGGAGGGAAAGAGACACGGGGAGGGAGAGGGGGGAAGATACACAGGGGAGGGGGAGAGAGACATAGGGGTATGGTGGGGAGAGAGCAGCAGGAGCAGGGTGACTTGAGTATAAGCTAGGGGGGCTTTTTCAGCCTTAAAAAAAGGGTTGAAAATCTTGGCTTATACTCGAGTATATACAGTAAATGAAATCCCCAAAAAGCTAACAATGTGTTTATGAATTTATGAAGCATTTAAAATCTATTTTCCTATAACATATTATAATATAGACCAAATAAATGCATGTAATGAATTATACTGTAGCTCATGCAGATGTAGCAGTCTGTTAATAAACGTGCACTGCGTTCCAATTCTGTGTCAGTGTGATATTGACAGACACCTGTAAATTGTAAAATTATATTTCAGTAATTACTATTTGTTATACTATTCAAACATATACAGCTTACAATGTCTTCAATGATGTCAGTGTGAAATTTCTTAATCTAGGCTAAGTTAATATTGTTTTTAAAATTAATCAAGGAATACAATAATCAATAATAATAGTTTAGCTATTATGTTGAAATGTATTTGTTAAATCTCATAAAGATGTAACGGACAATGTTTAAAATTACGTGACCATGAAATATAATATAATATAATATTAATATTATATTAATCATAATTTTTTTTAATAAACTAATTAATAAATGAATACATAATACAACTTTACCTATTATCTGTACATGTAGTTGGTTGAAATTATCAAGAGGTAACAGTCTCTTAATACATTTTGTCCCCAGAAAATGTGCTGTCACACAGTTTAGCATGTGAAGAGAAATAGAGAAAATTCTGGAAAGTCTCCAGTATTTATAGAGTGCTAGCGCGAGGACAAACTTGCACATGCTCAATTTACCATTTTCCCACCATTTTGCATTTAAAATTCTCTTTTTTTGTGAGTTACGGGCTTCTTTACTACAAAATGGCGGATATTGTCTATGTTCTGCGTGTATTGCATAACAGTTACTGCCTTCGTGCTTGTTTTTACGGCCTTCGCCCTTGTTTTCATGGAGTTAAGTTTTTTCATCTGCCATTTTTGTAGTGGCTGTAAAACGACAAATATACCTCAAATTAACTTGCAACCTCACTCACAGTCTCCCTGACTCTCCCTCTGTAGTGTGTGAGTGTGTAAGAATTTGAGGCATATCTCGGCTTTTTTGTTGGTATTTCCATTTGCCTGTTTCGGCCATGAAATTAGAAATTTTCCGGTATGCCGCAAAAGTGTCCCTTGCTTTGCAAGGTCCGCAGTTGCAACTACGTGCTTCGGAGGCAAGTACTATGGTCCTTCGGCGCTCACTGCAGCCTAAGTCCTGCGGGCCTCACAGTCGCGTGCCTCAACTGGTCGCCTCGCTTAACATTGTGTGACAAGCACTGCAAACGTGACCTGCGGCCTTTGTCCACAACTATATATGTGATCCTACTTCCTCGATATCTGGAATCTGCTTTAGATCTCCAGCTTTCAAAATCCATAATGGAACAAGACAGGGGTGTCACCTCCCTCCATTCCTGTTCTCCTTCATGATTTAACCTTTAGCGTAAACAATTCAAAAATCTTTGCAGATAAGAGGAATCGGAATAATGGAGATGGAGCACAAAATTGCCCTTTTTGCAGATGACATAATCCTTACCATTACAAACCCTAAGGAATCACTTAAGCATCTGCAGGAGGTGCTCGATATTTTTGGTTTGATTTCCAATTATAAATTAAACATACAAAAATTGTTAGCAATTAACATGTCTGTAAATGAGAACAAAGAACTAGAACAAGAATACCCTTTTAAATGGCAATCAAATGGTTTCTCTCATTTGGGTACAATTTAAAAATGAAATGAAGACTATTCCCTTACATCTTAAACTATTTTCAAAATATAAGGATCCTATTGCAAGTTGGAAGGACAAACAATTATCATTTTCTGGTAGGATTGCTTTAACTAAAAGGACCTTACTGCCTATGTTTAATTAAGTCATTCGTTATATTCCAATAGCAGTTCCATCATATTGGATCCAAAGATTTCAAATATTGATAGACAGGTTTATCCATAAACATATTACTTAAAGTCAATCATGGCTAGGACGTTTGTAAAGGGGGGTATAGCTTACCCAATAATTAAAACATTATGATGCTATAATAATTTCACACATAGTAAAATGGTTTGAACTAGACAATAAATATGCGTGGTCGCAGATTGAAAATAAAATGGTTCTGAAATGAAATCTAATATCATTGATTTTTAAGGAAGAATCATAATAGTGAAAACATTGTAGGGGGGAGCATCAATAGTTAATTTTTCCCCAAAAACAAAAGATGCTTAATGAAAAATTGCAATTAAGTCCTTAACCAAGTCCTATAATTCCATTAGACACTTTAGCTAAAAGCTATAAAACCCCTTTCTGTAAAGAGTAGTCTGAACACCAAGGGCTTCATTCAATTGTGATTTGACCAATTTAATATGGCTCTATATAAGCACATATTCTTTTTTTTTTTTTTAGAGAAGTTTGTAGTTAGTAAGGACCTTGCTTTTAGATAGAAGTTCACTAACTACAAACTTCTGTAAAAAAAATAAAAAATAAAATAATGCTATGTGCTTATATAGAGGCCTATTCAATTGGCCAAATTGCAATTGAATGAGGCCCCAAGTATTTAACCTAGAGAATATACTGCGTGGGGCTAAATTTGAGTTTGGTTTACCGAACCAAGGCTGGATGGCCTATAATAACTTCATGTTAGCTTTGTCAGTATTGACTTAACTGTTACAAAGAAATGTTCTAACTCCAATTGAAAAAAAAATATTTAAAGAAAAGTAAAAGCCCACTTTATTTCCAAGTGCTTTCATGCAGTTAGATATTCAGCAGAAGAGGGGAAATCTGGGGGCATGAGGGACTGGGAGAGGGACTTCAGTATTATTGTTCCAATTGAGAAATGGAACAGAGCACTTAGAAAAAAAAAAAGTTTATAAATATAGGGCCTCCCAAAAAAGGGAGAACATTTATAAAACCATTAACAGATGGTATTTGACCCCAAAAAGATTTTCCCATTCTAATAGACAAATTTTGTTGGAGAAAATGTGGCTCCATATGTGGTGGGATTGTCCCCACATAAGACCACCATTGCTGGAATGTTTTTGAGCAAATTTCATTAATGTCCAATTCAAACATAAGGGTTTCATTTAAATGTGGCATTTTACAAATCTTGAAACTCAGGCTTTTATCACCCAGATTTTCATAGTTGTCAAATCGATAATAGTCTCTAAATAGAAACAAGTGGGGTGAAGTTATGGCCATATTTAATAGGGGAAAAAAAAATCCATACAAAAACGGAAAAATTTGGGATGACCCAAAAAATATAAAGCTACTATCTAGCATGAAGAGTTTCTTTATTTAAAAAAAAAAAAAATGGAATGGCATTTTTTCACATTACTCAGTCATATCAACCTTATGTTACACCTACATTTGCCATTCGTTAGACAGACTAAAGGACCCCCTTGCAGTCTAATTTAAGCAAATTAAGATACAGCACGCAATCATCCTTTTTTTCTACTTGGTCTTAGGTCAGTTTAGTGACTTTAGTGCGCAGCATTAATATGCTTCTTCCTTTTATAAAAATGTACACAAGTATTTTAAGCTAGCAGTAAAAGCTGTTTTTAATTCAAATATAAATGTTAAAAGAGTTTCAGTTTACAATATAGAATTATAGGAATATTAAATACACATACATATTTAAGACAATTACAGTCTCCTTTATAGTTTAAAACTCCTGGGATTCAACATCTTTGGGTTCTTGTGAGGAGGAGCCTTTCGCGGTTTTCTTTGGTAGAAGCGGTGCCTGGATATTTGGCAAGACCCCTCCATCAGCAATAGTGACCCCATGAAACAGCTTGGCCAGTTCCTCATCATTCCTCACTGCCAACTGGATGTGTCTGGGCATGATCCTGGATTTCTTATTGTCTCTGGCAGCATTTCCTGCCAGCTCCAGGACCTCAGCACACAGGTATTCCAGAGTGGCTGCTAGGTAGATCCCAGCTCCAGATCCGATCCTCTCCGCATAGTTCCCCTTCTTCAGGAATCTGTGGATACGGCCAACTGGGAACTGCAATCCAGCCTTGGAGGATTTGGTGGTCTTGTTAGCTGCAGATTTCTGGACCTTCTTACCACGACCAGACATTCTTGTGGGAGAGAAGAGAAAAATAAAAATATATAAAGTTGCTAAGTTTACACATTGCGGTGTATAACATTTTACACTACATACAAATATCATTCAGATAGCTAAACATGATTGGGTCACACACTAGAAAAGATTCAGAATCCAGTCATCCAGTAGAAGCCAGTGTTTAAACCCTTCCCTTGTAGTAATTATTTTAGGCACACTAATAAGAAGAGTTCTGCAGAAGAGAAAATAAAAGTAAGCAAAGCTCTTGCAGCAGGGACTGAGATTCCGATTATGCTGCAGCCACTATCTCCATAACAAAGTCATAATAATTTATTTCAGGACATCAGTTTTGCGGCAAACCTTCATTTTCAGAGTCTATGTTTAAGTTTACAGATCTTTTATGTTATGAAGCCACACACACACACACACACACACACACACACACACTGAACACTGCAGTTGATTAAAGATAGTGCAGGCAAAGAACTATTCCCCCTCTGACATAGCGGCCATCTCTATGGCCAGCACAGACACTCGAATGCACCTCTCATTGCCTGTTGTCAGTGCGCCGTATGCGCCACATCAGAAGAGATCTACCAGGAGCTATGTTTTAATTAGGCATTGATCATTAATAAGGTTTTTCAGTCAATTTATATTCACTCAAGAATTAGCTTGTAAACCTTTACTATAGCTGCTTGTCGATATGCTTCATGACGTTATGAAGGGATAGGAGCAGTTGACCAGAGTCAGAAACAGGTTTGTATCCTTGCCAAGTACATCAGGTTTACAAACCTCCAACTAGCTGCTCCTAAACATAGGATGATGAATGAGGATTATTCAACTTCATGCTTCTAGAAGAAGCATTAGGTGTGTGGTGATCTTACCCAGTTATTAAATAACCTCTAGTTGCTTCTTTCTCCCCCTGCCCTCTCCACAGGTTAAAAACCCCCTCCTATATCATCCAGCTCTCAGGAAGTTATTTAAACACAAAGTAAACTTATTTTGAAGAATTCAGGGTTTGTCCATAGCATTCACAGCTGCTAATTGTTTGGGTCATTTTTGACAAGTAAAGTGCCTTTATTCTTGAATTACAGTGGGCTCTTAAATATAAAACTCAATGTGGCAAATACTTTTGTTTTTAAAGGGTACAATTGCCTAGAAAAGCAATACCTTGCTTAAGAATATAAAAAGCTCCCAAACCACTGCCAGTTTATGATGGAGTGGAGCATGAATAAGAGAACTGACAGGTTATTAAAACCATTTATTTATTTTTTTAGCACAAAGCAGTTTAAAAAATACAGCAGTAATATATATATATATATTTTTTTTTTTTGTTTTCCCCAGCATGCAGATATCAAAGTGAAAATACATTTATAGTTATCAACCAGAACACATTTGTGAAAATTCAAAAATATGACTTGCTCTTTCTGGGAACTTCTAAACAAATGAAACATTACCAAAGCCCACCATAAAAAAAAAAAAACCTCTGCTATACTTACTTTGTGTTTATCCAGCCTCAGCCCCTACCAAACAGTATTACTCACTCACAGGCTCCTATCCCTATATACTTTGGTAATTGCACCTGATATTTCTAACACATGCTTGACTAACTGAATCTAATTAGTGGATCAAACAAACACTTGTCTAATTCTGTAAATTAGCAGTAAGACTGTAAAGCATGTGCAATAAAAAGTTAAAGGATCAAGAAATCCTAAATGTATAACATTTGTTTTTAGCAAACTAGAATGGGAAAATAAGTTTGGTCCTTTCCCTCTTCACCATTGCAAAATCTGACAGCTGCAGTTCTTCTGCGGGCCGACAGATGGCGCTGCCGATTTTAGCACATAAGGCGCACCGACAGAAGAGGCTTTGAGTTATGAGAGGCGCGCCTGAGGCCCTGGAGGGCCCAGTGCCCGCACCGAATATAGCGATGGCCTCGATGTCGATTCAGCGCCGTCGAGTTGCGCCACGATGGAGGGGAAAATAGTTCTTTGCCTTCCCTGGAACTTGATGGTGCCCAAAAGCTCACAGCACCCTCTGGCGGATGGCACTTGTAACTGCAGCTGTCAGTGCTGCAGAAGAAATGTGCAGGCACAGAGGGATAGATCCATACGTTTAAGGAAGTTAAACAAACATATAAAAAAAAACATGAATAGGATCTATCCTGTTATGGTGTTGGTACAGGTCTGGCGCTGCAGTGCGGCCTCCAACCGCTAGATGGCGCTGCCGATATGTGAGATAAGTTCTAAGCTTATAATGTTAGCCTAACTCTTGAACTAACCCTCACCCTAACCCCAACCCTAACCCTAACAGTTTACCTAAGCCTTGACTCTATGATATGACTCTATCAATTGTCTTTGCCTTATGTATAGTGCTACGGAATATGTTGGCTCATTACAGACAATTGATAATAACAATGACATCGGAAAATCTGCTGCACCATCTATCGGATGCTCACCGCCACTGCTGCTGCCTTGTGCTGTACCAGCATAACAGGATAGGACCCACTAATGTTACATATAATAGTTGTCAAACTGCAAGACGTCATCACGATTTGCGAGGTGCGTACGACTTAGGCGTTGAACGGCATGGAAAATATATGACGTTACACTAAACATGAAAAAAGAAGAAATTCATTGTGTTTCAGCAGACTTAGACAGACAAATGAATTGAAACCAGTGTAGGAGGTGTCTCATTTAGGCTCCCAGTAACAAATACATCAGGTTCCCTGGTGGTCCAGTGGTTAGGATTTAGTGCTTTTACCACTGTGACCCGGGTTCGATTCTAGTCAGGGTACAAAGAGGTCACACCACCCTGAAGCCATGCAGGGTTGGGCCTGGTCAGTACTTGGATGGGAGACCACCTAGGAATACCATGTGCTGTGACCTGCTGGAGAAGGAACTGGCAACCCACTTCAGTACATCTGCCATGAATACCAAGAGGATCAGCATAGTGTGTTACGGTCCATGAGGTCACGGGGAGCCAGAACCACACCAACAAGACATACATCTGTGCTTGCATAGCTAGTATTATATTCAAAAGCATACTAATGTAATAAATAAAACAATTTGGAACTATCCCATAAATTCACCAGCACTGACGGTTGCAGAGCCAGCAAGTAGCCGCTAGGTGGGGCTTTCCGGTTTCAGGGAAGGCCCTAATTATAACCTCCTCAGACGTGGCGTAACTAAACGGCGCTGAATCGACAGTGAGGCCATCGCTATGTTTGGCTCTGGCACTCGGCTCTTGAGGGCCTCTCATAGCTCAAGGCCTCTATTGTCGGCGTGCCTTATATGCATTGTGCAGCACTAGTGGTAAAATCGGCAGCGCCATCTAGCGGTTGGTGGGCGGCACTGCTGCTGCCACTGCTGGTGAATCTTTGGCGAATGTGTAGAGGGAAAGGACCAACAATCCTTGAAAGAGAAGGAGAAAAAAAACTCCCTATCATTTGTATACTAGTCTCTACCACTTCTGCTAGGAGGTGATTAAACTGATAGTGACCACTAATACAAGAGCAGTCTCAAATTATTCAGATAAATTATATTTTCTCAGTATGGACAGCCTATTTTCATAGATTTCAGAATGCTATAGCCAAGTATGATATAATTTCTTGATCTCAGCTTTATTAGCCACGAATTGAAGCTGTATACTGAGTTATGGAAAAAAAAACTATTTTATTCTGTCCTAATATTGATATTTCTTAAAGTGATACAGCCGAGGTTCCAAATATGGCATCAGAGAGAAAAGGAGAGAAGAGAAAAGGAGAGAAACAGAGCAAAGACAGGAAGGAGTGAAAGAAGGGAGAGGGGAGTGGAAAGGAAAGAGAGAGAGAGAGAGAGAGAGAGAGAGAGAAGGAGAGCAAAGACAGAAAGGGAGAGAGAAAAGGAGAGAAGAGTGAAGGAGAGCAAAGACAGAAAGGGAGAGAGAAAAGGAGAGAAGTGAGAAAAAGAGAGAAACAGAGCAAAGACAGGAAGGAGTGAAAGAAGGGAGAGGAGAGTGGAAAGGAGAGAGAGAGAAGGAGAGCAAAGACAGAAAGGGAGAGAGAGAAAAGGAGAGCAAATACAGAAAGGGAGAGAGAGAAAAGGAGAGAAGTGAGAAAAGGAGAGAAACAGCAAAGGCAGGAAGGAGAGAAAGAAGGGAGAGGAGAGTGGAAAGGAGAGAGAGAGAAGGAGAGCAAATACGGAAAGGGAAAGAGAGAGAAGGGAGAAGAAAGGAGAGCAAAGACAGAAAGGAGAGAGAGAAGGGAGCATAATTAATCTTTAAAAAATAGTCATACTGCAAGTGTTTAATTAGAAAAAAACAAAATTTGATGGGGGACCCTCGTGGGATCCATGATATAATGGTAGGAATTGTGAGTGTAAGATGGTGTTTATATGTCTGGAGAGCTGTGGTTCCATCCTTTGATGCAAGGAGTCTGCTTCAGGCCAGTCAGAGGGACGGGGTGTGGTATCGATTTCAATATTATCCAGGGATCAAACAATAGTTACTTTTTCAAGAACTACTTGTGTGTATTATAATTAGTTACAAGTTGATTACTTGTATATCTTGTTTATATATATGTATATATATATATATTTGTTATCACATATATAGTTGTCGTAATTGCAAGTGTTGGTCACGCAATGTCAAAAATTACAAGCTTGACAAGCTCACAAGACTTTCACAAAGGCTGGCAATAAGCACCAAAGGCGCTCATTGTCAGGCACAGGATTTGCAACAAAGGTCTTTGGCGCTCATGTCGAGGCCCGTGATGACACAAAGACCGTAGGCATTTGGCACTCATCACGAGGCCTGAACGACTTAGAAAAAGGGTCGCAATGAGCGCATTTGGCACTCATTGCGAGGCCCCCGATGAACTGAAAAAGGCATGACTTTAAAAAAAGTACAGATTTAATGGCCACCGTTTGTTTCAACCCCGTAACTCGGAAGCCGTCGGAAGACCGCCAAAGGATGCAATCAATTTAAAAATTAATTTACAACATCACACACAGCACAGGGGGAGAGGCAGGGATTCTGTAAGTGAGGTTGCAAGCTAATCTGATGTTTAATTGGCATTTTTTTTTAATCTGAAATCTGCTAAGCACTGAACAAAATGGCAGCCGTAAACCTGTAATTTTTATGAAAAAGGCTCACAATGAGGCTGAAGCTCATTGCGAGGCAGGCAATACTTTGAAAGGAGAGGGTGGGAAAGAGACACAGGGGAGAGAAATAAGGGGAAAAAAATCACAGAGCAGGGAGAGGGGGCAAAGTGACAGCGGGAGGGAGAGAGGGGGAAAGAGACACATTGAAGGGAGAGGGGGGAAACAGGCACAGGGGTCAGAGAGTGGGGAGAGGATCGCAAAGGCGCTCAGTGCAAGGGCCAAAAGTTACGGGTTGGATGACGCCTGTATTGAGGCCTGTAAAGTAGACGTGGGAGAAGCTCACAATGAGTGCCGAAGGTGCTCATCACGAGGCCAGCAAGTTAGAGGGGGGAGAGCCTCGCATGGTATGGCAAACAGCATTGGCAAGTCTCTAGTATACATATAAAAGCCAGTAACGCTGATGTCGTAGCCCAGCCCCCATCAGACGGGGCAGCAGAGTGAGAGTGGAAAGGAGAGAAAAAAGAGAGCAAAGACAGAAAAGGAGAGATAGAACGGAAGGGAGCAACAAAAGGAGAGGGGAGAAGAGAGAGCAAAGGTAGAAATGAGAGAGAACAGTGAGAAGAGAGAAAAGGAGAGTGAAGACAAGCAAATACATAAAGGAGATAGAGAAGGGTAAGGATAGAGAGAAGAAGAGTGGAGAAGAGATAGATGAGGGAAGGAGAGAGAGAAAAGGAGAGCAAAAACAGAAAGGACAGTGAAGAAGAGAGTTGTGGGTAAAGGAGAAATAGAGAAGGATGAGCAAAGCAAAGACAGAAAACAAGAGAAATAATGGAGAGGGAAAAGGAGAGAGAATGAGTGCAAAGACATATAGGAGAGAGAGAAGGCAGGGGTGAGAAGAAATGAAAGAGAGAAGGAGAGCAAATACAGAAAGGAGAGAGCGAAGGGAGAGGAGAGAGGAAGTGAGAGAAAGAATGAGTGCAGACAGAAAGGAGATCGAGAAGGGAGAAGAGAGTAAAGGAAAGAGGAGGAGGGCAATGTCAGAAAGGAGAGAGGGAGAGAGAAGGGGAGGAGAGGGGAAAGAAGAGAGAGAATAGAGCAAAGACAGAATTATGGGACAGGAAAATGAGAAGAAAAGAAACTAGAGTGATAGTGGAAAAGAGGGAAAAGTGGATGGGAGAGAATATAGAGTAAAGGAGAGGGGGAGAGAGATAAGGGAGAGAAAGAGAGAATAAAGAATAAGAAAAAGAGGAAGATAAAAAAATTAGAAAATAAAAATAAGAAAATAAAGATTGTATTGAATTATCTTTTCACAATCCAATTAATGTTCTATTATCTAAAATTATTTCAATTTTGCATCTAACTTGCGAATTGTTGTGGAAAATAATAAAAATATCCTTACATTTTTAGCGTATATATATGAAATTAGCACTCTTTCAAGTTAGTGTGATATTTGACTGGGATATAAGCATTAAACCAGCATTTTCCATTTTTATAAGACATAAGTTATGTTATGTTATGTTAAGTCTACATGATCCCTGACTTGGCACTTTCAGTTAAGAGACAGTACACAGCTCTCAGTCATAATACATGTGAGCACAAGTGTATCATATAAACTAGATATACTCACAGATTTTACCCAAGTATGTGTTATATTCTTATTGGATATCATATGTAAATAAAATGTTATTGGCTGTTAGTGGGTAGTACTATGTTGCTGGATGGGAGAAAGATGGATTATTACATTGTCTTATGTAAACAAGTATAAAAGCTTTGTCTGGATATATTTCTGGCAGTTCAGTTCAGTTAGAAGGTCAGCAGCAGCCATTTTTTGGGTGTTTTGCTACTGATCCACACTTTTTCTAAATACATTCTAATAATGCGAAAATTACCAGAGGACTTTATTTTTTTGTTTTGTTATAATGTCTGGTTTTGGAGTATGCGTGTATGGTTATTTTCCTGATCATTTTGTGCCCAACTAAGGGGTTGCGCCTATATGTTGATAGAACTTCGGAGTTCGTGGAGGAGCGCTTAACAGTTAATCATAATCATGGCAATAAAAACAGGCTTGCAGAGCCTATTAATAATGGATCCTTGGGTAGCATTGCTGCCGTGCTATCTTCCATGAAGCTTGGAGTTTGCAAGGAGTTATGCACATGAGCCGCAGAAACAATTACCACCCAAACTTACTTTCTGCTCCGAAACATATTATGAGTTGTGTACCTAACCTAGAATGCTAATTAGGGATATTTAAGTAGAGTAGTGTTGCTAATCCCCCTCCCCTTGCTTCTGCAGAGATGTGTGTCCTAACCTTGCATTTGGCAACATGCCCAGGGTTAGTGGAAGTAAAAAAAATGGTGTTTTAAGCTAGGATTAATTGTTAATGAGAGTTGAAATTTAGTCTTCGACAAAGCTTTAAGATGGCGTTTGAAGTTGTTTGAATTGGTACATTGCCAAAAGTTACGGACAGAGATGAGATGGTGTTTTTAGTATTTTAAATAATGTTTGTGAGAGGATCTCAGATTAAAAGAATATGTTACTTTGAAATATTTGTGAGTAGAAATGGAATTTGGGAAGAAGTAGAAAGTCTTTTGTGTGTAAAATAGCTGTAACAGCCACTCCCTCCCCTCTTTTCCCGAGAAGCTTTCCACCCCTATCATATTTAAAGCTACAGAGTGTAAAGTAAAAAAATGTTTTGTGAAGATAAATAATGTATAATAATGAGTTATTCATGTAGATCAATAGCTAGTGCATATATAATTGTATACCTGTCCACCTAATAAGACATATTGTGTTGTTATTTACTGCTAGTAGTGAACGTGTGATCTTCTTTGAAGTAGTATTAGATGCTTTGCACCTTCTTTACCAGCATTAGCATAAAACCCTATTGCAATTGTAATAATGATTTATATGGAAATATTGATGAGATAAAGGATTTAATGAGTGAGCTAAACAGTTATTTCAGTGAAATTATACTTGATTATCGAAAATACGGTGGATTTATTGCCATAGAGTGTCATATGTAATTTGATAAATTGGTTTTAGGACATATATCTTTTTTTTATTTTAATTTTTTTTAATACAATTATGTTTAGGATTAGGCAGAGTTGAATATATCTATACTAGCAACTTGCCCGTCAAAAATGATGGGGCAATACAATTTTAAACCATGGGAATGCTGTTTGCCACACAATTACATAGTTACATAGTTACATAGTAATTAAGGTTGAAAAAAAGCCTTTCAGTCCATCAAGTTCAACCTTTAAAGATCTCCTGCGGATTAAATATTAATTAATTAGTTGTTGTTTTGTTTTTTTATTATTAATTAATCCAGAGGAAGGCAAACAGAAAAAACCCAAGTGAGACCTAGCCAATCGTCTCAAAGGGGAAATTTTTTTTTATTCCTTCCTGACCCCAGAAACTGGCGATCAGATTTCTTCCTGGATCAATACTGTCTCTCTAATTATCCATGATAACCCTGAATTCCCTTCTTAATTAGAAATCAATCCAGTCCCCTTTTAAAGTTATCTATCGAATCCGCTGTCACCACCTCCTCTGGTAGAGAATTCCAAAGATTAGCCACCCTTACTGTGAAGAAACCTTTTAGTTCTTTAAGGTGGAACCTTTTTACTTCTAACCTCAAGGGATGTCTTCTTGTCAGTTGAAAACCTCTTGGCACAAAAAGCTCCCTTGACAAATCTTTATACTGATCCTAGATGTATTTATAGAAGGTAACCATATCTCCTCTTAGACGCCTTTTTTCTAGAGAAAATACGTTTAATTTGGTTAGTCATTCTTCATAACTTAGCCCCTCCATTTCCCTTATTAGTTTTGTTGCCCTCGTCTGTACCTTTTCCAGCTCTAAAATGTCCTTTTTATGAAGTGGTGCCCAAAATTGTACTCCATATTCCAAATGAGGGCATACTAGAGATTTGTATAGTGGCAGAATTATATTTGCTTCCCTTGCTTCTATACCCTTCTTAATACATGATAATATTTTATTCGGCTTTGCAGATGCTGCTTGGCTTTGAGCACTGTTACCTAGGTGGTTGTCCTCAAGCACTCCCAAATCCCTTTCAATATCTGATACACCTAGATTTGCTCCATTAGGATTATAAATTGCATGGCTATTTTTCCTTCCCAGATGCATAACTTTACATTTATTCGTATTAAATCTCATTTAGATGCCCATTCCTCAATTTTATGTAAACCCCTTTTGAGGGAAAGCACATCATTATCTGATTTAATTACCTTGAACAACTTCGTGTCATCAGCAGAAATGGAGATACCACACTCCAATCCCACCTCTAAGTCATTAATAAATATGTTAAAAAGGAGAGGACCTAATACTGAACCCTGAGGAACCCCACTTACCACATTAGTCCAATCAGAGTATGTTCCATTTACAACAACCCTTTGCATCCTGTCTTTTAGCCAGCTCTCAATCCATGAGCAAATATTTACTGCAATTTCTGTATCTCTTAGTTTGCACAATAGTCTCCCATGTGACACTGTATCAAAAGCCTTTGCAAGATCCAAAAAGACTACATCCACTGAGTTGCCTTGATCCAGGTTCCTACTAACCTCCTCATAGAAACTAATTAGATTTGTTTGACATTACCTATCCTTCATAAATCCATGTTGACTCCTACTTATAATCCTGTTCAAATAGACATATTCTTGTATATTATCCCTTATTAACCCTTCTAAAAGCTTCCCCACTACAGAAGTGAGGCTCGCCGGTCTATAATTCCCCGGATTTGCTCTTGCTCCCTTTTTAAATATAGGTATCACATCTGCTTTTCTCCAGGCATCTGGTAGAGACCCTGTATTGAGTGAATCTTGAAAAATTAAATATAATAGTTTGGCTATTACAGAACCCAGTTCCCTCAGTACCCTTGGATGTATTCCATCAGCACCTGGGGCTTTGTTAACATTTATTTTTTCCAATCTCTTTTGGATTTCTTAACGTGTTAACCAGTTATTTGGTGAAGATAGTGTAGCCCCATTGTGTTGCAGTGTCCCAACCAATGGTACCTCCCTTGTGTATACAGAAGAAAATAACCTATTTAGCTCTTCTGCCTTTTCCTGGTCACCTATTTTCAGACGGCCTGTGTCACATTGTAATGATCCTATAGCTTCATTCCTCACCTTCTTCCCATTAATATACTTAAAAAATATTTTAGGGTTAGTCTTACTCTCTTTTGCAATTCATTTTTCATATTCTATTTTAGCCAGTCTAATTATGCTTTTGCAATCCTTGTTGATTTCCTTGTACTCCCGTAAAGCAGTGTCTGTCCCCTCTTGTTTGTATAATTGAAATGCATGTTTTTTACTCCGTATCTTGATCTTTAAATCATTGTTAAGCCACATTGGATGAGATTTACTCCTTTTACTTTGATTCCCACATGGCATATGACGATGTGTATGTATATTTAGTAAGGATTTAAATGATGTCCATTTATGTTCAGTGTTATTACCTATCAGTTCTCTGTCCCAGCCTATACTTTGTATTGCTGCCCTTTTAATATTAAGAGGTTTTGTTGGCCCCTTAAAATTTTGTTTTTTTAATTCAATCTCAATTGAGACTGTGTTGTGATCACTGTTTCCCAAAGTTTGCCCTATTTTAACATTTGATACTCTATCAATATTATTTGTGATGACTAAATCTAAGATAGCTTCATTTCTAGTAGGCTCTTGTATAACCTGGGCCAGATAATGATCCCTGAGTGTACTCAAGAACTTGCTCCCCTTAGCGGAACTGCTGGTCTCATTTATCCAGTTTATTTCAGGGTACCGTATATACTTGAGTATAAGCCGAGTTTTTCAGCCCTTTTTTAAGGCTAAAAAGGGCACCCTCGGCTTATACTCGAGTCACTCCGCCTCGTGTCTCTCTAACCCCCCTGTGTCTCTCTACCCCCTGTGTCTCTCTACCCCCCGTGTCTCTCTACCCCCCAGTGTCCCTCTAACCCCCTTGTGTCTCTCTAACTCCCGTGTCTCTCCAACCCCCCCGTGTCTCTTTCAATCCCCCCTCCTCATCCTCAACCCCCCTCCTCACTTTCTCCCCTCTAAATACTTCACCTTCACTTACCTGCTCCTTCCGTCTTGACCCCGGGGGGCATGTGACGTCACATGCGCGCCTCGTCATTAGCATATACCGGGTGTCGGCACCCGGTATATGCTAATGGCGTGACGTCACATGCGCGCCGCGTCATTAGCATATACCGGGTGCCGTCAGGAAGGAGCAGAGGCCGGAGAAGAAGCAGGTAAGTAAGGGGAAAGGTAGATGGGGATGTATTTAGGGGTGTTTAGAATGAGGAGGGGGGTTGAGGATGAGGAGGGGGTTGATGAAGAGGGGGGAGGTTGAGGTTGAGAAGGGGGTTGAGGTTGAGGGGGGGTGAGGAGGGGGTTGATGAGGAGGATGGAGGTTGAGGTTGAGGAGGGGGTTTGAGGTTGAAGGGGGTGAGGAGGGGGTTGAGGTTGAGGGGGGGTTGAGGATGAGGATGGGGGGGTTGAGGATGAGGATGGGGGGGTTGATGAGTGAGGTTGAGGGGTTTGAGGAGGGGGTTGAGGAGGGGGGTTGAGAATGGGGGTTGAGGATGAGGAGGGAGGTTGAGGTTATGGAGGGGGTTGAGGGTGTGGAGGGGGTTGAGGATGGGGGGTTGAGGAGGGGTTGAGGAGGAGGGGGTTGAGGAGAAAGGTTGAGGATGAGGAGGGAGGTTGAAGATGAGGAGTGGGGTTGAGGAGGGAGGTTGAGAATGAGGAGGGGGTTGAGGAGGGTGATAAGGGAGGGGGGAAGAGACACAGGGAAGGGAGAGGGGAGAAGAGACAAGGGAGAGAGAGGGGGACACAGAGGGCACAAGAGGGACACAGGGGGCAGCACATTTCCCACCCTCGGCTTATACTCGAGTCACTCATTTTACCCAGTATTTTGTGGTAAAATAGGTGCCTCGGCTTATACTCGGGTCGAGGACCTTCGGTGCTCATTGCGAGCCTCTCCCCTCATGTACTTCAAGCATAGTGTCAAATATAAAAGATTTTTAGTACAGTGAATTAAAAAATTAATATGGATTAATAATTTAATATACTTTACCTATTTTTATGTAATATGCAGCAATCAATATCCTGAAGAACTAACAATCACTTTGGATTATCCTGCTTCAGACAAACCATTTGTTTAGGCGGGTAAAGAATTGTAATGTTATTATTTGCAAGTTAGTGTTGTAAAATGGGGCTTTTTTTGATGTGTTACTTGGTTCGCAAGCATTTTCCGTCCATTGTAATGGTATATTTTGTATCTCCTACGTTCCTGGCTAACTCGTATGTGCCTGGCGGTGATTTGCACGCCTCTGTCTCCTTTATCCTAGTTTTCATTTTTTTTGTCCTCCATTTTTTTTTTCACTTAGCCAATTCTCGTGTACTGAAACTCTGCAATTTTGGATTAAATTTGCGTGCAACCTCACTCCCAGGTATCCTGGTGTTCCCCCCGTGCTGGGTGTGAGTGTGTTTTTATTTTATTTTATTTTTATGTCTTGTTTTTTGATTTCCGCGGTTCATCCATTAAATTAGTATTTTTGCAAGGCCGTTTTTCTTTTGCCCTTGAGAATCCGAGGTCATTCCTGGCTAACTCGTATGTGCCTGGCCGTGATTTCTGCGATTATGCGCCATTTATTTTCTCGCTTAGCCGATTTTACAGTGCCGAAACTTTGCAAATTGGGCCTAAATTTGCGTATAACCTCACGGCGTTTTTTTTTATTTTTTTTATTTTTTGTCTTGTTTTTCATGTTTTTCTATTTCTGCGGTTCAGCCTTTAAAGTCGTATTTTTGCGAGGTCGTTTTTTTGGCCCCCAAGATCGCAAGGTCAGATTTTTTTTTTCTAAGTCCTGCATTCCTCAACTGCTTGCAGCCTAAGTAAGTCCCGCGTTTCTTAACTGCTTGCAGGCTAAGTCCTGCATGTTTCAATGCCTCAACGGCTAGCCTCGCTTTGCGAGGCTCGCAAGCCTCACGACAACTCACAGTTTGACAACTATTATATGTGAAGGTGGTGCTTAGTGACATGGAGAACGTCACGCCTAATGATCCACCCTACTGACTTCCTCTTTGACACCTCTCAGCCTATGTCAGAAGATCCAACCTCTTCTAGAGCTTCCAGGAGCAAGTGAGAGGAAGGGTTTGAAGTGCAAATGACAGCTGAAAAAAAGGGGAGCCTTGTTTAAAATATGAAGTACAGAGTTTGGAGATGTTTAATTTCAATGTGTCCCTGTATATATCATTTTTCTATACGATCAGATACTGTGGTTGTAGTGTATATAAAGTAGAATTGATTTAAATGTTGTACCTGACAAGGTATTATTTTAATATGCGCTGTAGATTTTAATTAAAATAGATGTAGCTTAACGGAGGTGAGCCTTCCTATTTAAAGGCGAGAGAAAAAGGCGAGCCTCCCTAAAAAGGCAATAAAGATAATAAAGATTAAAAATGTGAGCCTCCCTAGAAAGACTACAGGGTAAATAAAGGAGAATACAGGTGAGCCTCACTAGAAAGGTGAGTAATGTCAAGACTGGGTTCTGCATAGTGGTGCTGATTGATGGATTGACAAAGGAATTAAAATTTGCTACTTTAATTTTGAACAGCATTGAAGTGAAACAAAATGGCAGAAGGAGTGAACCATGAATGAATTGGGCCCATGTATGTAAATGTGAGTGTGAGTACTGTGAGTACTGAGTGTCAGTACCGTGTACAGTGAGTGCTGTGTGAGAAAATGAGGACCAGGAAGATTGGTCGTCTGTTCTGTGTTATTATTGAGTGTGTTTACAGTGTTTGGAAGTTTGTGAGCTGGATTGAGATCTATCTATGTATGAGGACATCATGTATATACTGATTGTGATGTGAATTTGTGTTGCTTGATAGAGAACATCTGTTGTTGATCTCCTAGAATGGTGTATGCAGAATATTGGTATTCATATAGGAAACCGATGCACAAGTGATATCATTGCATTTTTGTGCAAAGATTGTCCATTATATCTGACCAACAGTGTAATAAAATTGTTTATAGAGACAATATAATCTGAAATCTGATCAATTTCAGATTAATATTTGTGCTTTAATATTTGTGTATTTTATACCGTCGGGCATTTTGGTTAATCAGAATTAAGGTTTTATTAATCATAATTGTAATAAATGTTTTTTTTAGTTTCTTTTATAGGTTGATATTTGAGAAAAATAGTTGCAAGTAAATACAGTAATTGGTAAAATACTGAGTTATTAAAAATATATATAAAGAAAATATTTTTAAGGTTTTATTACAATTAAAAAACTGTTTAAAACATATAATGTGCAAATGATATTAAATTCATTGAAGCTGTATGCTATTTATTCATTATACTGCTTTACTGGCCAAGATCCAATGTTTACAGAACACTTAGTTTCTAATTCAAGGCCGTGTACAGAAAATGTAGTAGAAATTAAACTGTTCCTTTCTGCCAGAAACAAACTTGTAAATACCCAAAATATCTCTTCTGAGATTATTGAAGTAGAGCAGTATTTATGTTAGAATAATATTTAGGTGCAAAAGTAATTATTATAGAGGTTTAAAACTGTGAAATTATTTTATGTGTTATGTTTTGTTTATTCATGTTGGATAAACACTATAATATTGTGACATATATTCCTCCAGGCCTATCCCCAGCTCACACAATGGCAATGGTGCAAATGAGTAGAGAATTATGAAAATCTTTTCAAGGTATTTCTAGACCTCTAAGAAAGGAACATGATAAGAGGTGGATTACATTATGAGTTAGGAAAATATTTTTGAGTTTTATTAGTAAATGTATATTAACAGTAATAAATTGGCAATCTCCTTTTAAATATACAAACTGTTTCAAGATAAATCAAGTAATGTCTTATCACTTATAGAGACATAATTAATAGTATTCAAACTTAATGATAATTTGTGCTGCTTTAGCAGGAGTACAAAATAATGGTTGATTATATATTTTACAAGTATTTCATATGGTTATTAGCTTTGCATGATTTACATTATCACTTAATTAATTTTAGTTCATACCACCCTTGTTTATTATAGAGTTATGTATATGCTAAATGTATGTTACTGTTAGGGAATTTTTAGGATAAGTGTATATGATGTGAGGATGTCTAGTTAAAAGATGTATGGAAGTTTCTTGTATGATGGATTTTTTTGTCACACTTGCCTACCCCAGAAGAATATGACAGTAAGTGCGTGCCTGTAAAGACAAAGAAAAGACAAGCGTGCCCTGATATATAATGAGAGAAAGTATCTTCCAAGTACCTATCCTGATGACAACAGATGACAGCAGATACAGAGTTTGCTGACTAAGGGCCTCATTCTATTAACGGCCGTAGGAGATGCGGGGCCGCAAGGACCGGCCGCAAGCTATTCGGCTATTCTATTCCCTTCCGGCCGGGGGCTCCGGCAGGCTTGCGGCCGGCGCCTTGCTATCCCTTGCGGCCGCTCGCGCCGGAGGAAAGCCTTTGATCTTAAACGGCCGCAAGAGTTTCAGCAGCAAGAAAGCCCCTGTTGCTATTCAATTGCTAGGGGAAACCTCTCTGCAAGGCTAAAACCGATCCGCAGCTTACTTGCACCAAAAAGGTCCCGCCGGCACACAAATAAGCACATAATAAAGCCATCCTGCACTCTGAGGAGACTATAAAGTGATTGTAGGTGTTAGCAAAAATAGCACAACATTCCCCTACACTCAAATCCGTAATTTTTGTATTTTTAAATTCTTGTCAAATATCCGTGGACAAAGTCCCGAGGGCTTGGAGCACCTCAGACCCGCAAAGGCTGCGGGATTAGCCTCCGTCAAGTCCGTAAATGGGTAAAATAGATCTACGGGTCGTTAAGGGCTACCTTACAAGTCGTAGCATAGAAAAGCCATCCTGTACTTTTATTAAAAGTGAAAGTGATTTTTGGTTTTAGAATTAATAGCTCAACATTCCCCTACTCTCAAATCCGCAAATAAAAATATTTAACTTCATGTATCATGCAAGCCTGCACGGGTTTGAATAACGAGCTACGGGCTTGGAGGGCAATCATCCGCCAAACCCGTACGTGCTTCACTAAGAAGCTACGGCCAAGTCTCAAGCCCGTAATCCTGAAATCAAACCTGAAATCAATTAACCAATAGGAAGATGACAATCAAGGGCACAAATAGTTTAAAAGGGAGGGAAATTCGTAAATCTGTGACTGTGTTGTATGCTGTGAGAGGAGGAGAGATGGAGGGAGAAGGCAGTGAAGGTCATGGAGAGCAGGCCCCCCAGCCACAGGCTGGCCAGCCAGCTGCTGCACGCAAAAGGGCAGCAAATTTCACCATCCAGGAAATCGAAACACTGGTTAGAGGAGGACAAGCCCGACACTCCATCCTAACCGGTGGGAGCGAAGTGAGGCCCAGGCAGAAGACAGATGCCTGGAAGGAGATCGCGGCTGCGGTCTCCTCACTGGGATATGCGAATCGTACCTGGCAGTCTGTCCAAGACTGCCGCATTGACATCAAAAAGAAGATGGCGAATGAGGCCAATGCGACTTGTGGAACCGGTGGTGGGCCGCCAGAAACCTTCACATACCCCGGTTGGGAGGCCACAGTCCGCGACATGATCCAGCCAGCGTCAGTCGTGGGCCTCCTTGGCCTGGTGGACTCGGGTCAGTCACAAAGCCTGCAATGTAAGTACCATGTCCACCGTAACACACTCATATGTACGCACATGTACCCCACACAGATAGATAACTGACATGGAATTGCACTGTAAGATATCTGGTAGTGACTACAGATATATGAGGCCGCAAAAATCATGTAAATCCAGTGTAAAGAAATATACTCGTCAGAATTGTTAGCAATGAAATATATGTCCAATCCCTCCTCCCACAACTGATTATGATACCGTTTTGCAAATCTATTGATGTTACTGTTATGTTTGCTGTTGGTTCCCAGTGTATATAAAGCATACATGCCAACTCCATTGCAATTGTTTGTTTATTGTCATGAGTTCCCCTGTCACACTCTACTCCATGTTAAACTGGCCCATCCATAGCTGTTTGGCTTAACCCTCCTACTGCTTAGAATTCATGTACATTTTGAAACTAGGTATAGCGGATGTATCCTGTTTTATGTGGGCATTTCAGTATGTGCTGGAAGAGTGCCGCCGCCGACTCTAGGGATGCGGCTGCGCTTGCGTCCCCATGTAGCCATCAAAAATAGTTGGCACACCCAAAGCCCCTAACCCTCTAACCCTAACCCCCTAAACCCCACTTTATAACTCTAACCCATACCCCCTAACTGTAGCCAGAACACGAAACCCATAACCACTTACCTTGCCTGCTGTACTGGGGTAGCTAGAGTCGTTGGCGGTGCACTTCCAGAGATGCGCACATACAACAGGATAGGTCCGGTCTAGCTGGTACATCCCCATGAGACTACATGTATGGATGTGCACACTGCAGCATATGCGGATACAGACTCTGATGGACTGCAAGTTTGTGTCGTGTAACAGCATAATCTGGACCATGTTACATTAACATGTTAACTCGCATTGCTGAGGTTTGTTTACAGATTGGTCTGTCTCACACACTGGCCAACAGATTCAGATGAGCACGTGTCCTAATTAACTGCAGTTGGCACACCGCACCAGCATTACATATAGTCATATGAGCCATGGGCCCTTTCCTGTTATCTGACCGTGACTGCTGGTAGCAGCAGTGAGCAGCCTCTACATGTCACAGCATTTTCCTGGAGATTATATAATCATGCATATTTAGTGGGTTATGGTGGTTAAGGTAAGGGGTTCGGATTAGTGTGAGGGCTAGTGCTTTTGGGCTTCTGTGTAAGGTGAAAATGATGTATATAACAGCGGCAGCGCCATCTATCAGCCCCTTGGTCCAACTGCTGCTGCCAGCAGTCGCTCTCACATAACAGGAAAGATCCCAGCCAGGATCCACAATACTAATGATGCAGATCAATTTTGATTTTCCTCAAACATTCACAGCCAATTACAAGTCACTCTGATCTCAGAGATATGGAAACAACAATACTCAAATCCAAATCTTGTCTCATTTCAGTACCAGCCAGGCGTCCCCTGCCTCCTCAGGTTCCTGCACCATGCGAAGATGCAGGACCACCTGCAGCAACATCACCTGCAGCAGGACCGTCATACCAAAGTCCACCTGGGCCATCCACGAGATGCCACCAATTGCCTCCAGCAATGGCCCCTCCAGCCAGTATGTAATATTGCCAACGCAAGAAAATGGAGGGCCCTGTTTTGAGCGTAAAGTCTGTTGATAACTGATTTGTTCCCAAAGGCCCCCACAATATTCGAAAATCACCACTTCCAAGCTAAAGGTAATGGACATGGGGAAGAGTAGATAAGGAATAGCATGGTTAATAAGTAAGTGAGAGATACATAGGAAGGAGGTTGTGTCAAATAGAAAGATATGCATTAGTCGGAGAGGAAAGGGATCAGATGTAAAGTGCGATGCACTATTATGTAATAAGGTATCTGCCCCATGTGGACAGATAATGTAATCTGCAGATGGGACAGTCAGGAGACACATAGTTTAACCCCAGCTTGAGTAAGATTAGCTGATGGGCGAATAAAAGGAGAGAGGTGGGCGTGAGAGTTGAAATGAAAATGTTGGAGACAAAAAGGGGAGAAGTCAAGAAGAGTCTGAGGAAAAGGCAGGGGATGTGAGGAAGAAGACAAGAGAAAACATAATGTAAAGGGTTAATTGGGATAGTTAGCAGAAGTTGCTAATTGGTCATGTGTCGAAGACTTGTGTGACTCAATAAATTAAGGGTAAACAGGGGTGGGTGGGATGAGGAGAGAGACAGACAGAGAGAGAGAGAGAGAGAGAGAGAGAGACCAGTGCAGCCTGTAATAGAAAGGGAAGAGCACAACTATCACACATTGATACATGTTCGGACATCCACATGTGGTTCTCTACCTTGGATAGATCAAGTGGAGTATTCAACGAAGAGATCTGTTCCCCCAGGACGCGTCTGCATGGTCCGATCAACATTTCGGACCGCTTCAGCAATACATAGGGGATGTCTTGGGAAAAAGAAAGTTAGGCCTACATTATAGGAGTTATTAGTCATTTCCTCTCATGCATACATGCACATGTTTCCCGCAAATACTCACTTACAATGTAGACGACATTGATGTAGCTGATGTTCTGTTGCTGTACAGGTCGTTTCCCATGTCTGTGTGGGTAAACAATGTGTAGACACACGGCAACAGTTCTGTAATGCCAATATGATGAGATGAGTCACACAATCCATATGATATATTGCACAATGATTCCTAGTTAACACATCCTTGAGACTATTCCTGTAATGTGACTGAGAATGCTTTTACCAGCATTCGCTGACAAAGAACTGGAGAGATCCCCTCTTTGCATCCCATGAGGTACATTTATTATGGTTTACAATATGCTGGTATGTTCATATATCCAGATTGCTAGGAATTGCTTTGACCTCCATGGGATGTGGAATAGCATGATTAGACAATGGTAACATTACTGTTCTGTGAAGATGTTTTCAAATACGATTGTGAGGCCTATATCCATTGACATTGTGGAATACATCAGACCATCCATTTAGCTTAGCTTCTTGAGGTTGGCAGATATCAATATATATGATGTGTATGGGAATGTGCGTATACTTACCATTAACGGATATCAGAGCAGGCTGTATTTGATCCAGTATGAAGAATGCGTCACGAGACATATGTTACATCACAAAGCGCTCCTCTACTGTGGACTGTTGGATATTCTGTAAGACAATGAGGAAGGAGAAAAGAGATGTATTAGTAACCATAATCAAGGTACATTATAGTTGATTGTTATTATTTTCAGACTTACATGGGAAGTACTCCCGAATGACGTGGGCACTTAGTTGTGACCCCTGAACGTTATCCTCACCAGGGGGAGGTACTGGACGCTCCGCCGGTTCAAGCGGAGCATCATCAATGTTACCCAGACAGTTTGCCTGTACTGCTATATTGTGCAGACAACAGCAGGCCATGATGATGTGACAAACCTTCACCGGTGTATACTGTAGCGCCCCGCCAGTGGAATGTAAACATCTGAAGCGCATCTTCAGGAGGCCAAAGGTGCGCTCTATTACATTCCGGGTTCTGGCATGGGCCGCATTGTACCTCTCCTCCCCCTCTGTGCGTGGATTGTTCACAGGGGTCAACAACCATGGCAAACACCTATATCCTGCATCACCTGAAGGAAACAAAAATGGGAGATGTAGATATGAATGTGAGGTTGTGCTGCTCGTTAAAGCATCTGTAAATATACACAATGATTAATGTGACGTTAGTTTAGGGATCTCTGGGTTGGAACTTCATACTCCTATGACCACGTCACATCGGGTTAGGCACAGCAACAAGCTACGATGCAATGGCTCAGTCGGCACACCTTCTTTATGGCGCACGGCAAATGAGCGCAGACAATACGGCGCTGCCAGAAGCCGGCGACAGTAGCGCACTGTTGGAAATTGTGTGCCAAAATGTGCGTCCTTCATGGAGCGCAAGTTGTAGAATCTATTGACTAATGGGCCAAAACCCTCTAACCCAAACCACTGAGACCCCATGCCTAACATGCCTTTGGATTATGACACTCATAATCCAAAGCCTTAGCCCAAAGACCGCTAACCCTAAAACCCCTAAGTCCACCCTTAAATCCTTATCTCAGCTCCTGCGCGCAGATGTTGTGCGCGCTATTGAGGGACTCTATTTTGTCTGTTGGCGCATGCGTCATTGCGCATTTTTTACGCAACAATGGAATAGCATTACAGTGGAACATGATGTATATGTTAGGGGATCCGTTATGGGTACTCACCCAGTAGCCACCCAGTTGGAGCTTGTCCAGACTCAAAATAAAGATGGGTGGATGACTGACGCAGGATATGGGCATCATGAGTACTTCCCGTGAAGCCTGCAACCACATTTTGTATGCGCATGTCTGCATCGCAAACAACCTGTACATTGATGGAATGATAGTGTTTGCGATTTCGGAACAGCGCTTCTTGCTCTCTAGGAGGTATCAATGCTACATGTGTACAATCTATAGCACCAAGCACATTGCGGATTCCTCCCATTCGAAAGAAATCTGCTTTCACCTTCAAGATCTCTTCCCCAGTGTGGGGAAAACTGATGTATCTGGCAGCTTTTGGAACGACAGCATGGAGGAATGTGCTCAGGCACCTTGAAAGGCTTGCCTGAGACATTCCTCCTACTATGCTAGCAGTGTTCTGAAAACTACCAGATGATAGGATGTGTATGGCGGCTAACATCCGTGTCATGCCTGGGATGGCTCTATTGGTCCATGAGGAAGGCTCCATGTCCTCCCTCAGGACCGCATAGAGCTCCTCCAGGCTGGCACGGGTTAGCCTAAAACGCTCATACACTTCCACATCAGTTAACCCCTCTAATGTGACTCTCTCCCTGTACACCCTGGGTGCACGAATCCTCCTGGCAGGCTCCTGGGCCTGCTCACCCCCCTGTGGGTCTGGCTGTGCAGGAGCCCCCACTTCATGTGCCACACCCTCTAGGGGTCTCTCATCTGGCCCCCCCCCCATCAGCTGATCACCCACATCAAGGTCCTCCTCCCTGTCTGCAGGTGCCCTCATATCCCCCTGTCCCTGTGCCACTGGAGCTCTCTCCCCTAACTGACCCCCCACCATGACTCTAGGCATATCCTGTGATGAGCCACTTGCCTGGCTTGGTTCCGGACCACCATGGATTGCATCAGCACTCTCACCCACATTCACTCCCAGCCGCCCCTCTCTGTCACGCCTCAGCCACTCCTCAGTCGCACGCCTGACAGCCCGGTTTCCACTCTGCAACATTCGAAACAAATATCCATTCCTACGACGCTGCGCTCTACTCACATACCTATACGCCGCACTCAGGTTGCTGCTATCCATGATGGTTCAGACTTGCTAATTCATGGATGATGATGTGGTTATATAGCTTGCTAATTACCCCAGATGTGATTATCCGGGTGGATTTCACAAATGGAAAAGCTCACTGGTGTATCTAAGCTTCATCATATTATGAAGTTCCCTGATTATGGATTGGTTTAGCCATTTTAATTAGTAACCCCTAATATTCTGGCCCACATTTGAATTTGGGCCCATGCTACATGATCTATGTAATGTGGCGTTGAAATATATCCAATATTTGTGTTCAAAAATGTAGATGTGATAAAAGAGATGTAAATCAGATAATGTTGATATGTTTAGGGGACACATTCTAGCCTTTCTGAGTGCTAAAGGGTTAATATGGCTGCCATATTGAGGATGTACATGACATTAAAAAGATATCTTTTATTAACATATAGGCTGGGAAGTCAAGGCTGGGCCCAGGGCTAATGCTTGGCAGCAGGTGGTGGATCTGGTCAATGGTGTGGCGGGCCGTGGACGGAGTCTGCGGTCCATTAAGCATCGGTTTGATGACATCAGTGCCGTGGTGAGAAAGAAGATGGCGCAGGAAGCCGAGGGGCCAAGGGCCATGCTTGCACCCTCCGACGCAGCTGGAGCATCAGGCCCGGTGGAGCAGCAGGACCCAGCCTCCATGGCAGGTGAATATGACATACAGCAACATGCCACCACATGTGCATCACACACACTACACATGGACATGACACTGACATGTCAGCTCCATGAAATAACAAGGGATAGATGGATGCATCATTAAATTCATGAAGCTGACAAATCACTGTCATTCCTGGTCAACACAACAGTAATCAAGCAATAGAGCAGGTGTGTCCAAACTAGGTCCTGGTGGGCCACACACATGCCTGGATTTGATAACCCTGCTGCGCACAGGTGAGTCAATCGCTTCTTCAGTCATCCTGATTGACTCACCTGTGCACAGAAAGGATATCTTCCAATCCAGGAAAGAGTTTGGACACCCCTGTAATAGAGAGTCCATGTATTGGTGTGCCCTTTCAGCCTATGCAGTTACAGACAGCAGCCGTAATACAGATTGTGAGCCGAGAACCATCAAGAACAGAAACCTAAGAATAGATAACAGCTAGTATAAGATAGCTAATCAGAGAATCATCCATATTCAAGGCTAGATGTCAGATAATTAGAAATGAACACATATCAATGCGCTAATCAACATATTAATGACATGTACCTTTCTTCTCTATCTCTCAGCATCCAGGAGGAGCTCTGGGTCCTGTGACCAGGCAGAGGAGGCGGGGCCATCGGCCCCATACCAGGATCTTCCAGCACAGGGGGAGGAGGAAGGAAGATCGGAGGGCCCTGGGTCAGAGGATGGGCTGGTCATTGACCTTGCAGGGTCACCTGCCACAAGCCCTGGGCCTATGCCCATCCTCGAAAGACTTGCTCTGGGGCCCTCCCACGCCCAAGGGACAGCACCTCCTTCCCCACACAGTGTGCTGGCCTGGTCACCACCGGGCACATTGTCCCCCCTGGCTCCAGCTGTGGACCTCCCTGCTACACCTCACAAGGCCCACCCAGCAGTGTCGTCGCCACAGAGCCAGGCTGTGCAGGTGGAGATGCTGGCCGTCATGAAGGAGCAGCTGGCCATCTCCCAGAGGATAGAGGCCAGCATTCTCGAGTCTACGGCCAGCCAGCTCCGGATGGAGGCCAGCATCTCTGCCCTCCAGTCACATATGACCCACAGCCTGGCCAGGCTGTCCAAGGAGGTGAGGAGGCACCACATGACCAGCGAACACCTTCAGGTCAGGCTGCTCAGACAGGCGATGGTCCCCTCCCCAGCATCAATGGGGATCTCCCAATCCCCCAGCCAAGAGCAGCCTGGACCCTCCTCTTCTCCCATGTGTCCGCCACCACCAAGACCACAGCTGCCTGGCACCTGGCTTTTGCATAGAAGTTCCCTAACTAAAAACTTCCTTTCAAAAATATGCTGTGTGCTTATATAGAGCCCTATTCAATTTGTTACATAGCAATTTAATGAGGCTGTTAATTAGTAGTGTGACCAATACATTGTCACTAAGGAGTGCTGTTGAGAAGAGATACTGCAGGCCCTATGATGTTTTCAGGCCTTATTTCTTAGGTTTTGTCTTTTTTTGCTTCTTCCTTTATATTTTTTTAGGTCCATGAAGGCATCTCCTGCATCTGCAAGCATTGTGGAGGAATTATGAGGTGTAGGGTTTTTCCCAGTGCCTCTCAGGTAGACATGCCTTTAATGGCAGCCCCCTTAACATGTAGCTCCAACAATCTTACAGCTATCATATAGCCAGATATCTCCGACATGATTGCTGGTAGCTTAAATGTAGACTAATACCGCTATGGCGGTGGACTTGCAAAGTCTCACAATGGCATGTTAATAACAGCCAGCATTACTATATGCACTAGTGAAGCATGTGATCCTGACCTCAATATCGGTCTCAGAACAGATCTTTGGGTCTGATGTAAGAAACAGTGAATCTGGCTGCTGACCTTTGTGTCCTCTCCATAATAATGGCTATTTGCCCATATTTCTGATTATCCAATGACCTAGCTAATAGTTAGTAATGCTTGCAGATGGGAATCAGGTGAGTTGGTATATTGGTACAGTATTTAGAACTGTACTGTACATACATCGTGATTCTAAATTGTTTTGGATCCTCCTCCGCATTTTTTGATTTGAACACTTATTTCAGATTTTTGTTTGGTCAACACACTGTATGTGTGAAACTGGATTGGATTACACAGTTCAAAGGTTGAATCATCTGTTTCATTGAGCAGATCTAGTTACAAGTTGTAAGTGCTATGCACATAAATGGTTTCTTCAGTTAAATGGAGAGATTTCTGGTTCCGGTTGCAGCATGTGACCCTGGTAGGTGCTATGCATCATGCTTATTCTAGACTATTAGATTGACCCCTGTAGGTTTCCCCTTAAATAAAGCAAATAAAGCTTTGTTATACTGTTATGTGAATGCACAATCTTGACCACTGCTGATTGTGGTCTGTCTATGAAATAAAGCTTTGTTATACTGTTATGTGAATGCACAATCTTGACCACTGCTGATTGTGGTCTGTGTAAAAAATAAAGCTTTGTTAGACCTTTATGACTACGTCCATGTGTTATGAATATGTTTGGTTCTGTGAAATCCACATGCATTACATTAGTGTCACATTCCTATAAATGTAAACTGATGAGCCATAGTTAACATGCAATAGATCAATACATCTAAAACTGTTGAGTCAGAATAGCTTTAGATATCATATGATCTCAAATATCATATCTACTACTAATATAGGGTTAATACCCATGACAAGTCTGATTAGCGATACTGTGGAGTAGGAACATTCCCCTGAGGGCCTACAATGAATAGGACAGGTGACACTGGAGTGCTATTCCAGTTCCTTCTCTAGTTGATTGGGATTAGTCTGACCTCTCTGATAAGACGTACCCCCCTACACTGGCCCTATGTAGGATAGCTCACAGCTTCATTGAAGTACACAAACTCCTTCACCCACATCACTTAGCATAACAGTGTGAATACAGTTAGTTGCCCAATAATGAACATGCATTGGCTAAATATCCTTTGGTTATCATATGTTGTAATGGTCATGCACATGCCAACATGACAAACCATGCTGCAACATGCATAATATGATTGAAGCCACACTACCCATTCAATAGCAAGAGTAAAACATGAGTCAGGTCATGAGCTCTATTGTGATCCCTTAAATCTCTATCTAATTGCATATACATCTCGCTCATCACATCTACATTTGGTAACACAATTATTTTTCAAATTAAACCACCACATGGCATATATCAAGTAGCAGGGAAACATTGTAATGTATGTTGTTCCGTTCTTCAGTTGTGTCTGACACTCTGTGACCCTATGAGCTGCAGCACATTCAGCTAGGTCTCTGCCTGTGCTGTTATCCACGGTTTCCAAGCTAAATATACTGGTGTGGTTTGTCAGTTCCTTCTCAAGGGGATTGGACTCTCTGCTATGATGTGGCCCTACATGTTATAGCTCACAGCTTCATTCAGGTACACAAGCCCCTTCACACCACTTAGCAATGCTGAAGGGGACCAGGGGAACATACACCACACATATCTACTCTGACCCATCAGGAAAGGCCGCAAGCTCCGGGATCGACAGCAAACTCACCGCCATCAGGCATAATCTCTGCTACGCACATCCTGGTGGGAGCCATGTGCCAGGTGTCTAGTTATTCCCATTTGGTGAACTTCCAAACTGTTCTGCTATTTATCAATTTACATGGGTGAGGGTTGCGGTGGTGGTGGTGGTGAAGCAGCTTGTGTACCTGAATGAAGCTGTGAGCTACTGTAGGTGGGCAGGTCATAGCAGAAAGATCAGACAAATCCCAATCCACTAGAGGAGGAACTAACAACCCACTCCAATCTCTTTGGACTTCAAACTTTGGAGAACAGCACAGGAAGAGACCTAGCTGAATGTGCTGCAGTCCATAAGGCCACGGAGAGTCGGACACAACTGAAGAACTTAACCACATATAATGAAATATTCCCCTGGTACTTGATATATGCCAAGTGGCTGTCTCATTTGGCCACTATTTTTATTCTCTAATGTAGATGTGATGAGCAAGATGTGTATTCTATCGTTGATCAACCATATAGCGTGCATCGAATGTGCGCTGTCATCTGCGCACCGACACATGCGCGCATCAACAACAGCAGGCCCGACAGGAGGCTAGCGGATCTAATGATTAGGATTAGGCTGTGGGGTGTAAGGGTTAGGATTAGTCTGCGGCTACAAGGGTTAGAAGGTTTTATGGCATTAGGTCATATCACTTGCGCCCTTTCATCGACGCGCACTAGTCAAAAATATTACAACTGCGCAATGATGTGGGACCGCTCATGTCAGCTACATGTTGTCAAAACACATTTGCTGTGCGCTCCAATGTTGGGGTGACATATTCTATTATAGGGCTGTTTTAGAGGCTACAATGGAACCTGTATGTGTGCTGACCAATCAAACATATGAGGAATATTAAACTAATTTGAACTATTGTTCATTTGGAGGCTGTAATGCTTGGGCCTCCATTTTAGGGTTACAGGCTTAAACCATGCAGACTGCAAAAACCGTAACAAAATGGATACCTTTAACCTACAAGCACGTACGGCCTTTAAAAACGAGCTGCGGGCTTGGAGGACAGCCCGCACAGGCTTGAATACGGAGCTACAGGCTTGATCATTGAAGTCCGTGGGACTTGTACGGATTTTAAAATCAAAGTACAATTTGGCGATGTGCAAGCTTGAGAATGTTTGGCTAGTAATCCTCATGCCCCCCCATTATGTTCCCCATCATTTACAGTGCTTTGCAGTGCTGGATTGAATATATATTGGCTATTACAATGCTTGGTTTGCGGCCCTCCATCTCCGAACCCGTACGGGTTTTAACAAGGACGAGCCCGCGGAACTACAGGACGTAAAGTAATCCGTAAATAATATATCGGATTTGGGCTGATGTGCAAGCTTGAGAGGGTGTTGCTATTAATCCTCATGTCCCCCATTATGATGCCTAGCATTTACGGAGCTTTACAGTGCATTGTCGATTTTAAATTGGCATTTTCAGTTTTCTGACTTTGCGGCAGGAAAACAAGATTTACGGGCGCTGGGAAAAAGCTTCCGGCCATTTGCATGATATGCGGCCGGCCGGAAGGGGATATCCTTGTGGCGCCGTATAATTGAATTGCAAGGTAAAGGTAGCTCTACACGGGGCCGTAAGACGGCCGCAAGGAATCGCAGCTTTGCGGCCGTTTTACGGCCGATAATAGAATGAGGCCCTAAGAGCCTCCTTATACAGGAACACCAGGAACTACCTACACTGATAAAACCAAGAGAATGAGTACATGTTAAAATCATCAAAAGGAAAAACTGGATGGACGCCAAGTGGGAAGGTCCTTACCAAGTTTTGTTGGCTACCCCAACAGCTGTGAAAATTGCAGAAAAGACCTCCTGGATACATCTGACCCACTGCAAGAGGGTCCCTCTATCAGCATATTTCTGGGAACCTAACTGCTAACCTGAGTAACCCCACACCTGTCTGCTACACAAAGTCTGGCTACAAAGGAAAGTGAAACCAATATGGCCACTCGTCTCAAACCTAGTGAAGATAATGCCATGTTCAGACAGATTAGAGGGGCCTTGGAGAAGCAGGAGGGGATCAACTAGATAAAACAAGTCTGATGACGTGGCAAAACTGCCCTGGACATGCTTCTAGAAAAAAAAAAGAGGTGTTTGTAAAATGTTTGGCACTGCCTGCTGCACCTTCATCCCTTATAAGACGGCACCTGATGGGACAGTTAAGAAAGCTCGGGAGAGATTGAATCAAATAAACTATCAGAAAATTCAGGGCTGGTTGCAGTCATGGTTTGGAAGATGGAAAGGCATAGCCTTCTCTGTGATTACTTCAATCGGTATCATGCTTGCCATCTTGGTCACTTGTAGTTGTTGTGTGATTCACTGCGCAACAGGTCTGACACAGAAATGAATTGACACTACCATCACCCAGAAAGAATACCTATATGAAACTTTGCAATTCTACAGTGAACGCTTGCCTAAGGCCATGGAAAAGGAATACAAGAATAATGACTAAAATCAAGGCCCATCCCCATGAAGGACAACTGTCAAACTTTTGCTCATTGACATCACAATATGCTAATACATATATCTGCTGCAAAAGAAAAAAGATGTAAAGACCAGTCAGAAAGCCACATACTCTGTGTCTTCTCCCTGAAGATCTGCACATGATGGCCTATTGCTTTGACCAGAGATTCTCACCATCCAGAAGAAAGTTAATCACCTCTTTATCATTTACTGTATGGAAAAAGATAGACCTACCTAAGTATTATGTGTAAGACTAGGCCTGTATGTGATTTGTCTGAACATATGTTTTCACTGTGTTGTCATTTTCTTTATTTTTCCTGCTCTTTACTCTACTTGTCTTCCTTTTTACTATTGTTTGGCTTCTAACATGTTTGCACATTATTCTATCAACTCGCTAGGATCTAGTATGTACTAAAATCAGATAAGGAATAGTAATTAGGCAAAGAAGAAGTTATTATGCATACACTCTGGGTTATTAGTCATATAAGGGCAAACTGTATTGATTATTAAATTACATATTTCATCTAAATGCCTCAGAAGACAATAAGTATAAAGGGAAATTGGTTCTATGGCCTAGTTATTGGTAGCCGAATTAGGTGAGGCTATTTTCTCTACATTAACCATTATATTTTATTGTACATATCTGGACTTTTATATCTATATATATATATATATATATATATATATATATATATATATATATATATATATATATATATATATATATGACACAGCTATCTGGACTATCTCTTGATAACATATAACAGCATATGTGGATGTTTTCATCCACCCCACTGGACTCTTTACTTGTTATATACATTTCGTCATACAGTTTTTGCTCACTTGTTTTTGTGGAACTATTGTTTTACCATCAAGATTTGATTTTTTCTTACTTGTGCTTTATAATCGCTATATTGTAAAGCTCTCATTCAAAAGAGTAAAGTGAGTTTACAAAATACTTACAACTAAAGTAGCGCAATTTGGGGTGAAATGGGGGGAGGCAAGAGACCACTCTCCTCCTTTTATTTTAGAACTAGCGAATTGCCCGTCAAAAAATGACGGCAATGAAATTGTAAGGTAGGTAATGCTGTTTGGTGTATAATAATGAAATATGTAATACATTACTAAATGAATATACTGTACCTATTTTGAAGCATTGTGATGAAGAGCTGGCAATCTGTGTTGATGTTGCTGCAGCATTAGTGGTGTGGAGCTGCTGTGTAAGCGTGCTGAATGTGTGCACTCTGTGGTATGAATATCTGTAGGTCGTTTGTTGCGTTTTGCGAGTTTGTTGTGGTGTTTTGCGAGTTTCTTGTGGTGTTTTGCGAGTTTAGAGTGCTGTAGCCTCGTTTTTCGTTTTGTTCGGTGGCCATTTTTTCTCTCGCTTAGATTTTTTTTTAGTCTCTAAACTGTTTTATTTCGAGTAAAATCGAGGTGTAAGTTATATTTTTGAGGTCCTGGGTGCTCCCTCTTGGTGTAGGTAAGGTTTTTATGTATGTGCTGTGTGTATGTATTGTGTTTTACATTTTGTAATGTTCGCGAGTTGCGTCCGAGTGTTGCGAGGCCGTAATGTGTGTGAACGTGTGTCGTATGTTGTTTGCGAGTGTCGTAATGTGTGTGTCGTGCTGTTTGGTTTGCGACGTGAAGTTTGCGAGGGTCGCAGTTGCTGGCATGGAGCGCCTTCGGCGCTCCATGCCAGCAACTGCGGCCCTCGCTTTGCGAGGTCCTCAGGTGCTGGCATGGAGCGCCTACGGCGCTCCATGCCAGCAACTGAGACCCTCGGCCACTGCCCTCGCTTCGCAAGGGCCTTGGCTCGCTGCGCGAGCCCGCAGCGTTAGCAACAACTCGTACGCTCACAACTATATATGTGATACATTCTATCAGGGTAATGAGCCATAAATGTATCAACTTATGTTTTTATGTAGATAGTTTATTTGTAGAATATGAGCATTCACCAATTAACTCAGCAGCATCAAGATGGTGGCTCTGGACTACCCCTTGGGGTTGTAATAGTGATCTCCCTTTCTGAGAAGGCAACTGGGGAACTAATTATATGTTTAGCAATATCTAGATTTTTCCTAGTTATTTTGTTTGGTTTTTCTATTAAGCCTAAAAATTTAATTGAAGGATACTTTGAAAATATAGTTCTCTTCACTACTACGTTGTTACTGTCATTTATATTTGAGACTGTAAAAATGGTAATTTTAGTTTAGCAACATTGTGTAATTTTTGTTCTACATTCACTATTTGAAACTTGTTTTTTTTGTTTGTTGATTTGTGGTTTTCCTGCAAAATAAAATAGTATTGAATTAAAAACTAATTATATATATATATATATATATATATATATATATAGTATTGGGGAAAAAAATTAACAAACAAATTGCAATTTAGTCCTTACCCAAGTCCTATAATTCCATGAGACACTTTAGCTAAATAATATAAAACCCCTTTCTGTAAAGAGTGGTCTGAAAACCATGTACTTAACCTGAAGGATATATTGTGTGGTGGTAATTCGTTATCTTTTGAAAAAGCTACATTTGAATTTGGTTTACTGAACAAAGGCTGGATTGCCTATAATAGATAAATCTTAGCTTTGTCAGTAATTGACTTAACATTTATTTGTAACCGTTCTACAATAAAAAAAAAATATACAAAGAAAAAGTAAAATCACACTTGATTTCCAAGTGCTTTCATGCAATTAGATATTCAGCAGAAGAGGGGAAACTGGTGGAATGAAGGACTGGGAGAGTGACTTCAGTATTACTGTTCCAATTGAGAAATGGGACAGGGCACTTAGAAAAAAGAAAATAGGTTTATAAAGGAGGGCCTCCTAAAAAAGGAGACCTTTTTTAAAACCATTAATAGATGGTATTCGGACCCAAAAATAATTTCCCCTTCGAAATTTGACATTTTGTTTGAGAAAATGTGGCTCCACTGGTTCGCAGGTACATATCTGGAGGGATTGTCCCTGCCTTAGACATTAATGACATTTGCTCAAAACATTCCAGCCATCATGTTCTAATTCAAAAAAAAAAAGTTTCATTAAATGTGTGGTATTTTACACCTTTTTCCAGAAGGACTCAATCTTGCACCCAGGTTAACAAATGGAAACAAGTTAACACACCACAATGGGGTGAAGTTATTGCCATATTGAACAGAAAAAAGAAAAAAAAAAATGTTCCCTCCCACCCCAAGTAAGCACTACATGCAAAATGTTTTTTTTACATGTTGATGTTCATCTTTGTATGTATACTAGTAATATCAAGGCATTAAGAATAATTGTTTTAGCGCAAGTGAAGTATTTCATTTAAACAATATTTGAAATAATGTATAAGTCACAATGTACTTGACTTTTTGTAGAAGAATACAAAAAAAAATATATATATACACACACACACACACACACACACACGATAGCAATGGCATTTTGGCACATTACTCAGTCATATCAACCTTATGTTACACCTACATTTGCCATTCATTAGACAGGCTAAAGAACCCCCTTGCAGTCTAGTTTAAGCAAATTAAGATACAGCACAAAATCATCCTATGTTCTACTTGGTCTTAGGTCAGTTTAGTGTGCAGCGTTAATATGCTTCTTGCCTTCATAACAAAATAAAATTTACTCTACACAAGTATTTTAAGCTAGCAGTAAAAAATGTTTTTAATTCAAATATAAATGTTAAAAGAGTTTTAGTATACAATATAGAATTACAGGAATATTAAATATACACATACATATTTAAGACAATTACAGTCTCCTTTATAGTTTAAAACTCTTGGGATTCAACATCTTTGGGTTCTTGTGAGGAGCCTTTCACGGTTTTCTTTGGTAGAAGCTGTGCCTGGATATTTGGCAAGACCCCTCCATCAGCAATAGTGACCCCATGAAACAGCTTGGCCAGTTCCTCATCATTCCTCACTGCCAGCTGGATGTGTCTGGGCATGATCCTGGATTTCTTATTGTCTCTGGCAGCATTTCCTGCCAACTCCAGGACCTCAGCACACAGGTATTCCAGAGTGGCTGCTAGGTAGATCCCAGCTCCAGATCCGATCCTCTCCGCATAGTTCCCCTTCTTCAGGAATCTGTGGATACGGCCAACTGGGAACTGCAATCCAGCCTTGGAGGATTTGGTGGTCTTGTTAGCTGCAGATTTCTGGACCTTCTTACCACGACCAGACATTCTTGTGGGAGAGAAGAGAAAAATAAAAATATATAAAGTTGCTAAGTTTACACATTGCGGTGTATAACATTTTACACTACATACAAATATCATTCAGATAGCTAAACATGATTGGGTCACACACTAGAAAAGATTCAGAATCCAGTCATCCAGTAGAAGCCAGTGTTTAAACCCTTCCCTTCTAGTAGTTATTTTAGGCACACTAATAAGAAGAGTTCTGCAGAAGAGAAAATAAAAGTAAGCAAAGCTCTTGCAGCAGGGACTGAGATTCCGATTATGCGGCAGCCACTATCTCCATAACAAAGTCATAATAATGTATTTCAGGTTTTAGATCAGGAAATCAGTTTTGCGGCAAACCTTCATTTTCAGAGTCTATGTTTAAGTTTTCAGATCTTTTATGTTATGAAGCTGCACACACACTGAACACTGCAGTGGATTAAAGATAGTGCAGGCAAAGAACTATTCCCCCTCTGACATGGCGTAACTTGACATAGCGGCCATCTCTATGGCCAGCACAGACACTCGAATGCACCTCTCATTGCCTGTTGTCAGTGCGCCGTATGCGCCACATCAGAGGAGATCTACCAGGAGCTATGTTTTAATTAGGCATGGATCATTATTAAGGTTTTTCAGTCAATTTATATTCACTTTCAAGAATTAGCTTGTAAACCTTTACTATAGCTGCTTGTCGATATGCTTCATGACGTTATGAAGGGATAGGAGCAGTTGACCAGAGGTAGTGCTTAAGAGTCAGAAACAGGTTTGTATCCTTGCCAAGTACATCAGGTTTACAAACCTCCAACTAGCTGCTCCTAAACATAGGATGATGAATGAGGATTATTCAACTTCATGCTTCTAGAAGTAGTATGAGGTGTGTGGTGATCTTACCCAGTTATTAAATAACCTCTAGTTGCTTCTTTCTCCCCCTGCCCTCTCCACAGGTTTAAAAACCCCTCCTATACCATCCAGCTCTCAGGAAGTTATTTAAACACAAAGTAAACTTCTTTTGAAGAATTCAGGGTTTGTCCATAGCATTCACAGCTGCTACTTGTTTGGGTCATTTTTGACAAGCAAAGTGCCTTTATTCTTGAATTACAGTGGGCTCTTAAATATAAAACTCTAGGCAATGTGGCAAATACATTTGTTTTTAAAGGGTACAATTGCCTAGAAAAGCAATACCTTGCTTAAGAATATAAAAAGCTCCCAAACCACTGCCAGTTTATGATGGAGTGGAGCATGAATAAGAGAACTGACAGGTTATTAAAACCATTTATTTTTTTAGCACAAAGCAGTTTAAAAAATACAGCAGGATATATATATATATATATATATATATATATATATATATATATTTTTTTTTTTTTTTTTTTTTTTCCCCAGCATGCAGATATCAAAGTGAAAATACATTTATAGTTATCAACCAGAACACATTTGTGAAAATTCAAAAATAAGATTTTCTCTTTCTGGGAACTTCTAAACAAATGAAACATTACCAAAGCCCACCATATATTTAAAAAAAAAAAAAAACCTCTGCTATACTTACTTTGTGTTTATCCAGCCTCAGCCCCTACCAGACAGTATTACTCACTCACAGGCTCCTATCCCTATATACTTTGGTAATTGCACCTGATATTTCTAACACATGCTTGACTAACTGAATCTAATTAGTGGATCAAACAAACACTTGTCTAATTCTGTAAATTAGCAGTAAGACTGTAAAGCATGTGCAATAAAAAGTTAAAGGATCAAGAAATCCTAAATGTCTAACATTTGTTTTTAGCAAACTAGAATGGAAAAATAAGTTTGGTCCTTTCCCTCTTCACCATTGCAAAATCTGACAGCTGCAGTTCTTCTGCGGGCCGACAGATGGCGCTGCCGATTTTATCACATAAGGCGCACCGACAGAAGAGGCTTTGAGTTATGAGAGGCGTGCCTGAGGCCCTGGAGGGCCCAGTGCCCGCACCGAATATAGCGATGGCCTCGATGTCGATTCAGCGCCGTCGAGTTGCGCCACGTCGGAGGGAAAAATAGTTCTTTGCCTTCCCTGGAACTTGATGGTGCCCAAAAGCTCACAGCACCCTCTGGCGGATGGCACTTGTAACTGCAGCTGTCAGTGCTGCAGAAGAAATGTGCAGGCACAGAGGGATAGATCCATACGTTTAAGGAAGTTAAACAAACATATAAAAAAAACATCAATGGCATCTATCCTGTTATGGTGTTGGTACAGGTCTGGCGCTGCAGTGCGGCCTCCAACCGCTAGATGGCGCTGCCGATATGTGAGATAAGTTCTAAGCTTATAATGTTAGCCTAACTCTTGAACTAACCCTCACCCTAACCCCAACCCTAACCCTAACAGTTTACCTAAGCCTTGACTCTATGATATGACTCTATCAATTGTCTTTGCCTGGAACTTAACTTATGTATAGTGCTACGGAATATGTTGGCTCATTACAGACAATTGATAATAACAATGACATCGGAAAATCTGCTGCACCATCTAGCGGATGCTCACCGCCACTGCTGCGGCCTTGTGCTGTACCAGCATAACAGGATAGGACCCACTAATGTTACATATAATAGTTGTCAAACTGCAAGACGTCATCACGATTTGCGAGGTGCGTACGACTTAGGCGTTAAACGGCATGGAAAATATATGACGTTATTTAAAAAAAACTTAACACTAAACACGAAAAAAGAAGAAATTCATTGTGTTTCAGCAGCCTTAGACAGACAAATGAATTGAAACCAGTGTAGGAGGTGTCTCATTTAGGCTTCCAGTAACAGATACATCAGGTTCCCTGGTGGTCCAGTGGTTAGGATTTAGTGCTTTTACCACTGTGACCCGGGTTCGATTCTAGTCAGGGTACAAAGAGGTCACACCACCCTGAAGCCATGCAGGGTTGGGCCTGGTCAGTACTTGGATGAGAGACCACCTAGGAATACCATGTGCTGTGACCTGCTGGAGAAGGAACTGGCAACCCACTTCAGTACATCTGCCATGAATACCAAGAGGATCAGCATAGTGTGTTACGGTCCATGAGGTCACGGGGAGCCAGAACCACACAAACAAGACATACATCTGTGCTTGCATAGCTAGTATTATATTCAAAAGCATACTAATGTAATAAATAAAACAATTTGGAACTATCCCATAAATTCACCAGCACTGACGGCTGCAGAGCCAGCAAGTAGCCGCTAGGTGGGGCTTTCCAGTTTCAGGGAAGGCCCTAATTATAACCTCCTCAGACGTGGCGTAACTAAACGGCGCTGAATCGACAGTGAGGCCATCGCTATGTTTGGCTCTGGCACTCGGCTCTTGAGGGCCTCTCATAGCTCAAGGCCTCTTCTGTCGGTGTGCCTTATATGCATTGTGCAGCACTAGTGGTAAAATCGGCAGCACCATCTAGCGGTTGGTGGGCGGCACTGCTGCTGCCACTGCTGGTGAATCTTTGGCGAATGTGAAGAGGGAAAGGACCAACAATCCTTGAAAGAGAAGGAGAAAAAAAACTCCCTATCATTTGTATACTAGTCTCTACCACTTCTGCTAGGAGGTGATTAAACTGATAGTGACCACTAATACAAGAGCAGTCTCAAATTATTCAGATAAATTATATTTTCTCAGTATGGACAGCCTATTTTCATAGATTTCAGAATGCTATAGCCAAGTATGATATAATTTCTTGATCTCAGCTTTATTAGCTACGAATTGAAGCTGTATACTGAGTTATGGAAAAAAAAACTATTTTATTTTGTCCTAATATTGATATTTCTTAAAGTGATACAGCCGAGGTTCCAAATATGGCATCATTTTATACTATAGGAAATATAAAGTACTTTGATTGAATGTTGTTAAAAATTATGTTTTCCTACAGCAAATTAACATTGCAGTTTGTCATCGGCCTCTCCGATCCACCAAGAGAGACTGAACTTATTTGTTAATGAGAGGTATATAAAAAAGCCTAGACATGCTCCACTGATTTCAATGTGTTTGTTACCTATCTCAACAGGTGAATTTTGAGTTAAAGTACTACTGCACAATGAAATAACAGGAGAGAGAGAAGGAGAGCAAAGACAGAAAGGGAGAGAAAGAAAAGGAGAGAAGCGAAAAGGAGAGAAACAGAGCAAAGACAGGAAGGAGTGAAAGAAGGGAGAGGAGAGTGGAAAGCAGAGAGAGAGAGAGAAGGAGAGCAAAGACAGAAAGGGAGAGAGAAAAGGAGAGCAGAGAAAAGGAGAGCAAATACAGAAAGGGAGAGCGAAAAGGAAAGAAGAGAAAAGGAGAGCAAATACAGAAAGGGAGAAAGAGAAAAGAAGAGAAGTGAGAAAAGGAGAGAAACAGAGCAAAGACAGGAAGGAGTGAAAGAAGGGAGAGGAGAGTTGAAAGGAGAGAGAGAGAGAGAAGGAGAGCAAAGACAGAAAGGGAGAGAGAAAAGGAAAGAAGAGAAAAGGAGAGCAAATACAGAAAGGGAGAGAGAGAAAAGGAGAGAAGTGAGAAAAGGAGAGAAACAGAGCAAAGACAGGAAGGAGTGAAAGAAGGGAGAGGAGAGTGGAAAGGAGAGAGAGAGGGAGAAGGAGAGCAAAGACAGAAAGGGAGAGAGAGAAAAGGAGAGCAAATACAGAAAGGGAGAGAGAGAAAAGGAGTGAAGTGAGAAAAGGAGAGAAACAGCAAAGGCAGGAAGGAGAGAAAGAAGGGAGAGAAGAGTGGAAAGGAGAGAGAGAAGGAGAGCAAATACGGAAAGGGAAAGAGAGAGAAGGGAGAAGAAAGGAGAGCAAAGACAGAAAGGAGAGAGAGAAGGGAGCATAATTAATCTTTAAAAAATAGTCATACTGCAAGTGTTTAATTAGAAAAAAACAAAATTTGATGGGGGACCCTGGTGGGATCCATGATATAATGGTAGGAATTGTGAGTGTAAGATGGTGTTTATATGTCTGGAGAGCTGTGGTTCCATCCTTTGATGCAAGGAGTCTGCTTCAGGCCAGTCAGAGGGACGGGGTGTGGTATCGATTTCAATATTATCCAGGGATCAAACAATAGTTACTTTTTCAAGAACTACTTGTGTGTATTATAATTAGTTACAAGTTGATTACTTGTATATCTTGTTTATATATATATGTATATATATATATATATATATATATATATATATATATATATATATATTTGTTATCACATATATAGTTGTCGTAATTGCGAGTGTTGGTCACGCAATGTCAAAAATTACAAGCTTGACAAGCTCACAAGACTTTCACAAAGGCTGGCAATGAGCACCAAAGGCGCTCATTGTCAGGACCAGGATTTGCAACAAAGGTCTTTGGCGCTCATGTCGAGGCCCGTGATGACACAAAGACCATAGGCATTTGGCACTCATCACGAGGCCTGAACGACTTAGAAAAAGGGATACAATGAGCGCATTTGGCACTCATTGCGAGGCCCGCGATGAACTGAAAAAGGCAAGACTTTGAAAAAAGTACAGATTTAATGGGCACCGTTTGTTTCAACCCCGTAACTCGGAAGCCGTCGGAAGACCGCCAAAGGATGCAATCAATTAAAATATTAATTTACAACATCACACACAGCACAGGGGGAGAGGCAGGGAGTCTGTAAGGGAGGTTGCAAGCTAATTTGATGTTTAATTGGCATTTTTTTAAAATCTGAAATCTGCTAAGCACTGAACAAAATGGCAGCCGTAAACCTGTAATTTTTATGAAAAAGGCTCACAATAAGGCTGAAGCTCATTGCGACAGGCAATACTTTGAAAGGAGAGGGTGGGAAAGAGACACAGGTGAGAGAAATAAGGGGAAAAAATCACAGAGCAGGTAGAGGGGGCAAAGTGACAGTGGGAGGGAGAGAGGGGGAAAGAGACACGTTGAAGGGAGAGGGGGGAAACAGGCACAGGGGTCAGAGAGTGGGGAGAGGATCGCAAAGGCGCTCAGTGCAAGGGCCAAAAGTTACGGGTTGGATGACGCCTGTATTGAGGCCTGTAAAGTAGACGTGGGAGAAGCTCACAATGAGTGCCGAAGGTGCTCATCACGAGGCCAGCAAGTTAGAGGGGGGAGAGCCTCGCATTGCCAGCCTTCAAATTTTATTGCCATAATTTTTGACGGGCAAGTCTCTAGTATACATATAAAAGCCAGTAACGCTGATGTCGTAGCTCAGCCCCCACTACATCAGATGGGGCAGCAGAGTGAGAGTGGAAAG